>JAVDPK010000864.1:117912-156909 GCA_034780415.1 Cichlasoma orientale | reverse complement strand
GATCAAGTTTATAGTTAGGGCTGGATCAGGTGACCCTGAACCCTCCCTTAGTTATGCTGCTATAGGCCTAGGCTGCTCCCCTAGCAAGCTTGGGGAGGAAACACCTTTAAATATAAATGAAATCAAGCTTTGAAAGATGACCAGCCCCCTCATTTCCAGCTCCATATGTTTACAGTTCAAAATAATCCTTCTATATCTTATCCTGCGCCTTGCTGCAGCCCCTCTGTTCATCCTCTGTCTGAAACAAGCTGTTTTAGCTCCTCCCCTTTAAGTCAATGCTCACATCTGTTTATTCGCATGTGAAAAATCAGAACACTTGAGCTTGACCAGAAAAAAATAAATGCCGCAAATTTGTCCTTCGAAATTACGCGGTCTGTGTGAACGAAGTGAATCTGAAAAACATTTTTAACTTAAGCATGAATTTTAGTGGTGTGTAAAGGCCTTTAGAGCAGTCTGAAGCCTGATCTTTTGGATCATTGCTATTAATACTAATATCAGTATTAATGAAGCATTTTTATTTTGCAGTGGTGCTGCTTTCTAAATCTGAAAACCACCTCTGTCCAGGGCTCCTGTGGGTCCTGTGACCTTTCCCCCGTGGTGTTTTTAGGATGGGTATAAAAATAACAGCCAATAAGATCAGTTTTATAAGTTGTGCCTTTCCGTGTCACCTCTATCACTGGGATCACCACACTTTAATGTCTTTTTAATGTAGTTACATCAGCTGGCACACTAGGGGGCGCTAACCTGATAGTATAATTATGGTGTGTTTTTTCACGAGGCTCATTCCATCTCAGTGCATCACATTAAAAATTTAAATCCCCAGTGAACTTTTAGAAATATTAGAATTGATTATATCTGGCTGAGAGAGAGCAGCGTCACAAACTTTGGATGTAATATTAACAGAAGCTTGCTTTTTCTATAAAGGTGAATTTGGTAGATGGCGTCACACCTGGGGAATATCACACCGAAGTTGGATTTATTTATTTTTCCCATGTTCAAGCTTTAATGTGTGTGAAAGCCTCCAGCTGGTTTGGGCTGTTTTAAAGAATATTCCGTGCCTTCTAGATGAGAAGCAGTAAAACAAATATCAGTTCCTCATCTGCAAAACTGGTTTCTACAGACCTCCAAGTCTGCTGTCAGAGGCTGTGCAGGCAAATATTATCAGGACTTCAAGGGTCCATCATTCTGCGTTAAGCTGAGAGTCCGTGTTCACAGAGCCAAAGTTCCAGGTACTCCAAAACATTTGAAGGACTGAATTCAAGGAGTTTTGTAGATAAATGAATTTTTAAATGGCTCATCAAAAAAATAAATAAAAAAATGCAAGAAAATCACCTAAAAAGCTCCATCTTCATCCTTCCTTTGAAATATTTTTGAAAAATTCCATGTAAGTAGAAGTAAATCCTTCCCCTGGAATTTTTCAGGAAAATCTTTGATGGTCAGGTGGGATTTTTTTATTTTGTTAATATTTGAATTTAAAGGAAAAGAGTTTATTTTCCACTTAGACCTGGAGAAAGACGTCAGTGAATCCCTGCAAAACTGCAGTAATTAGTGACCATAAGTGGATGGCTAAATTCTGCAAGTAAAACAGGATTGAGTAAGAAGATGTACCCGGTTCTTTTTATTCTTTTATAGTTCCACTAGCTGAATGAATAAATGTGGAACACCCAAAAATGCAGCATTTATCTCAGTTTATTCTGTGGGCTCAGTAACAGTGTCAGTGACATGGTAACAAGGGGAAACACTGCTGTTCCACTGACTGCCAAAAACATATCATTTTGAAAAATGGTTTAAATGTGCACTTTTAGGTCTTGAAAGAATATTAATTAAAACATTTAAATGGTGCAGGAACCCTGTCCTTCACATACTAACATCTCCACGTGTTAGCGGATGCCTTTTTTTGTTGAAAGTTCACTGATGTCTTCATATTTGTATTTGTGTGAAGGTTTTTGTCCCCTGAGTTTGTCCTTAAGGCAGCAAATCTCCTCAGACTTAATGCAGTGTTACCAAAGAGCTTATGTTATCTGGAACGAGGCGCTGCCTCGAAGGTGAACGCCAAAAGTCAACCTCACCGTGCAGTTTATATTCTGATACGCATCCGTGGCTGCTTTTTAGATAATTACACATCGAGTTACCTGCAGATATGGGTAAATACAGCATATACATGTCCGCCCGCAGGTGTTTGCACTCTAATTAAAGCTAAAAGCCGTGCAGGCAGCACAGAGAATCAGCAGTGATGTGTTACAGAAACATAAAGCAGTCGACAGCTTTATCTTCAGTGTGGGTTTAATTTATTAGAACATGGCATGAATGAAAGAAAACAGAGAATCACAAACACATCAGGCTGATACACAAAGAGCAAAACGTCCCCGTCTTCACAGGAAGCAGAAATTAAAACCAAAAAGATGGAAGTTCATACTCAGAGAATATGTGGTCATAATGGATTTTTCATGTTCAAGTGCAATACAATATTCATAACCGTTCAGCCGTGGGTTCAGGGTGAACGAGTGTGTCTCCATGTCGATCTGTTTGCTGTACACGCTGTGGGTGTTTTTGTCGTACAACCTGCGATGAGAGCGTCTTTACAAAGTGTGTTTCATCTCCCCGCTGGAGCGTCGCTGAAACGTCCGTCCACCGTCTCCACGCTCTGATTCTCCAACACACCCACCCTGAAGAGCAATAATGTGCCTGTGTGTTTGTTTCCAAGGCTACCTCTGTGAGTGTGTGATTCTTCTCCTCGGAAAATGATTACAGACTTTGAATTTTAATAAGAGTGAAAAATGTGTTGTTTTCGTAAAGAATCTGTTGCTAATGTTCACTTCAGAGCAGAGATGGAGTTAAGCCTCCCTCAAAGGATGTTCAGCTGTTAGTGTTCCTCTAAATAAATCAGATTTTTGCAGTGCAGACTTTAACTGAAGTCTTAGAAACGGCCGTGGGACTTTTAACCGATTAATTGTGAGGCATTCAACATGTCTCCTGTAATATTCTCCCAAAATGTGTTGTTTCTAATTATTACTGCAAAAAAGATTTCGTTGTTTTTGTGAGGAAAAAATCTAATCAGGCACAAATTATTCTTCAGAGCAGACTCTTAATGTGCCTTAAAATGATGACTGGAGGGCGTTTTTATATTTTTCGTGCCATGGGCCAAAAGCAAAGTCCCGATTTGTGTTCATGCAAATGAAATAATTTCTGGTTCCATCTTTTGTTAGTTGATGAGGAAACTTTAGGATACATTTGAAAAGAAATATGCTCGTACATTTTTAAATTAAAACGCAGTTAAAAATTCAGATTGAGACGCACACTAACACCAGCTCTTCCTGGTGATGCGTTTGTGCTTATGAACTAATAGGAACCAACACGATATGGAAATCAGTGACGTGAAGCAGCAGCGTGTTGGAGATGTTACCGATTAATTGTGAGGTGGTTATCAGTCACCACTGAGACTTTTCTTTTATTTCCTCTTTGGCCCAGTTTGATATATTAATATCTAAAAATTGAGTTATATGGTTTACATTTCCTTAAATTGTGGATTTGTTTACACCAAATTAAATATTAATAGTCCCTTTCTGCTTATTGAATGTACAAACAGCTATCAAAGAAAGCTGCAGAGAGGCAGGAAATAAAGAAGTGTGGTGGTTTTCAGGGAAATTCTGAAAAATTCAGCACAGTTTTGGGGAGGGACCTGGGGGCTGGTGGAAACACCTGCCCTTCATCTACTTCTACTTGGTGTCCCAGGGTCACAAAATATAAAGAGACTCTCCAGACATCATTCAAAATCCCAAAACTGACTTACTAAACTTGTTTTGATCATGTTTTTGTTTTTTATGATTAGATTTTTGCTGTTATGTCTTCTTATTAATCTTCAGGGCAGGTGCATTGCGAGCCAGAGCCTCAGTCCACTGTAGCCCTTTCACTTCAGCTGCACTTCACAAGCACCAGCACAGCCTCCACATGAACCCACGCAGGGGTCAGAGCTGAACCGCACAGAGATGATTTTGCATAGACATCAATTCAAGTCAGACTCATGCAAATGGATGAAGGACACATGGACGATGAAAAGCAAGGACGGCGACAAAGAAAAGTGGTGAGTGTAGAGAGGACGGATGTGAATAAACAGGTGTCCACAGTTCAGTTCATAACATTATTTATAAAAATAAGTGAGCTTGTTAAATATACCACATTATCATCATCGTCAGTCTTTTTAGAAACAAACAGAAGGAACAGAGAAGCATCGACACCCCATCGAGTTGAATGTTAATGTATTTGTTACAGCTGGAAAGCGCACACACCCATGTTTGCCCGCTGCTCTGCAATGTGTAGCTACTCATACGGCTCTGTTTAGTATTGCTTTGAGTTCACACTGTCAGTGCAAAGGCCGAGGCCTCTGTGCGTGTGTGCCTTACACTAATTTCATGGTCATATTTGTGTGTATTTACATGTTTCTGTGTGTGTGTGTGTGTGTGTGTGTTAGTGAGGCCAATCAAACATGCAGCATTAGTCTCTCTGGCAGTAACCCGTGCATCAGTTTAATCTGAACAAAATTAATCAAAAATAAATTTTTAAATTTTTTTTTTAAATTTCATGAACTGCCACAGAACTACAATAAGCAGACTCACATTTCTAACAGCTCTCATCAGCTCCCTTAAACTTGCAGCCTTTCCAATGGCCAGCAGGGGGCGACTGCCCTCGTCTCACGTGCCTCACGACTTCCGTAAACACTTTCCTGATGAGTCTCTGGCCTCAGATGCTAGTTTGAAATGTGAATGAAAACAACATGCTGATCATTTTGTAAACTGTGGTCCAAATTAGCGTCCAGACAGCTGATAAAGGTGGGCGTGTCTGCGGTGAGCCTGGAGCATCGCTCGCTCCTTCACCCGCGACAGCTTGATCTGACGCCACAGTGGCTGCGTCCGTCTTTGGTAAACACTCTGTGATGACTACCAAACAGCAGCAATCGATCACCTAGGAGTCGATACATTGTAGTGTTGATGTTTGTGTGTAATCAGGATTCGGGATTGGTTTCTGGTTATTAGCACTGATTCCATAACTTTTTAGCATTTCCTGGAAACGCGTGTCTGGTGTCTGTTGTCGCCAGAGCGAAAGCAACGCAACTTACATCAGAAATCTGTCTACAACATGACTGCTTGTATGTAACAAGGAGTCACCTGTAGAGAGAACCTCACACCGAGTGTAGCATCTTTGTTTTGCTTCACTCTCTCGGCTCTCATTGTGTTGTTTTGGTCCCAACAGGAAGTTGTTCTCAGAGGAAAAGCTGTAATAACTGAGGATGGATCCAGAACCTTTTCTGCTTTGCCTCTTCTGTCTTCTCTCCTGTTCCAGTGGTGGATTTTCATGTTAACCATAACGATGTCACTGTATATACAGGAGCACAGAAGTCCCACAAGTCTGCTGTTCAAACCTGCTGTTTTTAGAGAGCAGCCAAAGGGGGAGGAGCTCACACACAGACAGGCGATGAACCGAGGCGCTGCACCAAGCATGAAATAAATCAGGATTATTTTTGAAGTGTGAATCATGCAAAGCTAGTCTACCAGAGTCCAAGAATAAAACATTCAAAGCCAAACAGAGAGCTAAAGGGAAGACGAATCAGTGATCAAGCTGCTCTGTTATCCATTATGATGCACTTGTGTGATGCATACCAACGTTAACAAAGACAGACAATTTAAGAGAAATACAATTTGAAATGAGCCAAATGACCATCAAACACCAGTTTCTGGGCAATTACCTCATCCTGATGCCATTTCATCTTCTCTGAAGTAGTTCTAACCTGCTCATATTTTTATTCTTGGACACTCCTACGGGACCTTTACATGACTCACAGTTCAAAATAATCCTTCTCTGTATTATGTTTTGCCCTGGTGCAGCCCCTCAGGTTCATGTGTGTCTGAAATGAGCTTTTAGCTCCTCCCCCTTTAAGCAAACCTTCTTCTGACTGGCTGCTGCTCACAGACTGCAGATGTGTGTTGTCACAGTCATGTAGCTGAAGTCAGTGAGAGTCCTAATATGACCAGAAAATACTGTGAAAGTGACAGAGCTGACCATAAGGACAGCCCTCTCAGAGCACTCTGGGGCCTGCACTCCTGGCTCACAGGGATTACACCAACTGACCTCATCATTTGAAACTGATGGATGCTCATATTAAACACTGGAACAGGAGATGCATGACAGCAAATGAGGAAAAGCACACAATAAGTCCACTTAAAATTTGTTACATGTCACAAAACGTTAACGCCATTCTTTATGACGTGATGGGTCGCCTCCTCTGTGCTAAGCTGGATTTTGGCCTCCTTATCAGAGCGTGTCCCTGATGTATCTGCTAAGAGCTGACAGGGTTATTGATCTGTAGTACTCACACAGTAATTACTTCAGATGTCTGGCTATCAAAAACTCACTTTTCCAAAGTTCCTCACAGTAGACGTTCAAAGATATCGAGTAAAAAACAGCCGAATGTTGCAACGCTGTCACATCTCCAAGTCTGAGATATATATTTAATACGTTAGCAGAAAGTGGCAGTTCTTTTATTCTAGTTCTGTGGATGCTGAAACTTGAGGAGCAGGGCAGACATTTACAAACACACATCCCCAGTTAGAAAGTGTGTGTGTGTGTGTGTGTGTGTGTGTGTGTGAGTGAGTGAGTGAGTGAGTGAGTGTGTGTGAGTGAGTGAGTGAGTGAGAGCTAAAATGGCCCGTTTGAGCTCACAAGTGAAAACACTACTTGTCTAACAAAAACACCCGGTTATTAGCAATAATGGTACAGTGATATCTGTCCCCAAAGAAGAAAATAAATTTTGTTCACACACTAAAATACAGAAACTAAAATACAGTTTTACAGTATATACCTGCAGCCATGTTGGAAAATGAACTAAAACTGTAATACTCCTCTCAATAAGTTAAAAAATAATTTAAACAACACATTTTGAAAGAGAACCGATGAAAAAAAAAGGGTTTTAAATCTGTTGTATGTCTTAAAAAAACTCTATACAACAAATACTGAAGGAAAAAACAGACAGGAAGCAGACAGAGAATAGTCATTTACAAGTCGACATCATCGTATACAAAAGCCGAGGTTTTCAGCTCAGTGTTAGTGACCAGTGATTATAAACTCTGAGGGAATATTCCACAATAGTTAATAAATATGCGAGTATACAATAGGATAAAGAGCGGCGGACAAAAAGAGAGCAGGACACAGACGAGGAGGGGAAAGCAGAATAGTCTCTATGGCTTTTACAGGCTTTGTGGCCCAAATGACCGTAAATATCAGTGGCTGCAAACACCCACCAACCCTCTGAACTCGGATAAGGGCCAAGCTGCAAAAAGACATCAGGAAAAAAAAAAGTCAGGGTAGACTTCTAGGTAAAGTGGGATTGTTGGAAAATGATGACTCAGACCTGCTGATGCTGACTTTTCCTTCAAAAATCAGATGGATGTTTGTTTTTAATGTCTCTGTTTCCTCCAAGGAGCAGACAGAAATATCCTTAAAGTATTTTTGTTGTTGTTGTTTTTTTTTTTAATGTGATCAGAGGAGGAAGGATCCCAGCCGCACATGTCAGGTAATAAGTAGGGATGCACCCATCCAACTACCACACCATTACCTTGGATTTGGGTTTCTGCTGACACCAAGTACCAGTAGCTGTTCATCAACGTCTTGGTTTCATTATAGTTTCTTTTTGTCCTCAATAAGAGCAGCTTGTCTTTTAAAAAATATTTAAACTGGTAAACTTTGTTTTGTTCCTGATTCTACTTTATTTTCCCCTCCTGCTGGACACTTTTATTGTTACCTCCCCTCATCCACTGGGAAATGGAAAAAAATGGGGGCTTGTCTGGGATTCAGACTTGGGACAGAGACATTAAAGCATCCATAGGTTTGTCTGAGTGAGTAGCAAAATTATTTTCCTGATGTTCTTCCACTTGTGGTTGTGTTGTGGACCACTTATCTACAAGCGTGAAGTAGAGAGGAGCCAGTGACCCTGAGTGGTTCGTACATGGTGATCGATCAGCGTTACAAAGCTGCTGTACAGGATTGTCCTATTTTGCTTTTGGTGTTTTTCATTCTGGCCCTACATGCCTCGCTTTGAGGTGTTAAAAGGTTCTCAAACTTTGTTTTTAAAAGTGCTACTCGATGAAAAAATCTGATATGAAAAAGAGGTTAAAAAAGCAAGGTGAAGAGTATTATTATTCCTGCTGTATTTAGTTTTCTTCATTTTCCACTCTGTGTAGCTTAGACAGAGATCAGCATGAAAATCTAAAATCCTCCCTCATTGGATTTCTGATAGCCGTGACTGGCGCCACTGCAGTCTGTCAGAGTTCCTCAGCAGGTTCTCGCTTAATTACGACTGCTTCTTTTTGTTAGTTTAAGTTTCTGATTTAATAAGAAACTTTTGGTGTTACAGCCAGCACGCAGCTCTATTTTTAGGGGTTTTCCTTTTAGTCCGAGGTGCAGCTGTGTTAGCCCTAGCATTAGCGCTTGCATTTGTTTTCAAAAGCGGTGTTTTGGTGCACTGCCACCTTGGCAACCACTCCACCGTGCTGCCCATCAGCACTTATTTCTGAGATATTTTAGCTTCTCTGTTGCACAAGTGGTGCCTTGTTGGCAATCGTGATAGTCTGCAGTCGTAGCTATGCTCCAAGATTCAGCTGACACTTTTGGCCAGAGCACATGAGTCCTTTTTGGCAGCTGGTCTTTGGTCTAATTGCACTATCGTGCTGTCTGACATGCATGTTGTCAGTGCTGAGGGAAACCCGGTCAAATCTGATATGAAAGGAGACTGTCCTTCCCCCATCTTTTTATGACGATATGCAGATACTTTTGTCCAACAGAGACTGAAACAATCAAATCATGATTTTCTTTCATTTGCGCCATCACTTTGTATCATAATCTATATTTTGTCTCAAATTAGCATTTTGTCTTTTTACACTTATAGTTAAAACATCTTTTTCTGTACTTTCTGCACATTTTTTGCTCTTTATTGGCTGACGTACACATCAGTACCAGTATATTAATGCAGCCAGTTTAGACTGGCCTGTTTATTTGGGCTGTAGCTGCTGCTACTGTGAAGATTTTCTGTTTTTGTTGCTCCACACAAACAGCAGCATGTTTTTAACCCAAAAATACTTTTTTTTTGGGGGGGGGGGGGAATCTGGGTTAGAATTAAAATGTATATTTTTCCCCTTGATTGCTGAGACTTTTCAACCATGATATATTCTGATGGTGTAGGGTTACCCTGGGAACACACCCTGCGTGCTTGCACTATGTTCCAGTACCAAAGTGACAAACGGAGCTAATTGCGCTCGTACAATCCCACTAAATACACCGTGGAGTGTTTCAGAAGTCCCAGAAGTGGGTCTCTGCTCTGCATCGCTCCAAATGATCTAGTTTTTGAAAGAAGCCACATCAAGCTGCACAGAGCGAAAGTGGAGGGCAGGTATTCAGACACAGAACAGCATATAAAATGAGGTACATCTCCAAAATAAAAGACCCAGTGCAGACTAAACACTCTGCCTCTGAATTGCTCCCAATGTTAAGACCAAAAAGTTGTCAAAGACATGCACCCTGACTTAGGGTTAGGCTACATGCCATCAACAACACTGACTCAGATCTCATGTGATTAATGTGATGATGTTGCAGTAAATCTGTCTGCAGCAGAGGGTAGGGTTAGCTGAGCTGCAAACGACAAACTTTTGTAGTTTGTGGTGAGCAAACCTAAACTATCAGAGTTCCTCAGCAGGTTCTGAGTTCATAAAGAACTTGACAGAAGAGCGTCCCTAACCGTGGGCCAGAGGAGAAACCCTGTTTGTTGCTGTACAGAATTTCCACTGGTGATTCAACAGCAATCATGTTCCAACTATCCCACTTTGATTCTTTTAAAGAGTCAGTAAGAAAAGAAGAGGTGGAGAGGCAAAGAAGTGAACAAGTAGTGAAAATAAAATAAAATCGGCCCGAAACATCTAAACCCAGCCCAGAAGCTACCTCTTTCTTTCCTGCGCCGTCTTTAGTATGGCGCGAACTTCTGTCTCTCTGGCTTCTTCATCCCGTTGGCTGAGGATGAGATCTTGGCCGTGTAGGATGCCAGGGCCGCCGCTGCGTGAGCCGAAACTGGAACGGTGGCTGTCGCCGCCGCTGTCTGCACCGAGGCAGGTAGCACTGGAGCCCCGATCGCTGCTGCTGCCGCCGCCGCCGCCGCTGCTGAGGCAGAAGGGGTGGAGAGTGCCAGGTAGGGGATGGATTTCACTCCCAGGAGGCTGGAGAGGGGGAGGGCGTAGGGAGCGCCCAGGATTGGAGCGTGGGGCAGTGCGGCGCCCATCGCTGCCAGGGGGGAGGAGGAAGAGGACGAGGCGGAGGCAGGGGGGGCGGGCTGGGTGAAGCTCATGGTCAGATCAACGGGAGACGGCATGGAGGAGGACTGGGCGGTGGATTTGGCGGTCTCTAAACTGGAGGGGGGTGGGGGGAGGAGGGAGAGGAGGTGGAGGGCAGGGAGAGGGAGTTGTGGATGGAGAAGGGTTAGAGGGTTAAATAAAAGACATGTTAAAAAAAAATTAGAGTAAAACTGAAAAGGAAAAAAAAATCAACTCAAAACCAAACAGGATCTTTTGGAAAGTAAAAATGAAACAACGGAAATCTGACAAAACTCAAATCATAAGACAGGTGTGTTTTGCTGGAGGTTGCAAGAGAGTATTGTAGGGGAGTTCGCTGTACAGATGGGGGGTGTGCTGTTTAAGTTGGGGTGATGGCTTGGGAGGGGGCTTAGGGAGGAGGGAACAAAACCATCAGACAAATTAGCATGGATGCTCTGTCAGGTTCAAAAACAGGAAAAGGACGCACAAAAAATGTGAAAGCCACTCGAGCACCTCTGCTCAGCTCTTTAATCACTGTTTCTGTCTTCATTCTGGACTTCAGCGTTTTCTACAGAAACATTTTAACATTTGCATTTTCATCAGGATAGAGCAGGCAGAGGTCTGTAACCTCTGCTGCACAGAGCAACAGAGCCCCTCGTCCAGTTAATGCCTCTTAAATGATTGGAACCAACTGAAATCATCCAAAAATATCAAACAACAGTCCGACCGGCTGCTGGAGCCACTAACAAGCAGCATCTTCTTCTCACACAGGTGTGAGAAGAAGATGAGATTACTGGCTTTAGACATCTTATTTAAAACGATCTGAACAGTAAATATGTGTGTGTGTGTGTGTGTGTGTGTGTGTGTGTGTGTGTGTGTGTGTGTGTGTGTGTGTGTTCACACAGGTGCAGAGAAGTCTTCTGTTGGGATTTTTTAAAGCTTTTTTCCTCTTTTCTTTATCTGCCCTGTTCTTCTTGTAGCTGCCTCAGGTAATGCTGCACAGTAACGTTATCTTGCAAACATGTTTGTGTGTGAATATCATCACATGCATTTGCACAATATTGTGCAAATGCATGTGATGATATTCAGAGGCTCTAAAAGTAATTCAAAATTTAGATTTTTACTGCTTTTAACACATTTCGACTGAAATATTTAAACACTGCTTCTCTGGGTGTTATGGAATTTGTACTCAGTTAAATCAAATGTGTTGATTACGGTCCTGTAACAGAGACAGCATACTAAATAATACCAAACATCAAGCTGCAGTCATTCTTGACGTGTTTTTGCTAGCATTAAAAATTCATTTAAAATTTTTTTATAGACCCTTTTCTCATCTTGGATTCTTGCAGGATTCTTGGGTGCACAGGAACCCCCAGAGTCATGTTCAAACGTGTACACATGCACCTCGTTTCTCCCGACAAACTGCTTTTACGTGGAATGACATCTCATCACATGATGATGACACGAACCTTCCTCCCAATCAAATCAATATGTAAATATGTGCAAACCATTTTTCCTCTTCACTCAAAGATTTGTTGGCATTTTAAAAAAATATTTTGTGATTTGTGTGTTAATCTCTGAGCACAGCAGCTTGTAGATTCTCCTTTGGCAGCAAGAAGTTGCAGTGATGTTTTTCTGTCAGTCTCATTGTGCATGGATTTTGACCCACTCTTCTTTACAGTGTTTTGCAGGTGTTCAGTTCTGCACAGCTCTCTGAAGGTCCCACCACAGCATTCAGTCAGGCTGAGGTCTGGACTCTTCTTTTTCAGCCGTTCTGTTGCAGGTTTGCTGCTGTGCTTGGGATCATTGTCCCGTTGATGACCCAGTTTGGTCCAAGCATTAGCTGTGGGACAGATGGCCTCATATTTGACTCTAGAATACTCTGGTATACAGAGGGGTTCGTGGGCCACCCAGGCAATGTTTACATGAGAACGATCCAGTGGAAACGGGTTCACACGGAACCGCAAGATGTTAAACGCTGTAGTTCTCATGCCAGGCCACAAGTTGGCGGTGTGTGTGTAGGTGTCGTAAGCATAGTGCACGTGTGCCAGCCTCTCATTTTCAAAAAGTAGTGTTTTCAGGCACTCGAAACGCAGTTGACGTGTAAACGACAGGCCAGAAATTCAGGTGCAGTTTTGCAGGCCTAAGCTGTGCTGTCACGCTCTCCATAGAGCGAAGAGGTTTTCTCCTGCAGCCTTCCACACCAGCCATACATGTTCACTCTTTTTCTAATTGCGCTGTCATGAACTTAAACCTTTAACATGCTAACCGAGCCCTGCAGAGTCTGAGACGGAGCTCTTGGGTCTTTTGCAGTTTCTCTGAGTTTGGGCTGAATTTGCTGGGACGTCCACTCCTGGGAAGACTGCGGCTTCTTGTTAAAACACATCTGAATGCTCCAGACCAACAAACTGCCAAAACATCTGCTTTTACAGCGGTGCTCACACACATTTTTTAAAGGGGGAGTCCAATTTAAATATTGAATGAAGTGATGAAGTGTGTGGAACGGAGTTTGCTTTAGAAGGCTTTGAGTCAAGTGTGTGTCAGTACAATGTGAGTAAAATTTTGTTACAGACCCACAATCTAATTTTACAGTTTTTGTGCAAGTCTGCAGTGATTACAGTGGGAATAGTCACAGTCTTTAAGCCCTTACCCTCTGAGTACTGTTTTCAGAAACACTTAAAATAATGCACAGATCCATTAATATATTATACTGACTTGTCTCTTCTGTAAGACTACAAATGCAACATATCAGTGAGAACGGCTAATTTAGAATCTGATGCCTGCAACACGTGTCAGAGAGGTTCGACAGGAGCATGTTTGCCTCTGAGTTGCATCATCACCTCTTCATTTAACAACACTCTGTAAGCGTCCTCAGGAGAGCAGCTGCTGCAGTTTCCAAAGCCAAATGTTTCCCGCTCTCGCTTGATACGAGATGATGTTCAGCTGCTCAACACGTAAGGGCCTCCTCTGCAGTTTTATAAAGCTCCAACAGTTTTTAAATTGGTGTACTGCAGGCAGGCCAGTTTAGCACCCCTTTTACTACAGATCAGCTGCTGGAGTACAGAATGTGGTTTGGCATTATTAATTTCAGCAGGAACACCCCTAAAAAGATGTCTGAATGTGCAGCCGGGTTTCATGGCAGTACATAAAGTTGTGAAACATGAACAAAAACTGTCTATTCAATACAGGCTCTGAATGATCTGCACGTCCTTTCGTTCTGGTTTGATGTTCTATTATTGTCTCTTATTATTTAAAAACTGTTTTGTCTTCACTTTAAATGTATTTGTGCAGTGGAATGCTGCAATAGCCCTCACTGAAGGTAGAACAAAGCACAGTGTCTTCGTATTCTCTAAGGTCTCCTACATATGACATTGATTCTTGTTTAAAAATATTTCACTGCAAAAGTGGTTATGACAGCTACATTAGAACAATAAGTTAAGAAGACATGTTTAAGGAACATTGCTCGCGGGGACGGGTCAGATTAGGACGGCTCAAAGTTCCCTCGGCTCAGTCATTCTATCCATTACAGCCTGAATACCGACTATACACCAAGCTGTGTTAAAGATGCCGCGCCGGTCTTATTGCAAGGGACTGAAAATTTAGACATTATTTGAGTAAAATATATTTTACTCAAGTATCATGAGGCGAATGAAAGATTTGCTGTATCTTGTTGCCTTTCTGTGCACACTGAGGACGCAGCGTTCGTGTTTGACAGGTTTCCTGATTGCGCACGAAGGTCCAGAGGGAGCGCGCTTAAAGGCGTGAAAAATCAACGGCAGATAAAAGGAAGTCACGTTCACATCAGAGGGATCGTCCTCCATTCGTCAATGGCACACTCGCACAGAACAAACACACTGATGTAGGGCAAAGCTGTGTGACTGCATTGCAGAAGTGAACGGTAAATTAATGCATCAGAATGCAACCAACATAGATTTTTCCATGTAAGGCAGCAATTTAAATGAGTGACATGATGCCAGCCTGCAGAAGGTGACTGAACACGATCATGACCTGGTTAACTTTTAAAGAAGCTGCAGGGAGAAGTTTCTCTGTTGGACTCTAATGATGCTCTTTTTACTGCTGTGCATGTGCAGCTTGTTGGTGCTCACGAAAGGCTCTCAGAAACTCCGAGACGGGAACACTTCCAGTTCTCGGGTGTCAGTAACTTTACATTCTGGAATCTTAGTATAGTGGCAATGATTTCAAAGGCCATAAAGCTTCAAAACCTTTCTACGGCAAGACAACAACTCAAATAAGAAACGCAGGAACTGCCCAGGTGAGATATGATGGGCTGTAATTTTCTACCTGTGACGTTAATGTGCAGGATGTGTGGGAAGAAAAGGTCTACAGAGGAGCCAAAGCCTAAGTTCCATCTTTCCCCCGCCAACCCGTGAGCGACCCGCTGAGGGAGGACAGAGATTGAATGAGCTCGAGCAGATCGGCGTGTCTGTGTGGAACCGATTAAATATATATATAATATATAATAATAGAAAAGAGCAAATTTGTCAGGGATTCTCCAGCGTCTGCTCTCACCTTCCCTGACCTGACATTTCAGACTGGATGAGGCTGACCCAGTGTGTGTGTGTGTGTGTGTGTGTGTGTGTGTAACCAGTCTGTATTTATGTGCGTGTCTCTGTGTGTCATTTGCCTATTTTCCCTGCTGTCAGCGGCAGGCTGAGTGGTAAGTCAAATATCAATTTCATCCAGAGTCCAATGACCAATTTGCATATTCATGCTGGTGGTTACTTGTATTAAAGCAGCCCGGCGGTGTGCACCACATGTGTCTTATATTGCTGATTAAATAGCGAGGAGAAGGCGAGAATAACTTGTCTGATGTGTTTGATACAGAGCTTCATTTCTTTCTTTAGCAGGCAGTAATTGTCATGTGACGTATCCTGCAGATGTACCTCGTGATGCCTGCACGGTGGAAGGGAGAGCACAGGGACATTCTGCATAAAACTCATTTACATTTAACCGCTGCGCTTCCTGTGAGAGCGCTGCCTGCTTCTGCACCATTTATAAACCTTATTTTTGGTGTTAAAGTCACGTCTCTGACTCTCGTAAAGGTTTCTGTGTCCACAGTTGCTGTGAATTACTCTGTTAAAGAGGCAGGAAATCAAAAGTGATGATTTGGGGAGGAAAGAATGACAGACTTGTTTAATCTTTGGTGTCTCCAGCTGGATTTTGTTTCGGCTCTGCACAGGTTCCATTAAAACCAAAGAAACAGAGTTCAGCCTCAGTTTTTCCTGACAGCACCTGCTGTTTCCCATACCTGCCTTTTCCTTTGGATGCTTACCATGAAGTGATTAAATACTGAGCCAGGTTGATGGCTATCGGCGTGCCGGTGATGGTGACGTGGCGGTCGCTGGTGCTATCGATCTGACTGCCGATCTTGATCTGAGCCCCCGATACCTGCCGGATCTCGTTTATCTTGGTGCCCTGGCGGCCGATGATTGAGCCAATCAGCTGTGAGGAGGGAGACATGGAGAGGATGAAGATTAGAGGCATTTAAAGGTGAAATGTGAGCTTCAACAGGCTGGAATCCCGCGCGTTTTCAGCTTTTTTCCCAGTTAACAGATCTCTATTTTTAAAAAAAGTATCTAAGGCATTGCTTTGGAATGACAGGTGTTATTTTATAACTATTAATATTGATAAATGTTAACATACTAAGAACTGTATGACCTGTAACAGATGACGGTCAGCAGACAGGAGTCCTGCACAGTCGGTCGGTCTGTTGTTGTGATTCTTTTGTGTAATGAGGGCGTTTCAGATCATGTGGTATGGGTCCCACACACTTGGCTGTTGGGCTGTGCCATCAGATTCATTTTTAATTAACAGTTGATCATTATGGGACAGTTTCCACATGTCAGAGATGCAACCACATTTTGAACCATCTGACTGTCCTGTAAGCCTTCATGTGATGAGTCTCCTAAGCTTTGTACTCGATGAAATTATATACATTTGCAAGTCAGTCTACTCACCAGCTTGAGTTTTGTTTTTATATTAGTTCTGAACTTGCTCTCAGAGCCGCCTTAAACAGAAGACGTGTTGATCAGAGCTTCTTGTGCCTGGACGATGCAGCAGTGATACTGATAAACCTACAAACTCAGTCTGCCTCTTTCTGGTGTGACAGGTTAAAACGTTTGAAACCCTCCGAGTGAGGCTGAATCAGAACCTCCGTCTGTCTGTCTTCTGTTTATTTTCTGCCCTCGCGGCCTGTTCATCCATCCATCTTGTTATCTGCTGCTGTCTAAGAATGTGGGACAGCAACAGGTGCTGAACTCGGACTCATCTGCCAGCCATGAGCTCAGTGAGGGTCTCAGTGTGAGCTATCCTGGTCCCAGTAGGGTTTTGTCACACAGTAGGTGTCACAGTAACAATAGGCAGATAGTTACTGGGCTTACCTGCGTGTCAGTTTAGACAGTAAATATGTCTCATTACTGTTTTTTAGGCTTGCATTGTCAGACCGCACTAACTCTCCAGGGTGTCGAGAATACATTTGGAGCTAAATTTAAAAAAAAAAAAAATGTTATTTTTGCATTTTCCCACCAGGATCCACAGACGTCCACCACACTCACTAAAGGAAAAAAAGTTTGGAGGTAACTGACATTCAGTCTCATAATTATGAGAGAAAAACTGCATAATTACAAGAGCTGTTTGTCCTGATTATAAGATGAGGATTGAGAGGTCAGGGCGGGAAAAGAGTTTGTGGTTTCCAGCTATAAAAAGTTGGTGCACATTCCAGAGGTTTTCAAATTATACTGACAGAGCAGGAGAGGAGCCGAGCACACAGCAGGCACGATGATGATGATGATGGAATAAACTATAAAAGTGTATAAATGATAAGATCGTTATTGCAGTGGACAAGCAGAGGCTGCTACACTTACTAACTAAAGACACACACATTAGTCCCTTTGTTCTGTTTTATCCTCTTTGTTTTGCCCTTCACTCTGACTCTTCTGACATTCACGCTGTATCAGGCTGCTGTTGCAGAGTTTATGTAATGTATTGTTCACATTTTAATTGTACATGCTCTGCCATCCTTTTCTCTCTTCACCTTTAGCCACCCTTCCTTCCTTCTTTCCTTCCGTCCTTTCTCGCTTCTGCTGCTTTAGTGATTTCATGTCTAGCGTAAAGTTTCTGTAAACAGAAGCTCTTGTTAGTGCGGGACATTTACTATTCCTTCAATCGCAAAGTTGCTGATGGTTTCCATGTCAGTGACCACGAGATCATGTGATCATTATAGCTGACAGAATGGGATAACTCAGCCCCTGAGATCACAGCTTCTGTCCTGAGGCTGTTAGACTCATTCTGCTCTTTACTGAAGTCGGTTCACTGACAGCATTCATGTGCATTAAAGCCACTGTCTGCGCAACACTGTGTAACAGCATGCTGTGCAATAACAACACAGCACAACTGTTCATAGCTTTCATTTATTTTTTGCCATTCGCACTGAAGGGACCTCCTCAATTTCATTCCTGTCATGTTTGTCACGAGGAGACAATAAAAGCTTTCTGACTCCTTTTTGAACACTTGCAAACTACAGCAGCAGTTTGTGCAAGTGTAAAATGTGCAACACAAAGTGGAAAAATGACATTTGTCTTCAGAGTAAAAGTCACGCCTCACCGCTGTAACCAACACATTTAAAAAGACACGACTTTTACTTTCAAGGCGTTTCCGATTTGCGTGACACTTTTTCAAGTTTCACTACAGCCCGGAGAGTAAATTCATGCAAAGGAGATTTTTGGTGCAGCAGCTTATTTCAGGTAGCACCAGCAAGCAGCCTCCAGCAAGCACTCGCCAACAAGGAATACACATTATTCCTGAGCGACTGGAAGTTTCGAAGCCTGCGCGACTGAGGCCGACTGAGGAAGAAGTGAAACCAGGACTAGACAATCCTAGATCACCTACTTGATCTTGTATCTTTAAGCAGCATATAAGTAAAGGACCCGAGTATCAAATGTTTTCAGACAAAACATTTTAATGACTAAAATGTTTTCTATGCTCTGACCAATGCTGAGATTTTCTTCTCCAGTTCTAAAAACGAGAGGAAAAGAAGAGGTCAGGGAGAGATAATGAAGAATAATCTCAGCATGCAGGGTGTTAAAGTCATCCAATTAAAATAAATAAATAAAATAAAAATAACAGCAATATTTTACTGATGCCCATTATGGAAGTTTGGTAAAGAATTTACAGCTAATTACCCCTCGGCACGGCTCATTGGCCCGAAATTTATCACAGCGGGCATGTATTATTAAACACCTTCATCATTTGCAGTTAATTGTTTGCTTATACGTTACCTAATTATGTCGTATTCATTTCAGGTTAATTACTTATTAAAACAGTTTGTTTCAGACAGATGATGAACTGAGAGGCTCTAAGATCAAGAACGTTTATTCTGAACTGTGTTTCATGCAAAGCTGATCTAACAAAATAGAAACATGCAGCTGGAAATGAGCAGAATGAGTCTTCTTTATATTTTGAGTGTTTTTTCTGTATTTAATTATTTGATGGTCGTGAGAAAAAAAAATAGACATTCACTGGCTTCACATAGTCTGTCTAGGCTGCCTTCCTCTCCTCAAACTCTGGTTGAACGGTCCAAATGCCGATCTGTAAAATGCCAAAGCTTCATCTCAGCTCCTTCCTCACCCAAGTGCTCATTCATCAGTACCTATGCCAAATCCTCCCAGTCTGATGGCCAGAAAAAATGGCAACATCAACTTGTGTCAGCAGACAGAAGAAGAGCTCTCGAGGAGGACATGGGGGTGGCTTAGACTCATCACAAGATAATCCGTGACCTGGAAGTTGCAAGGAAAAAGAAACACCTGGCATTGGGGCCTTGTTGCAGATGGCGTCACTTTTTTTTTTTTTGTATTTGAGTGGGTTACTCCTCTGCACCCTTGGGTTAGGGGACATGCTCTGACTGTCGATTGTGCGACAGTTCAGAATACCGAGCTCTCTTTGAGTCGCTGGGTGATGCCTTACCGGGGGACTCCACTGGCCTACTGGGAGACTTTAATGCTCATGTGGGCAACGGCAGTGAGACCTGAATCTGTGCATGAGGCGCCTGTACACGCCAGGTCGCTGATCGCAAATTGATTGATTCTGTAATTGCTTCATCAGGTCTGCGGCCGAATGTCTCAGAGCCGTCAGCTGACCACCAGCTGGTGGTGAAGCGGAAAATTCAAAGTACTGGTGAACCACCAGGAGTGTCTTTAATGCCTTGCTTAAAGACATCTGACATGAGGACAGGAGAAGCTCCTCTCTCTGCTGAGCCACTACCATCCTCTTCCTCTTTTTAAAGAAATCATAATCTGAGTTTGTTCAATCATCACGATTCGTAGACATCAGCCCTCTCTGCCCAGGCTTCTCACTTTAACCCACTAATGACCCACTTTTGCCACTTTTTGCCTCCATCTCATTCGTTCCTTTAGTCCATCCGTGTAACAGCCTCTCTCTATTTCTCTCTGCACAAAAACATTTGCAATGTAAAGAGCTATTGTCGGTAAAGTCTGATAATTTACGTGTGTGTGTGTGTGTGTGTGTGAAAGAGAGAGACACCGAAAGACAAAGTGCTGGGTGACAGAAACCAGGTCCCAACCATTTGTGCCAGATCCACCTTTGACCTCACAGACGTGCTCATTGAATCATTACTGTCCTCCTGTGAGTCACAACCAGCAGACTGTCAGATATCCAGCCAAATAAATGATAAATAAATAAAATCAAATCTCTGGTATTACAGGTGTGCACCCACATTAACCTTTTAAATGTGTCCATCTGTAGTCACAGTTTAAAGTTTGATGGGTCGCCATGTGTGTGAAGGTATCACTGCACAGAGTGAATGCTGGTTAAATATGTCCATAGATTTGAGGTGTTCAGTCAGAACAAAGAAATGCATAAAAGCACATTTCTTTTATTTTGAAAAATGAAACCATTTGAAAGCTTCTTATTGGTTACTGACTGTCACACACAAACATTTTCTCTGTAGCTCGGGGAGTTGTTGTCTTGCTAACCTGAGAGTTCCCATCGCCCTGCTTCCCTTTATAAACAGCCAGCACGATTTACACTTGGATTACTGCAGAAAATAAGATCAGTGAGAATATAGTTTTTATACTTGTTCTGTTCAGCAAGATAATCTCCGTAAACTGACATCGCTTTTCTGATGTGACACGTTATCTCACTGTACCAGATCTTTAACAAAATAAAAATCATTCTCTGGATTCTTTCTTTAGCTTTCACTCGCTGTAGATTTAGACACTAAAAAAAACACCTGCTTAGACTGAGGAAAAGATGCTGGTTTGTATTCAAATACAACTCTTCACAGCACTAACTCTCGGTGTGATCTGCTCGTCTCCAGCCATTCTGTTTCTGTTCTGCAGCAGGTGATGGAGCTAACCTGCAGATCGGGTCAGCTGGGCACACCTGGGTGCAGTGTTTCCTATCTAAACCCCAGCCCTCCTCAGACCTTGGAGAGAGCTTTTCACAGTGGAGGGTGCACACCTTGTTCATGTTTTGTTAAATAAATGCAATAACTGCTGTTGACAATCTCCATTGACCTGGTACTGCAATGCAAAGCATACCTGGCTACAGGAAGGCATTTACAGTAGTTCAAAGTTGCAGGATGCACTTGGCAGCTTATTCGGACCACGTTCACATCATAAAGGACCCACTCTGGTGGTCGTGACCACGTCCTCCATAGGGTCCTCCACAGGGTCTTGGTGCAGCTGTTTTGGTCTGATTCAAGTGCGATTACAGTGTTCACCTCTGTACAAGCGAACCACAGCAAGGGGGTAAACGAACCAGTTTGATTTAATATCCTGAACACCGCAGGTCTGAAAACATCAGGAATTAGAATGGCCTGGGATTTCCTTCTTTCTAGATGTCGCTCGACTGGGATGTGAAAAGCTTCCTGTGTGGTACAGTACCTGAACCACCGCTAACACCTCTCCAATGAAACGAGTATGAAAATATTTGCTCGTTTTTGATCACCTAATTGCTTCAGCTTTAATGTAAATAAAGATGGCAGCCGGCCTGACTGGTAAAACAAGCTTTGGTTTTTGCTCTTGCGCCGAGATTGGCTGCTCTGTGTGGACACCATGTTCCCCAGTGAGCAGCTTTATGTAAGAGCTGGTGGGTAAAATCAGCTTGAAGCTGAAGAGCAGGGGAGGACGAGGACAGGGTGAGGGCTATTTTTGGGTAATTCCCTGCTGCCCTTGTAATTTGGAGAGGTTTACTGAAGGAAAGAGAGGGAGAGGGTTGTTGTTAAATCTCTAACTGTGAGCTATAGGATATCATTAAGCTGCTCTGCTTGGCCCTGCTTGGTGACTCACACATACACACTTGCATGCACAGGGTCTTAAGCCCCTCTCTGCTGTGTGCTTTTGTGTGTCTTATTCTCTCAGGCCAGCCGTCTGTGCACACATGTGAGCAGGACTGCACGTTTGCGTTTCTCTGCACGAGTCCACACATGCCAAAAGCACACAAGGACATGAATGGAGGCTCTGAGAGGCCTTGAAACTGCTGCTTAATTTAAACTTGAAAGGTGACGACACCTGCGGAGGTGTTGATTATTTTGTCAGAATGGAGATGTAGAGTTTCCGGGGGGAGGGGGGGGGGTGTGACCTTATGCATCTCTGTTTTTCCTTTTTTGATCTACATGCATAAAGAGGCCTGAAAATGAGTGTGTAAATTGTTGGGAAGAAATCAAAAGTCTCCTGTTATTTGCTATCCATCCTGACAAATGGATAAAAAATGATTAGTTCTTTAATAACGCCTGGCCTCATCAGTGACTATAATCCAGGTGTTGAAGAAAGTAATAACCAGCTGCTCCCTCTGTAATTTAAATCCCATCCAGGGTCACGTCTTCAAAAACAAATATCAAAGATCTCCCCTCCTTTCCTGGGAAATGCAAGAAGTCAAACGTTCTTAACAAACAGAGCAAACATGCAGCTACATATAATCCTTTTTCAGAGGCACTGAGGAAGAGAAAAAGAAATGAAAGCTGCCAGGAGAGTTAAATACTATCTGCAGGTATAGACTGCATTTTTCTTGAGACTCGTCACAGTGGACCCAGTGCACCAGTTTGAACTATCAGTCACCAAGAGAAGCAAATAAGGGGCAACCTGTAGGGCTGAAAAATTAAGCCAAGGCACAAGTGTCTAAAGCTGCAGTTCCTTTAACATCCACTAGAGGCGCCAGCAGTGAGTCAGTCCCCATTGTTAAACTGTCCAAATCTACAGCCTGATACAGAAACTGTTACTGTGTCTACAGCTAATTTCCTCCACTGTAACAACTGTGAAGTGGCTGCTCATTTATTTAAATGCTGAGGCTTCTTTGAGCGGCTGTAGCTGCTAGCTGTCTGCTAGGCTCCACCTCAGCTAACTGGAGTCCCTGAACTGGACCTCTGGACCGTGTTTGTGCTGTTGGAGCCTTTTTAATGCAATTATCTGACCAATAATATGGCTGCTGTGCAGTTATTTGTACTAACAGATGGTTCAAGAAGGCTGAGCTCCAGTTTTGATGAGTGAAATTCTGGGATTTGATTTGGATGTTACTGAGCAGGTGTCTGTGTCTGAGTGATGCTCCCATACTGTCAGTAACGTTAGTGAGGACACCTCCCCTTTATCTAAATATGGTCATTTCTGGCCCAAAAAAGCCGACATGCTCGTGACAGTCCAGAAACCAGTGGTTACATAAGCTGTGTCCAGCTGGGTGAACTGTGTTCATACTGGTATATCTTTACTGAAGTCTATTTGAACTGTGATGCATTCACAAAAATCAGTGGTTGCGACTTTTTGAACTGAAATTAACGAAGTTCTTTAAAGTGACTCAGCTGCTTACAGAATGTCAACCGTTTAAAATGAAGCAGTCTCAAGAACCAGAGCATGTTTCCCATTAATCACTGATTTACATCTCCACAAGCCCCAGACTGCCAGTGGATGTAAAGTGTTTGGTTAACTTTGTTGTCCCCATACTATAGTGTGTGTGTGTGTGTGTGTGTGTGTGTGTGTGTGTGTGTGTGTGTGTGTGTGTGTGTGTATGTGTCAGTCCTGCAGACAGAGCTGCTGACAAACTGGGAGCTGTATTTAACCCAGTGTTTTGATGGCAGCTCTAAGCAGCTGATGTGTGACAGACTGAATGACTGGCTAACACTTGCTGATGGATGGATAGAGAGAGGCAAAGTGGAGGAAGAGTCAAGTGAGGCAGAAAGAGGGAATATATATACCCTCACTGTGTTGATGGGAAAAACACACTTGCTGGCTGTGCTTGCACTCCTCCCGCTCACATTTTCCTACCCAGTGCCATGTGTTTACAGATCGTCAGTGAACCTGTCATTTCTGTAATCAACAAATGGGAACTTTAATATGGACATGAGTAAAATCAAGAGGTCTATTTATAATTGGTGTGTATACACTAATCAACCATATTATTAAAACCAGCTGCCTCATATTGTGTAGGCTCCCTTTGTGCCCTCTGACATCATCAGACAACAGCTCAGGGCATGGATATGTGACCTGGTTCTGTTGGCTGCGGGATGGGCCTCTGAAGGTCAGGCTTGTTCCGCTATGAGATTGGGATCTGGCGAGTTTGAAGGCCACGTGGAATCTTTGTCATGTTCTTAGCAGTATTTGCTGTATTTAGTGGTGACTGTACTGCCGGGTGAGGCTGCTGCTACTGTCTGCTACTGGGCTTATAGTGAGATGGATTTCACTCCAAAGTCATCATGAATTATGGTGTTGTGAGTTATTTTTTGTGCCTAAATCTCACAAAGCAATGAGTGAAAAGAAAGTGAAAAATCAGGACACAAATTGGGGTCTCCTGGCTGACAGACTTTTGACTTATTTGTCCCACCACCCCACCATTCACCTAATGCCGACTTTATTTCTCTTTAAAAGTAAACTCTTATCTCTTGCATTTAATATTACCACACACAGCCTTGTGTGTGTGTGTCTCTGCAATGCAAGCGGCATTTGACAGAACAGCTTGAAAAGCAGAAAAAAGTAAAGCCTGCCACAGCGCTTATGTGGGTGCTGTGTCACAGAAACATCCAGAGGAATCCAGGACCCAAAGTATCTCACCAGAACACTGCAGTGTAACCAGGCTGTCACAGCTCCTCACTTCACCTGGCAGTGGTTTTAATGTTGTGGCTGATCAGTGCACGTAAAGCTAGAATCACTGCCTTGCTATTTTTTATGCCTCCACCACTAAGCTGCAGTTTAAGTTTAAGCACCTTGGTGCTATATAAATGAAAGTTTACAACTAAAGATGCCTGTAAAGCCTTCAAAGGAATTAAATAAAAGGTATCAAGCATCTTTATGTCTGGCTAATAAATACAAAGTTGTAGCAGTGGCACCAGATAATGCTTCAAAGGTGGATGTTGCTGCAAAGAAGCAACAAATTCTAAAATGTGGAGGTTTCACATCTTTAACCCAACAGCAGGGTCACTCATGTACAGCAGAATACTCATGTAACAACAGCAGAGGTTTCTCATGTGACATCATGTGCACATTGCGTTGTCCGCCTCATTGGATAGCCACCATTTGCTAGGGAAAAACATGTATTTCCAAACTAGTTGGCGGTGGTTCCTGGAAGTTGCTCGCTCTTGCTGGGTGAAATCTGTTGCAAAGGAGGTGCTGCACCAACCAGAGCAATCCTAGTGATTGCTCTGGTTACTAGCAGGTTGCCATAGTTGCCTGTAGTTTTTCATGTTTGTCTGCATATACCCACTAACTACTAACCAGGTGATAGTAAAAAAACAAAACAAAACAGAAATGTAGAAGGTTCACCTTCAGATGCTTCAAAGGGTGCGACTTTTACTTTGAAGGCAAACAGTTACCGCTTTGTTACACTTTTAACACTTTCGCTGCAGCTTGGGGAGCAGCTGGACAGTGTCTGTAAACAACTTTGTCACTTCCATTCAAACGACAGCCACAGCAATACGCTAGTGACTGAAGCAATCGCAAGGAGGGTTTTGCCAACCAGTTGGGTAATACACGGGGGGTCCGCTCGGGTCCAAGTGACAAATTTTGTCATCAGATGGTGAGTGTGGGGGCCTGTGTGGACATCTGCGTGCCTGTCTGTTTTTTGTGACTGCGCTGACTCGTCTGCAAAGAATTTACATCACAATGTATCAACTATGAAGAAATGTAACAGGAGTGACTCCTCAGCCGGTGGGTTTCCAGCGGCCTGTGTCTGTGGCGGAGTATAATCAAAGCTTTAGCCTGACTACATGTGCTCTCTATCTGCAAGCCTCTTTGTAACCCACCTCTACTTGCATGGAAAGGCAGTGAGGTCCCAGAACAGAGCCGTACAAGAGATGCAAATAAGAGATGCCTGATTGAAATGGCAGCATCATTGTCTGAGGTCACCATTTCTGACCTTTGACCACCAAATTCCAAGTTCATTCTTGAGTAGAAGTGACAAATTTGAAGCAATTTCATCAAGGTGTATATTAGGTTCACAACATGGATAGGTAACCTTAAAAAACACAATGTATCCAGTGGCTGTCACCTTTGCATATTTGTAATAATGAGCCCAAAAGAAGGCTTAAAACATTGTTCAAAAACCCATTCTGTGCCACAGGATTGAGTCTGCAGGCACTGCAGCGTGTTTGAGTAACATCATTCTGACCTGGCAAACCACAGAGACAGCAAATGCTCCGCAGCTCGGCCTGAGTCAGGTTATGCCGCTTACGCTCTCAAGATGAATCACAATTTTCCTTTTATCATTTTAATTTGAAGACTCACAATAACTGCATGTCAGCTGTGAGCCAGATTATCAGGCGTGTCCTATTACAGAAACATGTAAACAGCTTAATGGCTGTAACGCTTAATGAGAGTTTTGGATGGAGCTGGATTGTGGTGTGTAAACACAGCCAAACCAAAGAGATGAAACATTAAACAGCTGAGCCTGGATGCAGTGGGGGGTGGGGAGGGGTGAGGCTGGGTGGCCAAAAGCTGTCATATGAACTAAAGGTCACTGCTGTGACCTCGAAACAGTCGACACGTCCATCAAACGTCACACGTCCTTGAGCACGACACTGAACTGTTAACTGGCTGAAAAAAGCCACAGCGAGCTCTGCAGGGTGGCTCATTCAGACAACGAAACGGGCGGGGGGGGGGGCATTTCATGTTTTTACGGGAGCGCACATCATATACTGACAAACCCACTGAAAGCCCTCTCTGGTCCTGGGTGTTAATTTCACTGACAAAACATTATATAAAATATGCAGTCCATAGCATATAAACTATGCTGAGAAGCCATTCGTGCTATCCAGGACTTATTAGGAATAAAAGTGTTTTTTTTTTTCCCTTTCTGTGGGCCGCTGCAACCTTAAACAGGAAATATGATATTGCAATTTCTATATGTTTTTGCATGATAAAAGAAGGCTACTTTCACACTTTCATCATGGCTGTTTCAAAACTGGATGTGGAGCGTGAGGGGTGGATCTGACTGAATCCAAGGGATGCTGCACGCTCATACTGCAGCATTTTGCCAATCACAAAGTAGGCCTGCCCTAAAGCATCTCCTTTCTGGCTCTAACCGGGCCATAATTTACAAAATGATCACCATGCTGTATTCACTAAGACTTGAAACTAGCAAATGAGACAATGCACGTATCATACAAGTGGTCACTGAGCTCATAGATGGGAGCAGGTGAAAGCTTGTTGTTCTGTACAATCAGATTTCCTTTTGCAGTGAGAGGCCTCGCCCCCGTCTGGCCTTTAAAAAGAATGCAGGCTTAGGGAACTTCCACATTGGCTTTGACTTTTTATATATATCAATATTTATGACTTGTTACACTTTAGAGAATAAAGTATGTTGATATCCAACATACTTTATTAAATCTGTGCAGGCAGCTGTTGTGATTCTGCCTTTGGACTCGGATGGTTTCAGGACTGGCGAAGAGTTTGGAAATTTGACATCCTGAAATTCACATATTTGAACTCCTATGAAACATTATTAAATCACCAATAATCTGCCTTTCCAATGTCAGAGACTTCAGGAAACAGGTACCCGTACACAGAGACCAGCGTTGTTAGTCCAGGTTAATGAAAATGAGCTTGAAGTTTGTTGTTTTTTCCCTGAATTTTAATGTTCAGTGATGTTGATTTCTATTATTATATTAGATTCTCTCATAAACTGGATATTCACAAAGCTGGCTGAGATATGACATCACTGTGGCCAAAACTTGCAGTTCCTCTAACGGCAGCTAGAGGCTCCAGCAGTTTTTAATGTAATTCACCATTTGAGTTGTATTAAGACTTAAAGACAGGCATCAGTAGTGGGCACTACAGGTTTGGATGATGGGTGTCTGTAGGAGCATTCAGTTCTTCCTGTAAGTATATTTTGGTTTAAACCTCATTTTTCATAGTCAAAATCCGAAATCCATTCATAGATGTAGATTCAACTCATTGTCATTGTGGACACAAGGCACACAACGAAATGATCGTTCCAGATCACTCATCCAGAGACGTCATGCAGCCAGAGCCTGGCGCTACTGGTGCTACCATTGCTACCGTCCCAGTGACAGTTACAGATATACCGTGCTAACCATGCTATCTATAAATTTGATTTCAATTCTACGCTAAATTGATAGAACTATTCACAGAGATTACAGAACAGTTTAGTTTTTGAAAACTGGACTAGGGGTTCAGATTTTAGAGGGATCTGGGGCAAGTCGTTAATACATTTTAACGGTAAAACAATGAAAAAACTGTGATTTTATTCTATGATTATGAAATAAAACGTAATTCATCTTCGAACAGGTCAAATTATGACCCTGGCATTAGCACTTAACCATGACCTTTAATCTTCAAGGTCACGCGGTCATGACTTTGAAAATTTGATCATGTCCGAAATATAGCAAGTAGTATATCAAAATGAAGGGAATGTGACAACGATTATGAATCTGCAAAGGAAAAAGGCTGATGGAGCCATATTAGCCAGCTATTACTTCAGCAATCTCCTCCTAGTACAAGTCAAAACTTGATTCCCATAATTATCAATAAGAGCATGAAAATCCGCCTTTGTCTTCATCATGTTTATGAAAAGAAAAAGAAAATTGAAATATTAATCATATTTGTATAATATTTCTCATATTTGTATTAAATTATTTATATTTAATATATATATGCAGATCGGTGGTGCGGAGGTTAGCACTGCTGCCTCACAGTTAGAATGCCATCTGGAAGGCCTGGGTTCGATTCCGCCCACGTCTCTCTCTCTCTCTGTGTGGAGTTTGCATGCTCTCCCTGTGTCAGTTTGTATTTAGATTTTTTTTATTAATCTGATCCATTACAAAATGTATTTTTGGGCTAAAAACAATAAAACAAGTTCATTCATTAATCAAAAATAATAAAACTAGTTTTTTGGGGGATTCCTTGTACCTCGCAAATGTCACTCGGCAATGGCAGAGCATGGAAAAGTACCGACGCGGTCGAATTATCATTTTAAACTTCATCATTTTGTGATTAAGGGACCAAATAATCGATATAGAAGGTTTTCTTGGTAGTATGGGGGGTGTGAGGGTGGAAGATACTGGGTTAAAGTTCAGCTTTCTTTGCAAAAATATAACTTTTTTTTAGAGAAATTGAATGTGAACCGGACAAACTTTGGGGGAGACCCCAGACGGCGGAGAATCAAAATGACGTCATAACGGGACGCCACGAGATGCGGTGTCCCGTTTTTTAGCGTTTGGCGCAGAGCGAGTCGGCACGAGTCGCCTATGCTTCTTCCGGTATCATAACACACTGTTGGCATGCGTGAACGGGTCAATCCAAGTACCTGATACTATGCTCTTATTCAAATACAGTCACATCCAGTTAAAGAAAAAAAATGCTAATGTGTGTTTTCCCCCCAGTCTATATCATGTAATCTGCAGTTTAAAACTCACAACATTTATTAGACTGATGTTGAAGATTTGCCTTTTTCTGTGCGTCATGGTTTAAACTTCCAAAGCATTCCTGCCCCGCTGGTCTGTTGCACATATTTTATGTCATCATTACACGGTGTACTTTTAAAGTGATTCATTTCTCCTGTCTGGACACAGTGCCGTTTATGACAGCACAAAATATTCCAACTCAAAAACGCTCTTTGGAGTTACAATAAATCAAATAAAACGAAACCTTGAACTGAACACAAGCTCTCTAAATGTGTTACCATTGAAAATAACATCACCTATCGCTTGTTCGGAGCTCTAGTGATGCTGAGAAAGTGTGATTGAGGTCAACGTGTCCCACACATCTACCCACTAAAAACACAAAAACAGCTTGTGATTGGATTTCATTAACACTCTGCTTTAACTGCCTCGTTTACAGTAACCAAATAATTTAACTGCACACTTTCAAGTCTCTGCAAAGTTTGCAGCTGGGAGTTTGCGTCGGGCCCAAAGCAACAGAAATATGTCGGTATGAAGAAGCAGAGGAGGAGCATTGATTCATCTCCAGAGCTGAAGGTGGAAGTGGAGTTTGAATGTTTGAGAACAGACGGAGACAAACGGGGAATGAAAACACACCACCTGACTTCACATTCACATTAACATCCGTTACACACTGTAAAGCTGCTGCTGGAGCTCAATAAAAGTGGAGGAGGAGGTGGAGGAGGAGCAGTTCTTGGTAACATCAGTGGTTCAATACCACAGAAAGCCAGAATGTGTGGTGGGTTGAGGAGAAAAGCTGAAGCAGAGGAGGAAGCTAGTGTAGGTGTGAGCATGAGCTGACCTGTAGGTGTGTGTTTTCATGTAGGTAGAAGACTAGCAGCCACAGTCATGCTACACTTTTCACTCAGAAACTTTGCTCCTGGAAAGGGTGTGCTGTTGCGCCCTTTGTCTTACTCACATCGTTTGGAATGAGCAGCTCCTGAGACGTGGTTTGGGAATTAGCTTCCACCCCTCCTGAGAGAGAGAAAAGAGAGCGATAATTCATTTTCAATGATTAAAAAAACCATTCTGCACAGCACTAAATCATCAGGGATCAAAACACAACAAACCCCAAATGGCTTCTTGCATTTGTCCTCCACAAATGGCGACAGTAAGACTTAGTTTGGCTTTGATAAGAGAAAAAACAAAAAGAGAAAAGAAGGAGACACAATGGATAAAGAGGGCAAGAAGGAAAGCATAAAGGAGTCAAAACAATGTAACACACAACAGTTTGTTTCACTAAACCACTTTTTATTTTTTAATGAATGAATCTGTGTGTGTTCTTTGTGCTGGAGACCAGAGCGGGTGCAACATTTGGATGATCGGTTCGTGATCGGCATTAAACATTAATTACTACGTTAGGGTTCGAGTGACATCATCAGCTAGGACAATGATGAGCTTCAAAGATGGCTGCACCCGGTGAAAGCACTGATTCCCACAGGTGACAGCTCCACCTAAAAACCAGCACCAGTGAAGCTGCAGCACATCATCAGGGGCGAGCAGGAGGCATTAAAACAAAATGATGCAATTTCCTCTCATTTATTTTCTGCAGCTTTCAGTTGCTTGCTCTGAATCCATCCATCCATCCATCCATCCATCCATGCATCCATCCATCCATCCATGTTTTCTCTGCCCTGGGGTCTTCTTCTGGTTTCAGCGAGGAGGAGCAGGGGCTCCTAAACGACCCCACCTTATCTCTAAGGCTACTTCAGTCGCCCTTTAGATGGAGCCAGTTTCTGCTGCTTGCATCCACCCACAGCTCATGGCCACAGGTGAGGGTAGGGACACAGAAAGCTTCACCTTCACACTCAGCTCTCGCTTTACCGCTGCAGATGCTGCACCAGTCCAGTCAGTACCCCCACCCTCCACCCCGTCACTTGATTCGGGGTCATTAAGGCTGAATTCAGCCATCAGCGCTCCTCGGTGGGGGTCCCTGCATTTCCACTTTGGATACGTTTTTTTAAATTTACTTTTTAGTTTCCAACTCCCTGGTGTGCCAACACTTTCTCTGAATATTAATGGAAGGAACAAATGATAAGAGTGTCTAAATTATAGGACATGAACACACACAAAAGTTGTGACAGTATAGGAACTAAAAAGGACACACAGTCAGATTTCGTTGCTTTCTGCATTTGGACTTTTATTCTCTTACTCTGCTTTTACTCGTCTGATTGTCCCTCACTTTGATTTTTCTGCCTGACAGTCGTGCTGTAGTAGAAAAGCGCATTACAAAGAATTTATTTCATTTCTAGGAGGATTGCTTATGAGTTTGATTCACTTTTATCCACCCCTCTTTTCTCTTTGCTGCTTTTATGACATTACTTTCATTGCAGTAAATTCCTCAAAGAGAAGCTTTTGTTAGGGTTAAAACTTTGTGCGCTCACATTTTTCATTGCTGCAGTCAGAGCTGCCGATCGCAGTTTGCAGTATCCGTATGTTTCCCCTAATCGATGGCTACCAGAGCACCCTGGATGACTGTTTCCATCTGGGAAATTCTAAAAAATTGTTCAGCTTTACCAGGATCTTTTCCTTGTTTATGTCCTTTGTTTTGCTTCCTTTGTGCCTTGCTTCCTTCACTACAGGAAGGTTTGTGACAGTGATCTAAAAGTGAAGCGTCTCTGTTAGAGCACGGATGTGCACGGGCAGCTGAGGGGTGTGTGTGAATGTGTGTGTTTAAGTGTGTGTGAGTTTTCTACCTGAAATGTGTTAAAAATAATCAGCCATTCACATCCCCACATGATAACTCCCTCTCTTGCTTTTATGTTACACTTTTTCTGTTTCCACCTTTTTTTCCATCTTCCTTTCTTCCTCTCTTTTTACTCTTCTTTCCTTTTTCCTTTCTTCCTCCTTGGCTATCCTCCTTTCCTTCTGTCTGTTTTTTCCTTCTGTTTTCTCCATTTCTTCTCTCTTTGTTTCTTTTCCTTCTTCCTTTGCTTTTCTGCTTCCTCCTTTTCTTTCTTTCCCTTTCTCTCTGTTTTCCTCCTTTTCCCTACTTCTTTTCTTTTTTCATCTATCCTCTAGACCCTTTTTTCCCTTCTATAGTTGCTGTTTTCATCCTTTTTTAATGGCCTCCTTTATGTCTTACATTCTTTTCTTCCTTTTTTCTACCATCTCTTCTTTATTTCCTTCCTCCCAACTTTAGCTTCCACTCTTAAAAGTCATTGTTCACATTTCCATTTCCTTTTTCTATTCTTTCTTTACTCCCTTTCCTTTTTTTCCTTTCTTTCTCTTTGTTATCCCTCTGGCCTTACCCTTTCCTTTCAAGTTGTAGTTTTATGCTTTATGACTTTATGACTCTTTAGCGAACTGCCAGCGTGAGCAGGTCACATCCACGCTGCTCGTGTCCTTAAGCGAGGCCCTGAACCCCATCAGACCCTGACTGGCCTCCCTGGACGTGACGCAAGGAGTTCTCCTGTGTTGGTGCCACAAAAACTGCATCACTGACAAATGAGTTAAATCCTCTGGTCTTATTATAAAAAAGGCTAATAGAATCAGCTGTTTACTCAGTCACACTTTTGATTTCCACCTTTTAGTCAATTAGCGGAGTGGTTTCTGCAGAGCTGCGTGGAGAAATCTGCAGGCGAGGTTTGAGTAGAGAGAACTGCTCTACAGTCAGCATGTAAGCTCAGCTGGATGCTCCAAATCAAAGCCACCAGGCACAGATTATAATTCAGAACAGTGCACCAGAATAAAGCTTATGCCACATTTATTATCTAATTATGTACTTGAAAAGTGGTCGCACAAAAGGAGACGCGGGGACGAGCAGAGAGCATTGTGCATTTTAAAAGATAAACTCGGAGCGTGTCTGATAAAATTTCCAAATTTTTACACACATCTCTGGTGTTTTTGATAAAGGGGATGATGAAACTCAACGTAATGACTTTTCCAAAAGGAAAATAAGGTTTCTGAATAATTTTTTTAAACAGTGGCTGCAGACTTTGAATCGGAGGACTAAAACAGACTTCAAAGTCGAATGTGTGCATGCACGTATCTGCCTGCTGACAGCTCGTCACACCACGGGCGCGCGCACACACATACACACACACACACACACACACACACACACACACTGCATGCACATGGGCGTTCAGTCATTTTTTTGGAATGACAGAGGGAAACATTATTGGAATGTGTGCAGTCGCTGTTTAAAGGCGTGAGCACAGTGCCAACACTCGGGCTCTGCCCTGCAGTTCTTCACTGACTTCTTCCTGAATGTTTAGGGGGAATTTTTGGAGGCAGACATTATCCTGGAGAATGGTTGAGCAGCACGAGATGCATGCATGCATGTTCAGATTAACGGCAGTTTGTGTTAAACGTGTTTCCAGCGAGCAGAGCCGTCTGCAGAGTTCCAGGTTTCACTGAAGAGAAAACTACAGAGAGCACAAAAGCCTTTGTGTGTGTCATTATTGAGCACTGCACACACAGCTCTATAGCAACACAAAATTGCTTTAATGTATTTTACATTTATTAAATTCTCTCTCGTATCAGATTTATTATACAACATATTGAACTGTCAGAACAGAGCTATTAATTGGACTCTAGAATGATTTCTCAATCTCACAATATGCGTTCAGGTGTTGCTGATTGAAATTCATATTTTGGAGAAAGTGCTTGTTTTCCACAGGCAGGAAAAAGACTGCTGAGCACATTTAGGCACGTGACCTGGTAACTCCATTAACATGCAGATTGGTGAGGATCTGCATGTGCTGGTATTAAATTTTTGTTTTCTTTTTCTGCACGTGGTCACAGATATCAGGTTTATACAGTTCTCAGCTGCTCGCTGGAGAAATCCTGGGATTCACAGGAACTGCCTCAAAACACCGCTGCAAACCACCGGAGCCGAACAGAGAAGTTTGTCCTTATAGCAGAACACATTCATTCATTCTTCAAAGTGGTAAAATCTATGATAGTGTGTTTATTTTGGTTAATAGATTACTTGTGCCGTCCTCAGGTCTTTTTTTTTGATCCACAAATTTGCCCTTCTGATCACAGACTGCAACCAGAAGAAAGATGGCATAAAGGGGGAGGGGTAAAACTGCTTGTTTCAGGCAGAGCATGAGCTGAGGGGCTGGACCAAAGCCCAGCGTAAGATTAAAAAAAGATTATTTTTAACTGTGAAAGTTGCTCAAGCAGAATCTAAGAATACAAATATTGAGCTGGAAGCGAGCAGAACAGGTCACCTGTAATTACGACTTTTGACTCTGTCAGTAGGAAAGAGCCTGTTAGAGTGTGTGTACGTGTGTGTGCGTGTGTGTGTGTGTGTGTGTGTTGATGGGGAGCTGTGTTTAGGAAAGCAGCTTTTTGAATGACAGATAGAGGCCGACTTTATTATAGATTCTTAGCGTCTCTCGCTGGCAACAATAAAAGACTGAGATGCTGAATAAAGCAACTTCTTATATCCTTCCTTTATTATACTTAAAATGAGGTTCAGGTTAGGATAAAGGGATAAGAAATGCATCACGGCAGTGGGGTTCAATTTCATTCTTCCTCCTACACCATCCTCCCTGAGTCTGTGTGGAGGTTTGGACAAACCATCCAGCACTGAGTGTGAGTGGGTTATAAAACCTGTGACAGCGACTGCTTTGATGCAGCTTATTGACTACAATCGAAAGTTACGTTTTTTCCCTTCAGTACGGAGGAGAGGTAACTCATATGACCTGTGACCTCAGTGATTAATAAAATAAAAAGGGCTTTAAGTATATATGGTTTACCAAAGGACGGAAACATGGAATTTATACTGCAGCCTTGCGTGTGTGTGTGTGTGTGTGTGTGTGTACACATACCAGGCAGTACTTGTGTAGCTGTTTGGCTGATTGGCGCCAGGCCTTGCTGCTGCATCGACAACTGGTGCAGCTTTGCTAACTGCCCGAGGAACAGAGAGACATGGATTAGAATTCAATGAATGTGACAGACATAAATAATCAAATATCAGCAAACATCTCTTTACCTCTGAGTGTGGAATGCCATAGTGGCTCTGAACGGCATATGTCTGAAACAGAAAAATAAAGGAGGGGGTGTCGGTGAGGTCAAAGTTTACATAAGCAGACTTTAGTACCCACACAGCCCGAGGTTCCTCTGGAGGTTCACTTTCAGTTTGATCAACATATTAAATTCTTGGGGAAAAGAAGGGCCGACACACAAAGACAGGACACGACAGGCTTTAAAATGTGGGAACATTTAGTTTAAGTTTGGTTGCAAGACAATTTAGAAAGATGCATCTTCCCTCAGATTGGTGGGAACTGTAGATCCAGTCTGAGAGCATGCAGACACAGTAAAAATACTGCAACAACATATTCTCTATCATCTATCATTTTCTCAGGCCTTTCTTCAGAGAAGCCTGAAAGAGGATCAGTGACAGTCGGAGTACGATGACCTGTGTCGCTGCTGGTGCTGGATGGCTGTTTCACTCTACGCTGCACCACCCAGCTGTGGACAGAAAGCTGATGCAGGTTAGAACTTCAGAACTGGACCACCATGTCTGCTGTAATATGTTCACCAAGTACCATTCATCTGCATCTCCTGAACCATGTCTCACCATAACCTCCTAACAAAATTGATGCCAGGACATTTTTACAGTACTAGAACTTCTCTCTCTGCTTGATTTTGTTCTTGTTTCATTTCTTCCTCAAACCCTGAAGGTGCAGGTGTGTGGTAAAGAAGCAGGTGGTAGATAGGTGTTTGTGTAGATGTATTACAGACACGCTGATGCTTCTCACCCCTGTCGCTCACGTGGTGCCCTGGATTTTCACAATGTGTTTATTTTTTAAATAAAGTTTAAATTCAGTTGAGGCGTTTTGTTTTAAGCCCTCTGAGATGAGGTGTCGGTCATCACTAGTGATAACGCTGCTGCACTGGCAGTAAGCCAGACCCGCTCCCGATGAGAGCTGACCTCAGTCAGAAAGCTTTTATCGTCATCAAACGCAGGCGCTTGATGATACTGTCACCGATTCTGTTCGTAATTTTTATGGACAGAATTTCAGAGGGTTTCTGCTTTGGTGGTCTCAGACGTGATCCCGAGGCCACCAAAGCAGATGATGCGGGTCTCCTGCTTGCACTGGGGAAGTGTCCAGCTGAGTGTGACGTGGCGGGTATAAAAATAAGCACCTCCAAGTCTGAGACCATGGTCCTCAGCTGGAAAAGGGTGGAGTGCCCACTCTAGGTTGGGAATGAGTTGCTGCCCCAAGAGGAGGAGTTTAAGTATCTCGGTGTCTTGGAGTGAGAGGAGAAGAGGGTGATGAAGAAAGAGCGGAGATGAAAGCGAAGCTGTGAATTTAAAAGTCAGTCTTACCTTTACCTATGACCACGAGCTCTGGATAGTGACTGAAAGAATGATGGAGATTGAAATGAGCTTCCCTGACAGGTGGCTGGCTCTCCGTCAGAGATAGGGCGAATGGAGAGCCACTACGCCTCCATATTGAAAGAAACCGGCTGAGGACGTTCTGACCGAGATGCCTCCTCTGCTCCTCCTGGATGAGGTGTTCAAGGCATGTCCTGCTGGGAGGAGGCCCTGGCACCGACCCAAGACACACTGGAGAGATTATGGTTTGGGAATGCCTCAGTGTTCCCCTGCATGACCTGGAGGTTTGGACTACTCTGCTTAGACTGATGGCCCCCCGACCCGGATAAGAGGCAGAAGATGGATGGACGGATTTAATAAAACAGAAGTTTAAAGTCTGATTATAAATTCCTTTGTACCACGAATTTTAATTGTGGAAACAGTTCAGTTTTAAATATTAAAACAGTTTTGAAAAGAAAGTGTTTTTTTTTTAAAAAAAAGATTTGACACTGCTTTATTTGATTGATGGATCTTTCTGCATTTTATCTGTGTCTCAAACCAAACCTGCATCCGTGTCACTTTTTTTAATCTCTGAAGATTTTTAATATAGATACAGGGAAGCGATTGCTCATAATAAAAAGTAGTTGATGAAAACGGTTGACATTTTCCAATCTCTCCAGAGCTCCAAATACAAAGCCCAAAAACCAATTCAAAAGATCCTGAAAAGCCTGTCAGTTAAAGGTCTTTTCCTCCATTTCTGTACACCTCCGTCTACAGTGAGTACAGAGGGGCGCGCCGTCAGGATTAATGCTTCTGTGAGCTTTATGTGACACTCGGAGAGTTACTGAAAACACGACTATAAAATCGACTTTCCCTCGATCATCCGTTCTGTCCGTGTTTTATCTCTCCAACATCATGACTTGAAGAGTTTTTAGACGGCTTCCCAAATCCCTCACTGAACTTCAAAGAAAAGCAGCACATCCATAGGAGAAGCATGAGACATGCTGAGGGGCTGCAGAGTAGACTGTGTGTGTGTGTGTGTGCACACAGGGGGACAAAGTTTGTGTGCATGCACGCAAAAGACTCCTGGAGAGACACTCATTTGTGTGTCTCCCTGAGGTTCCCCAACCTTATATAAGCCATTTCAAAGTTGTTATCCCTGACGCAGACGGCTCTGCCACCGCTGCTGAACTTTTGACTCCTCACGCCAACACTCAGGCATACGGAGGACAAACTTTCTGCAGAGTCAAGCTCCAAAGAGGGCTAAAAATGTCATCTGTAAGAGTAATGGACCTGTGTGAGCTGAGTCTCCTTGATACTGTGATGCCTCTACTTGATCTGCAGATTGATGGTAAATATTTATACACCATGGTGAACCTAAATGCACAGATCCAAATGGTCTGCAAGGTCCAACATGAAAAACACAACATAAATATTTATGTGTAGTTTGATGCATCATGAATGAGAGAAGCAGCAGAAAGAGGCTGTTCCAGCAGAAATCTCAGCGTGATGCAACTTTGTTTCTAACTCCAGGACCTTCTGAATGAACGGCTAATGCCAGAGAGCAGCTCCGAGTTTGGAAATAGCATTAGCTGGATTTCCTGCGCTCTGATGAACCTCACCATAAACCAGAATGACACCTGTAACCACGGTGGCACGCTCAGGTTCTCCAATCAGAAACAAGCTGGAGTGATGATATCTCATCTTGGAGGAAGTTTTGATTTTTAGGAAAAAAAGTTCATTTTTTGATGTGCATTATTTTTCTTTTGCTCTCTAAAGTTTAGATGACTGTAACTTTATTCTTACCTTAATATAATCTTTAGGATATTAATTAAAAATCACAGTGAACAAATTATGCAAATAAGACTTTTTTTTTGCTAACATATAAAATCTGATCACGGCTGCTTGCACTGAACCACATGGTTCAGTGCAAGCAGCTCAAATAAAATTAATTACATTTAAAACGGATGTAAAACGATTGGTGTGTGCAGCTGTAACGCTTGTGGCTTTTTGTAGTGAATGTAATACTACAGCTCTTTTTAGCAAAAATCCATTGTATGTAAATCTATTAAAACTTATTGCATAATGGCATATCAAATGATGCTCACTGTATATAAAAATAAATATAAAAATTAAAACTCAATCCGGTCTTCCCCACGTAAACATGGATGTAGCCAGGGTTCTAAATTAACTTTTTTGATCACTAGCCATTGTGGCTGGTAACTCTCTAAAGTTACCGGCCAATCAGAATTTCCACTAGCCAAATTTCATGTGGTAAAAGTAAGAGAAATGAGTGCCACTGAATGCATTTGATTTGATCTTATTAATATTGTTAGCATGAAAAACACAACACATACCATAAAATATACACAGAAAGTACAAACAGGTTTGGGATCAATCTATCTTTCCATGTATATATATTATTTGAACCACGTCTTCAGAGCATTTTCATTGTCAAA
>JAVDPK010000864.1:93604-107417 GCA_034780415.1 Cichlasoma orientale | reverse complement strand
CATACACACACACTTGTGCAAGCTGTTTCACTTGTGCAAGCGTTCCCTCTGCTACTGCAAGAGTTCAGGTCTCATTGTGTAAGACTGTGAAAACTAAAGACACTGAAAGGCAAAAGCGGGAAGAACACATTCACAGAACACATTAGAACAAAACATCAACGTCTTTCAAGTGAATCGGCAACGAGATTCAGAAATCCAAAGAATTCATCTGGTTTCCTATTGACTGGTAGATGAAAAGATGAGCAAAGTGGACCATAACAAATACTTTATTATACACTGGGGGAAGATTACCACACAGCATGGTGAATAAACAGCATGACGACAAAGGTGTGGTGACGCTGCTGCAGCACTGACACGACCTCCGAAGTGCAAAGGCCAAAGCGCCTCAGAGATGCAGTGAATTTCCTTGTTTTAGTTATTAGTAAAGAAACTCAGCTGTTTGCTATTTTCATGCACACAGATGCAAATTCAAAGAAATAAATATAAATGCAAATTCAAATACAATAGAAAGACACTGTTTTGTAAATGCCAAAATCACAGAAGAGCTGTTTGAGTGCTGAAACAAGATGATCAAGTGCAAACAAATCTACAATAAAACGCAAAAGTTAGTTATTAGAATTATTTGGACACTGTTGTCTTTACTGGATGAAGAGAAGGAATGTGGGGGCAAAAAAGATTAATAATGATTAATAACGGTGGTTAAAGTTAATCCAAATATTTGTTCATATGTTCCAGAGAAAATTCATGGTATGGTCCTATATACGGATTTACAAATCAATAGTTCATATTGATAACCAGTAAAGATCATTGGATCAGATTTTGGGTACAATTAATAGCTCTAACTGTCACACACGTGCTTATGAGCAGCGTCATAAAGAGAGATATGTCTCAAGTAACACACAAGATGCCTGGTTGAAGAGCGCAGACGTGTGTCCACACAAACGCGCATCACGAGAGAAGGAAAAGGACAACGCTGGACTTGAATCTGCATATGGAAGGTGCAATATCTGCATCCATATGGACCCAAAAAAGAACCAGAACCATTCATAGTTCTGAGTCTGGGTTAACAGGAAGACCAGAGAAGGAATGCATAGAATTCCTTCAAAGATATTGTCAAACAGCTCGGTGCTGCATACTCACCGCTGAGTGACGTGCGATTGGTCAGCTGGATGTTTAAATTTTTCTCCCCTGCTATTCAGCACCAAAAACTATTTGTTTAATACATTAATGTTTGAAGCCCACTAACTGTTGGTTCTCAGATGTTACACAGCCACCCCGCTCACTCTTTGTTGTCAAGAACAAACTCAGACTGTACTCTCACTTAAAAACATTCTGCACAGGCATGTGCACATGAACCTGCAAGTCCATTAAAATGTGTTTTGGTTACTGAAGGATGTGATTAATGGTTTTAAATGGTTTTGAAATGCACATACAGGATCTGTGCAATTATTCTATTATTCTGGAATTTTTGATCTCTAGTTTTTTCCCCTGTTAAACGGGATGTTTTATTCCTCACTGTTTTGATTTGGAGGCATTAAAATACAATAACCTTGAATTGAATAAACCTAATCTTGTGACTAGAGGTCCAACCAGGTAGTCTCATCATAATTTTGCCCAAAGTTTGGTAACCCACAATCGGATTCACTGGAAATCTGTGTGAAAAGTGTACAAACAGTACTAATCTCAGTGATCTTGGTTTAAAGTGGCGACATGAAGGAGTTTCTATAAACTTGGTCTGGACATGATTCTTGTTGTATGACATAAATTGCCTAATTTGAAGTTCACATTAAGTCACTGAGAGCTTCAGCTTTTGTTTAATAAGAAAACACATGTATGTGTTTGTAACTAAAACTAAAGCGCTGATGGGCAGCACAAACACTGCGATGCACTAAATCTTCTTTAGTTTAGCACTGATTTTACATGAAACTGTTTTTAGGGCATTCATTTGTTGAAATATGAGCTGTGCACAAACCCTTCCGCTGCAGACTGCAGCACCACCTCAGAGCCTCACAGAGTTCATCCGCAAATAACCAAATGCCCCAGACAACTATGCAGAGAGACATCCAAGTCAATCTCCAAACAATCTGTGCTGTAGTCGTCCAATGATGTGTGACCACGTACAGACAGATCTCAGTTGTGCCACTCTTAGGGAAAAAAATCATGCACATCTTGGACTGACCAAATGACAACCTGTGTGCTGCTAAGCTCCGATGCACCGTCGAGCCTCAGTGCACACGGCAAGATTTCTTCGACCAATTAAGCAGAGTTTTCGTCTCTGAAAACTTTTCAGAACTCAAGGTACTTTGAAAAACCTACAGGGAAAATCGTTAAAGATGCAGGATTTTTCTACTTTGGTTTGGTTACGCTTGAGCGGAAAGTGCTAATTGGGGCCAAACTAGGTCAGAATATTTGGATCGTTCAAATTCCATCCAAGTTTCATTCAGTTCAACTCACCGCTTCACATAAATCACCAGGGTCACAATAAATCACAAGAATACCAGGGTGATAAACACCAAGATCATTTTCTCCCATAACAGTTAAGATCCATATTAATGATGTCAATGAAATACGGAAGTGTGAGACGAGGAAGAATTCTGTGAGCTGAAAGCAGAACGTCTACTTAAGTACACAACAAAAATAGTCTCGCTAGCTAGAGCGAGGCTGCATTTAGGCACAGCAGTGCTTCGAGCTAAACCAGCTGATTTTACTGCTAAAAACAACAGCACAGGAACAAAATCAGCTCTAATAATCACATCAATTACTTGGAAATATGTTTTTTCCTTCAATTCAAAAATGACATATTCACAGAATATTAAAGTTATTTTTTTGTTACTAAAGAGCCAAATCAACCTATACCAGCACGCGCTCTCTGCTAGGCTGCATTCACGCTAACTGGGTTTCTACACGGCTAAACAGGCGAGACTGTTGCCACCACAGCCCGAATTACAATGAAGGCTCCTCAGCTTCTTCAGAACCACGCTCTCATCTTTGATATGCTGGTTTTGATGAAGAGTGGAATTCATGACCACGACTAAATAAAGGCTACAGACCGAAACACACTGTTCAAGCAATAAAGTTGTTCTTCATACTACAGGTGATGCTGGAGCGTCAACTTCTATAAAAATCTGGATGAGCACAGTTTCAGTTTGCACCTCACTGTGAGCCAAACACACACCAGTGAGACTGCACACAAATGGTGCCTGAGGAAACACCACATGGGCCAAGCAGCCAATAACAGCGGCGTATTCCGAACTTAAGATATTTAAGATATGTAGATCAACTTAGATTTAACAGTAAAGATATGACTACAGTATACTGGCAATCTTGAGGGATAGGGCTAAAGCAAGGCTTTTATAGCAGAGCTGTAACACAATGACTCACAAAGGGCCATAAATGTGTTTCTAGCGACTGCTAAAGCTCCAACAGACTCCCCGTCTCAAACCAGCAGAGACACAAAGAGACTTAGCAGCAGATTCTCATGCCTCTAGCTGTCTTCTCACTGCAGGAACTTTCCCCAGGACTAAGAAGCCTTTAAAGAACTTAGATCCTCTACCTGTGTTTATACCGGAGAAGCCGTGAGCTAAATGAGAGCCACTTTGACCCAGAAGATGTTTCGCTCTGTCGATTAATACTTCCTGAAAATGCAGGAACTTTCAGGGTGAAGTTTGCAGAGCTCAACATCATTGAGCATTTTAATAGCACTACACGGCATATTACAAGTTGCTTTTGTAAAATCTGCAAATGCAAACAAGTGCACATTATTTTTGTTCAAAAACACCCTGAGAAAAAGAAGACCCGAGAAAGTACTCGGCAACGAAGATAAATATGTGTATACAGAGTAAGATACTGAAGGACGAGGGGTGTCAATATGCAATGAGAAACTGCCCTTTATTATTTCATTACAAACTTTCATTACACAAATCACAGTACGGTATGTTTTTCCTCAACCGCAGCTGGAAAAAAGTGTTATAAAAGTTTGATCCAGTTTCCCTTCAGCATATATTGCGAAATTATAAATATTAAACCAAAGCTAAAAAACTAAACAATTTCATGACTGAAGGCTTTTTTTAATGACTTGGACTCCGTGTCGACATCATTTTGCATAACACCATTTGGTTGTCAACCTCTGAAAATGAACACCTAATCTAGATTTTCCTTCCCAACCTTGACCATAATCCTCTAACACCGCGATCTAATTGTCTGAATCAATTCCATGCGGTGATTTATTAAAATTAGTTATTGGTTTAATCAGCTTCACCATTGAAGATTCCCAGCAGACAATATAATCATCAGAAATGTGATTATCCTGATAATGAGTCCCTGCAGCCTGAGGTAGAAAAAGAGGTAAGAAGGCAAAAACCTTCATTTCTTTTGGATGTTTCCCCTTTAAATTTGAATGATCTTAATGACTGAAATCCATTGTGTTGCTTTAACTACAAAGAGGTTTCCCAGTGATTACCTTCAAACCTTCAAACCTTGTCAGACAGACATCATGTTATCGTTCATGTTTTTGTGTATTGATGATTCTGCTGCAAACGGTGTTGTATTTTGTAAGAAACTGTAAATCCCTTTGAAGGAAAATAAAACTAAGTTAATTTAATGTGACCACTGATCTTCTAGCATTTACCAGGTCATCACTTACCTGTCTAGGGTTTATTACCTGGATTTTGTTTTAGTCCCTTCACAAAGAGGCTAATTTACAGACTTTTTCAGTTGAATATTGAACTCTATTTGACTTTTCTGTTGAAAGCTTTTCCATCTGGGTGTTCTAAACAGGCAAAAAGTCTACAAGAACGTTTTGTTAACATGGACGTTAACAAAAACCAAACCATATTTAGCCATAACCCTATATGGGTCACGAATGACCTGATGGATGTTCAGAGATAAAAGGAGCAGTCTGAGGCTAAATATCTCCCTGGATCCACGAGGACATTAAAAAGCAAAACAAAGAACCTTTCCAAAAATTCCTGGTTACAGGACTAGATTGTATCCAAAAGTTAACCACTCCTCAGTTGGGCCAAAACCCATTTATGTTAAAAATCTTTGTTCAAATCTGTCCATAACTTTTTAAGTAATGGATGACGACAAATGGACAATCACATGACCTCCCTGGAAGAGATAAAAATCTGCTCTGGATGCAAAAACATATTTAGTAGAATTTGTTGAAAAGTTTCCAATCCAGCAAATTCATTCTCAGAAAAACACACCGACCAAGGTTACAGCCATAAACATATTTCTCCGACTTCTCTGACAAACTGTAATGAATCATCATAAAAAAAAAAAGAATAATTTTATCCTATTAAACTGCTGTGACAGGAGCTTCTATTTACAATCCAGAACCTAGGAAGTGTGTGTGCGTATGCCTGTGTGTGTGTGTGTGTGCATCCATACTTGTATTGCTCATGTTGTGGGGACATAAATCTATTCAGAGTTGTGGGGACAAAAAGCAAAAACTCGCCTGAGGAGACCTGCGAAGTGCACGTATGTTTCAGATCAGTTTAAGGTTCATGTCCAGGAAATGAATGTAAGGCAGTGTGATGTCGTCTGAAGAGAAGGAAACATGACTTTGTGTGTGTGAGTAAAATAAGACGAAGGTAAGCGACCAAGTGGGCATTTTCTATGACACCGAAACTGCAAACCAAAGCATATTCTCGAATAATAAATTATGTATCCAGTCACTCATCCGTCCACTCCTCCATCTCTTCCTCAATAGTCCCAAACATCCATCATTTCTTCATACCTCCTTAAATCCCCTCCATCCACCCGTCTATCCGACCCATTAATCCGTCTGCCCGTGCCTCTCTCACCATCTCTCCCTCGCTTCCTTTCATGCTTCCTTCTGTTATCTGTTTTCCTCCCTCTGTCTATATATCTGTTTGTTCTGCCTTCGTTAATCATGTCCTTTATTCTGCCACTCTCTTACTACTTTCATCACTGGATACCTGCACAATTTTGCTCCGTCCACTCCATCTATCATTTTCCCGCCGTCTTGCATATTTTATGTTTTGCTCCCTGTCACAGTTAGTCTGATGGCCCTCTGCAATATTACATGATTTCCAGCAGGATGTTAATTCTCATCATCCTCCAACAGCTTACCTGGTTTCCTGCCAGCAGCACAGTTCCTGGGGTTGGGCTGGGCCGGTATGGAATAGTCGCTCCCTTTGGCGGAGACTGCAGATAATGAAAAAGAAAGAAAGGAAGAGATGAAGAAGATTTGGGGGCACAAATTTATGAATAATCTTAAGGTGGTGGTGGCATGTAATGGGTTCAAATTATGTGCTGGCAAATCTGAACGCAATGGAAAGATAATTGTAGTTGTGGGCCAATGTGTTCTTATTCTGGGGTGCAATACAGTGCCAGTTTGTCACATGCCATGTGTGCCTCACCATTATGCACAAGGTGTGCTTTGGTGCCTTGATGACACAGCAATACCATCCACCACGAGATAATGGTCTCCTTTATACCTTCAGCATAAAGTCGATGTTAGAGGGTTGTAGGGCTGGTGGTGTAATAATAACTTCCCACAGCTGTTCACCAGTCAGGTTTAGCACTAAAAATGAGTTGGTTACATTTAGAACAAGGTTGTGGTTTGGGTTAAAGGTACTTTCTGTAATTACCCTCTTCAAATTTTAATTTCAATTTTCACCACCGGGGGCAACATTTTACCAGCAGGTGTGTTTTTGGACGAGTACTTGAGTTTCCTTTCATTTTCAATAGCTGTTTTTAATCCTGTACCTATCTGAATATTCACAGGCCACCACTACAGATAAGAATGTGCTCTTTATGATTACTAGTTTAATTAAAAGTTACACTGAGTCGCTGTGCCATCTTGTGGTACAAATTAGTATCATATGAAAGTAATTCATATAACACTCCTACAGTAGGTCAACTTCACTTCACTTTTGGATATAAAGTCTTTTGTTTCTCCTTATTCTGTTGATAGCTTCAGTTAACAGTGAAAGGTTTTAAATTATTTTATGCCTTCACACTAGAAATGCACTTTGAACAATGACGAGCTGGGAGTGGTAGGTTCATCTCGCTGATGCCTAAATGAATAAAATAGCTACGCTAGCAGATTTGATAAAACATTTATGGCTCGGCCACACAACAGTAAAAATATGACAGCAACCTCTTTTGTGACTAGGAAAAAAGAAAAAACAGAAAAAAGAAAAAAAAAAGATTCTTAGTAGTTACGGCAACCAGTGAAAGTGGTCAGCCCAAAGCATTGTGGGAGGCATTTCTGACAGCAGCAGAACGCTTACCATAACAGATATGTGTTTATGCTTTATTTATCTTTGCTTAAAAAGGCTACAGTACAGGAATCCTATAAAACCACAAGCTCATATTTAACATGTGATAAAAAACTTTAATTGCTGAAAACTCACTTTATAAGGGGGGGGGGGTGTCAGTATTTCGGAAGTTGGGAACCAGCCATGCTTTTTATTTAATTTGTTATATTAAGCTATTTTTGAATCTCTTCCTATCTCTTCTAAGACATTCTGTACAGTACATTCTCTTGATCATCAAGTCTATGCTAATGTTGCATCCATTTTTATCTTATTGTGTGTCTGATGCAACAGGGAGACATCAAAGAGACATTAAGTAGCAACATGTGTTTATTTCATTATTGCTGCACAGCAGCATAAAAGCCAAGTCGCTCTTATTTAAACTTGCTGTGCTGCTGGATTGTTGTTGTGTTTGTCTGAACTGCTGATGCGGTTGAAATGAGGGAATCATGGCTTTTCGTGCTGCATGCTGAGTGCTTTTATTACACGCACTCTACTAATGTCATATTCATCATGCTGTGATCCACTGCAGCTCATTAAGTGCTGCTTGTAGGATACACCCAGAGAGTCAAGGCTAATTGTTTTAGCTGATGAGATTCTTAGTGATGACCTGTCAGTGCTCAATTTGAATATGGATGCATGATCAAATCAAACAAGTTTTAAAATATCTCTCTCCCTCTCACCTTCATTGCACAGTATGTAGTTTGAACAAAGGTAGTTGGGATGGGTGGTGGACCCCAGAGATCCCAGCGCAGCATGTTGTTAGGCCTATTCAGTGATAATTCATGCTCATTTCATCGTTTGCATTTTCCATTTATGTGTCCATTTTGGTAGCAGATTCTATTACAGCTTGGTGTGGTAATATTTGGGTAATAAGGCAGTAATAATAAACAAGGTACTACACTGATGCCGCTTAATTTCCAAAGTAATACCCATTATTCAATCTCTATCAACAGTAGTTGTAGTTGAGTAATATTACACTGAAATTAATGTAATTGGGTAATAAGAGGCCAGAAACTGGGGGTAGTAATGTGGAAATATGTACACTGGTAACAATATGATAACCTACTAGAAATAAAATGGTAAAATCTGTGCGTTATAATTTTTTATACATTCACTTGTGGCCTCTTAATAATAAGGAAATGCTGATTGACGCTTTAATATATTAGGATACTATTCCCATATTCCCATTCTATTACCAGAATGAATCCTACCTTATATCCTCTGCACCCTTCTTTGTTTAAAGGTAACAATGTAAATTGTTTTTGGCCTGTTATTACCCAATTACATACATTTCAATATTAATCAGCTATAATCTATGTTGATATGATATAATTACTTGATTGTTATTATACTTGATAGTATTGTAACTAAGTGGTAATAACTTGACATTCCATATTATTACGTCTTGTTTCCATCTCATTACTCCACTATTACCATGTTATAACTAAGCTGTAATACTAAGTGCCACCTATATTTTGTCTTCACCGATTGTGCTGACTTTTTACCCTAGCAGCAAAAAAATGAAGCAAACTGAAACGTAACAACAACTGCAGTTCCTCTAATGTCCACGTGAGGCTGGCTCCAAAAGTGAGTCTGCATAGATTCCCAGATTAAAACATCCACATTTTCAGCAGAAAAAAAAACAAAAAACATTTCCAGCCTGGGACTAAAAAAGTATTCTCCCCCTCATAACAACTGTACATGTTTTCGTTTTCTTTTATAAACTTCGCCTCCTAAACTTATCAAGGCTTAAAGCTGGGTACAGGGCCGCTTTGGCTGAGAGCTGGGTGCTGGCTGTCCGTACCTGAGCATGGCTCTGCTTGTTCCTTCTGTTAAAAGGGAGTTTTTCAAATGAGCATGTAATATATTTGATGAAGGCCACAAGCTGAATCAAACTGGTTTGGTGTTCTATATGTTGCCATTTTTATTGGAGTTTTCATGTTTTTCCCTCCTGAATTCACCGTGGAAGAAGATGAAGCTGTGCCAGAAACCTCTACTCTGCTTCTGATGAGAGGACTTCACAGAAAAATAGATTTCTCATTCATTTATCCCGATCTAGTGTTTGGATGTACCATATCCCAGCATGCACTGGGTGGAAGGCATGGAGACGACAGTCCATCAGAGGACCAAAGTACTTCAAAAGATTTCTTATTGAGATCAAACAAAGTGTGAATGGAGGCATGGAACTTCACATTGACAGTAAGTACCAGCACTTGAAAGTGAATGAAGTTTAACTAAGGTCAGCATTTTTATTTCTTTTCTGTCTTCCACTCCTTCTTTTTCATTGCAGATTAAGGTGCTTGGAATACCAATGAGCTCCTGAAGCCTTTGATTTCACTGTTTCTGCTTCTAATCCCCACGACGTGCTCTCCTTAATGACTGCAGTCTCTGATTAATTATAATACAATCATGAATTATAAATTTTACAGTTTCCATTTTGAAGATTATTGGAAAGGTGGACGGCACTGCACAAAAAAAAAAAACCTAATGTAATCTTAATAAAGAGCAGGCAAGTGTGCATCATTACAGAAGTACAACATGAATTTTTAAAAGAATCACTCTGGCAGTTTTGTGTCATTTTGAAATTAGCATCAGGTTGCATCAGAAGAAAAACGCTTTGTCTCTTGTTTGTCACCGAGTGTGATCATAATAATAGATCAGGGAGGGGCGGCGATGATGTTTGTGTCACAAAATGTGACAAATGTCTGAAATACTGATATGAAAAGACGGCCTTGAATTAATCCTGTAAGATGATGTCAGACTTTTGACTAATCATTAAAGTATAAAAGTTAGTTTAGAAAAGGACGTACGTACTAAAGGCTGTTGTCATAGCAACTACCCATCAGACAATGCACACATCCCCAAAAAAACCTTGAACTGAAGAGAAATGTGCGCCAAAGCAGCTGCAATATGTGAAAAAAAAAGCAATGCTAAAATAGCAGTGTTAAAGCTGTCTGAGGCAGTGAAGCGCCTGCACAGAGTCATCAGTTTACACTGCTTTATCACCAGCATCAGCCACAGACTGTATGTCTGTGACGTCACCAACTGGTTTCTGGACTTATTATCAAGCCTAAACATTATAATTTCAGCTAACATCATGTTTTTATGGTTGCCAGAAGTTACCATATCTGCATGAGAAAGTGGAATACTTAGTTATTAGCTAATGCTAACAGCAGCCACATTTGCATTGAAATGTGGCTGCTGTCACATAATTGCATTCCAAATTCTCCAAAAGGCTCAAACAGCACAAACACAGTCCAGAGGTCCAGTTCAGGGAGCCCGGTTAGCTGAGGTGAAGCCTAGCAGACAGCATGCAGCTACAGCTGCCTGTGTCACCATCCACCTGTCAGTCAAAGAGGCCACGCCCCTAATAATGCAAACTTTAAGCCTTAATATGTTTTAAACAGATGCGTTGTAAAAACAGTGTCGTACCTCTAGGATTACAGTGCAGATGAGTTTAACGCACTGGATGATGGCGTCCTGGCTCCCTGATATCGTCACTTCTCTCTCTGTGGAGTTGGGGAGGAGGTCACCTGCCACCTGAACCTGGGCACCTGTCGTCTACACACACAAAGAAACACACGCACATACACAGAGCAATGATTCTGTTCCTGCCTAAAAATATATGAGTCAAGCTGAGCAGAAAGCATTCTGCAGATGATGCGGCAAAGAGTCTTTGAAGAGCTCTGACAGGAATTATGAATGTATTTTTTTTGGCAATTCAAAAGGCCATGTGTCAGATTGTGTATTAATAGACATGAAGTTTAGACAAAGTTAACCAAAGAGCATTTAAGGTGGTAGTTTCATGATTAGCAAGAAATCTAGAGCAAAAATTAATAAAAGTTTAAATACTTGTGGAATTTATTCACTTATTATTTAGATTCTCAGGCCTTGATTAGCCGGCTCATGTGGTGGAAGCTGTCAGATGAGTGACCCAGTATTCATGCTGAAGTGATCCACCTTTGTTAAGTTTTCAAGGTCTTGTGTCACACTGTGTATCTATTCATTTTACTGCCTGGTCCTTGTATTTTACATATCAAAAGGAAAACTTGTGTGACCTGTTTTTGTCCAGGAACACTTTTGATTTATTCCACACAGTTTCAGTCTGACAAGCATCCAGTTGGGGTCAAAGATATCTGTCAGGAAGTCTCTAAATATGGGAACTCATCTGTGATTCTTCCTATCTGCTGGATGGATGTTTGTGACCTTTGAGTCAAACTTGTATAAAAGTCAGTCACAGACTATACTAAAATAGCATTAATTTGCATTCTCTCCACTATGCCCAGGTTGCAAACAGAGCTACCTATTAAAGCCCGTTAAAGTGCTGGATCGTTTCAAAGCAGGATCTGTTCTGTCAGACAACCTGGCACAGCTTCTGCTCAGTGAAACGCAGCGCTGTCGATGTGTATGTAGCATTGACTTTCTGACGGTTATATCTTTGAAGTGGGTATCAGAGACACCGAGCTAGTTCCAAATTGATGTTGGTAGTTTATATGTCAGATTAAACAGAATTGCACTAAAGATCAGCTTCTGAATGAGTCTGTGCTCTTCAGTGGAGCTGCACTAATTATAGTGCTAAGAGTAGAGCCAAAATATTTTCTATGAGGGCCCAACTGCAGCACCTCCACCCTCCATCAAACACCACAACTCAACAGGTCCCACTCTCTGTACTTCTGGGTTCATGAGTGACACTTTGTAGTACAGTCCAGATTGGATGGGGCTCTATGGAGCTCAGAAATGCATATTTCATGGGGTAAAAATGTTTGTTCAGAATATTTTTATAAATCTTTTTCAACAGGAGGAGTATATATGGCGTTCCATTTATGGATTTTCACAGGTTTCAAATGTAATAAAATACTGTTCTGTGAGTACAGCACCATGACTTTTGGGCATCTGCCATATTAATTTTTTCATGCATGAAATGAGCAGCAGTGGGGGGGGGGGACTCTCACGGGAGCTGCTGGGTCTAAACAGCAACACTTCAGTCTTTTTTCATTAAAATGTAGAAAATATGGGGCCATCTAAGCTTTAATGTCATCAAGACATGCAAGAAGTGATTTAATTAAGAAGCCATCCTTCGGCTTTAATGGCACATAGATCTGACTATCATCAGCGTAGCAGTGAAAGGCGATTCCATGTTTTCTAAGAATGGATCCAATGGAAGTAGATAGAGTGCAAAAAGCAATGGTCCTAAAATTGAACCCTGTGGAACCCCACATAACAGGGGAGCAGGAAGAATCGGAGCCAACAAGGCTGATAGAAAAGTTCTGCCTGCTAAATAAGACTTCTAGATAAGCCATAACAGGAGCGGGTTATGACAGTTGGGTGCAATGATATTTGTTTTGGCAACGATGCCAGCAGTCCTTTACGATTTGAAGTGACACCTGCAGCCTGTCCTCCTTCCACATGCATTCAGCTCTGCAACACTCCCGTCTGACTGCACAAGTGTTATCATTGAACCAGGGATAAGATCCATTTAGGCCCAACCTGAGGTAGGACCAATGCAGACATCTAATCTTGGTGATAAGCGCTTGAATATAAGCAAGACTTCACGAAACTACCTCTTGAAGCATGGGCAATGAAAAGACTGTTAGAATTTGGTGAAGGATGAGATCTCATGAGTGTCCTCTTAGTGTTAATTCAGCTACAGTAACAACTGATGATATCACCTGTCTGTGAAGTCAATCATCTGTGAGTAAAAGCGTATCATTAGGAGAGAACAGCAGATTAATCAGCAGTAATTAATATCTGGTTTGATGTCTTTTCTGAAAATGGAAACATTTTTGTAATAATAATAATAACTTAGATTTATATAGCGCCTTTCAAGAAATCCAAGGACGCTGTACAAAGAGTGTAAATAAACAGAAGTAAACAAAAAAAATCAAAAAATAAATAAACTATAGATTAAAGGGCTTTGTGAACAGGTGAGTTTTGGTGTCTGTTCACTGATCACTGCTTTTACGCAGTGTTACTCAGACTCACCTCTCTGATCTCCTTGATCTTGGACCCGCCTTTGCCGATGAGGGAGCCGCACTGGCTCGCTGGGATGACCAACCGTAAAGTGACAGGAGGCTTGCTGGTCACCGTGCCGTTGGCTACCAAGGCTGTGAGGTCCTGAGAGAAAGACAAAAGAAACAGATGGATTTACACTCCGACAAGTCATTAAAGTGCTCAAGGTATTTGCTTTTGTGTGGATTCATCTGTCAGTGCGCCTGGAGAACAACGGTGCAGCTGCTGATCTGTGCTGCGTTCCACCATCTGTCAGCATGAGCCCTTTAAAATCTGGGCTGTAGGAAAACAAATCAGACTTCTTATTAAACAAACAGTATTTGTAATGTTTGCTTTTGACTGCAGAATTAATGTGGCCCACTGGATATGCATGCCAAAACATGTAGGCAAACAAAAATGATCAGAGATGAATCTTTTTATCTTTCCTAACCACGTCTCAGCCCTCATATTGATTTATTTCTAAAGGGCTAAACTTCAGGGGTTAAGCTTTGGAATAGAAGAGACTGTTATGCCAG
>JAVDPK010000864.1:51893-69840 GCA_034780415.1 Cichlasoma orientale | reverse complement strand
GTGTTTTGAGTTTATGCTGTGTGGAGTGTCCTGCATTGAGGTCCTTATCCTGCCTGCTACACGCTGATCCATGACACAGACTCACCATAACTGCAAAACAGAAGTTTGGAAAAATGTTGCCTGGTCTGATGTGATATTAGGATGGTAGGGTCAGAATCTGGGATAAACACCATGAAAGCATGGATCCATCCTGCCCTGTACGGGTCAGGCTGCATCCCTTTATGACCACAGTGCACTCATATTATTGACCCCCGGAGGGGGAATGGGTATTTCCCTCAGTTCCCCTATTACTGCCCACCTGAAAAATCACACATTTTCTCATTATAAGAAATGAAGCTTTTATAAAAAATGAAAATGACCATAAAATGAAAAACCTTTGAAAATTATGGGCACAGACCTGTGTGTTATCTTGGTGATTCAGTGTTTGGAGAGTGACATGTTTGTGAGACGGACAACGTTCAAATGAGCTAAAACGTCTGCTGGGGGTGGGTTTGTGAGCCTGGCACCACTATGGTTGCTTCAAGATAACACACCATGTCCCACCATTTCAAACTGGTTTCTTGAACATAATGACTGCATTTTAATTTTCAAATCATCTGTAAACATCTGAGCGCTACCATGATTAATGGATTCAGCTGGTGAAGATAATACACAAATGTATAAAGTTTACTTTAAAACAACTGAAAAAAGAGTTTATCTTTCCTGTGGTCCGCTCAGCACTGCGTGAGATTCTATTTCTACCTTTATGAACACGGAACTGTATGAAGAACTTTGGGACTATGAACATCAATGGAGGGTTCAGGTTTGAGTTTTAGGCTTCACATTAGAATCAGTTTCATCTTCAGTGCAGTCTCATGACTTGTGTTCAAGGACACAAATCGTAGCTCAAATCCCACATGTGATTATTATTATTATTTATGGTCAGTGTGAGGGGCCTATCCGGATAAAGCTTCTCATGCCCCTCTCTCTGTGTTTATACCCCACTCTGCATTTCATCATTAGTTATTATTAATCTCTGGCTCGCTCCCACAGTGTGTCTTCTGTCTCGTCTCTCCCCTCACCCCTAACCAGTCGTGGCAGATTACTGCCCCTCCCTGAGCCTGGTTCTGCCAAAAGTTTCTTCCTGTTAAAAGGGAGTTTCTCCTTCCCACTGTTGCCAAGTGCTTGTTCGTAGGGGGCCGTTTGATTATTGGGGTTTTTCTGTATTACTGAATGGTCTTTACCTTACAATATAAAGCGCCTCGAGGCGACTGTTTGCTCTGATTTGTATATATAAATAAAATTTAATTGAACTGAATTTCAGCCCAACTACACAACATACTGCAGCTGAGAGCCAAAGCCAGTGTGTTTTATATTGTGTTTAGCTATAACAATTTATCCATAACTATGACCTACATCCTTTTAGCTACCCTTTATTCACATTTTGACCATTACTTATCTATTTTAATCATTCGGTTTCTACTGCTAATCAATTAATTTTTAATTAACTTTCTGCTCAAACCTGTTCATGTCCACTCGATTCTTTAATTAAATTGTAATTTCTCTTCTGTCAGATTAGTTGAGCTAATCTTTCCACCTGCTACTACAAAAGTACCCCCTGGGGACACTTGGACCCCTGGTTGGTTATCCCGGCTGTAAAGAAATATGAGGTACAGGCACAGAACAGACAACAATTTAAGAAAAATGTGGTTCAGTGTTGTGCCCTCATGAAAAAAAAGACAATATGTGCAATAAACAAATAAATCACATTTTGTTACCATTTAACAAATTTTCCTACAAGGTTTCGGGGTGGCTAAGGAGTGCAGTATGTCAGCAAGTGTGAGTCTATCAGGGGTGATTCAAACTCTTCCAGCAATCAGCTGTCTCTTCCACTAACAGCTGATCTCTCCATCACTGAACACTCAGAGAAACAGCCAGCCAGGCAGATACAGACAGAAAGACCGATACTCAGCTGTGTGTGCTTTGACGTCAGCTTGCCACAAACCATGTAAGTGTACATCTGCTGTGTGAGCGTGAACATTATTTTCTGCATGTTTTGCAAGAAAAACACCTGCCGCATGTTGGCTTTTTACACTGACAAGGACTGAGCTGCGTATATCTATACGTAGTCACTATATGTGACTGAACTATTTTCCGCCTTAAAATGCAGGAGCTTTCATGTGTGACGTGCAAACCTGTTTACAGTCCAAGTAGCACTGACAATAATGTATGAGAGGGCTTTGGCTACATGCAGGGAAACAGTCAGTGTGCAGAACAAAAGAGGAACAGAACGTCAGTCATCTGCTATCTGTTCAGCTGTTGCTCCAGAAGTCATCAGATGATAGCCAGCGGTTTCACAGAATGATAGTTTATGCTTAAATACCTGCAGCATCAATACGCTCAGCATTAACCTTAAGTGTAAATTTGTGGGGCTTTTTCCACAAATGCTAGCATGCTAACACACTAAACTGAGTTGGTGATTAATGCAAACATTATATCTGGAAAACATGTTAGCATGTCATGTTTGAACTGATCTGTGCTAATGCTGCGTTCAGGTCATATTGGAATTTTAAAAAGAAAAATGCCTTTATTGCAAACAATGTTTTTGTAGGGTGCTCTGATGGTCCGTGTCCACAGCGGCATATTTGTGACAAACAGTGACACAGTTTACTGACAGATTCTCTCCTTCCACAAACACGCAAGAGTCTGGCTTCACTTTAGATCAACACGTGTCAGCTCTAAAGATTTTCAGGAGTTTCCAGAGGAGCGTGTCACAGCAGCCCCTGATTTGCATAAACTAGCCCAGGCCTTGACTTTATGCAAATAAGGAGTGCGGGACTCAACTCACTGTTTAAAACACAGCACAGTGCTACCACAGTGAACTGAATGACTGGCTACATAGAACGAGAAGCATGGCAACAACAGATTCTGCAGACATGCAATAAAAGCCTGAGAAAGTAAGCGTTCTGAAACTCACACCGTCAAACAACTACACCTGATACACATATTAGGTTTGATCAAAAAGCTCAGAGAATGAGCCTCTAAAAATCAAACTGATTTCAATTTGGCCAGTCGCCTATTTAAAGTCATCTCTTCGTGCACCTTTGCACTGTTTTTAGTGCTGATAGTGTCTTTAGATCTCTCAGTAGAAGTCCTGGAATGCCCCTTTGTACTTAGGCCTCTGCAATGTATGGGATCTCCTGTAGTGTGCCAAAATGGTGATCCACTTTCATCTAACTTCACTGTCAATCTCGTAAATAGTGCAGGTGGTGAGTGAAGGCTGTGCTGGTTTGACCAAAAAAATTAATTAATGTGCTCTGAGCTGCCACGAAAAGCCGCACTGGCACATAACACAGTTTTGACTCCTCACCTCATGCACTGACTTCAGGCTTGGAAACGTTGGACTCTTCAACTCAAAACTAAAGCAGATGCAGCAGCTGCAGCTGATGATCCAGCTGTCATCATGTTCACACAAAATTCTGGTCAGTTTGAAACAGAAGTCGAGATTTGCTCTCTGCACAAGTTTGAGGCTGGCGGTGAAAGTGCACGGTGCAGTTATAGTCAGAGCACGACTTCCAGCGAGCGATCTAAAAATACAGCCCACTCTCATGGCAAAACACGAGACAGTCACGAAAAATCAATCCATTTGTCAGCAAGACATTGAAACTATTGCTACGGCACACACGTTGCTTAGAAGGGACCTGTCACCCTGGGAACCAGGAAAACTTTGAAACAAGTGGCAACTGTTGTATTTTAACAGATCTTTTTTTTTTTTCCTGAATCTAAACAAGAAGATTTATTACCAAAGTCTAAGTGAGTAGTAGTAAAGTGCTAACAAATCTATACATATAATTTAAAGTAAAAGTAAAATCTTTTTAATTATAGTGCATTAAAATGACACTGCTATGTAGTGGCCCTAGTTGTGACCCATTTGCCTGATAGTTTGTGTGAAGATCTTTAAAGAGATGAAGCTCAGGTTTGTTTACTTTATGTTTATGGATTCTGACAGGACGGATCTTCAGAGCGAGAAGCAGCAGCACGAGACAGACAGCTGCCGTCTTTACACGAAGAAACACGAGACTCTTTCACATCGTCAGCTTCACCACCGTAAAGATTCACCATCTTTAGATTGTGGAGGTGCTACTAAAGTTCCTGTGCACTAATTTGTATGATGTGTTCATGAAAAACTCACCCTCTGTGGTGCCTGTGTTTATGATGAAGTACAGTTTGCTGTGTCTCACGTGCGAGTGGTTTGGGTGAATGTGTGTGAGTGCGCATTTCATTTAGTGTGCTGTTGATCGGTCGGATTCACCCCCCTGTTATCCCTCCATTATCCTCTACAGACTGCAGGCTCCTCTCATTGTTATGAAAATAGAACAAATATTCTCTTGTGTGAGTGTGAGCTTTTTGTATGTGCACGTGTATGTGCGTGTGTGTGTGTGTGTGTGCACATGGGCACGTTTTTGTGTGCGCACAGCAATTGGTAATAAAGCAATGATGGAATAATTCTCTCCCACTCTCACGCCATTTATTATCTCAATAAAAATACATTAGCTGGCGTCTCTCTCTCCTCCTCCTCAGTCTGTTTATGTCTCTCACTCACCTCCATCCATCCCTCCAACTATCCATCCATCCTTTCACTCTTTGCTTTTCATCCTCTAACCACAAATGTACCCTTCTCTCCCTTCTTTCTCCTCCAAGATTGTCCTCTTATCATCCATCCCTCGACCCATTATCTCCTCCATCCGATAGCCCCAACTAGAAGTCTGTCTTCACTCTCATCAAAATATAAGAGAAAGTGATGATTTCCTCACACATTTGATTAAAAAAATGTTAACAACACAGGCTGTTGGCTATAAATTGCTAACACTACCAAGTCGTATGTAAAGTGCTAATGCCAGTATGTGACCCACCTGCCACTGGGACACAAACTCCAATACAAGAGCAGTGAATTTAGGTCAGAGTAATGAGTAATATCACAAACTAACCACCTCCTATTACCAGTTTTAATTTACTTTTTATATAATAAATACATGTCTAAATATATGTAACTATGCATACTTGTGAGTAATTTCAAGATGGATTTCTGTTACTACTGTTATTACCCACCTGCAGTACCATCACGGCCCACACTTTGGGAACCAGTGCCATAGGGTTAGGGTTTAGGGGTTGGTTTCATTAATATGACGGGGTTTAAGCTTCAATGAGCTGCTGTTGGCTTTTAAATCAGAGTAAAATGCATTTGTGATCTAACTGAAGCCAGCAGGGCTCTTAGAGTCAGTTGGTGGTACTGTGAGCCTGACCCAAACAGAATGAAGCTTCAATGCTGCCCAGAGATGGAAACAGCTTCCCAATGACGATCCTCTCCAATTTCCCATTGACTGATTGGTTTCTTTATTGGTATTGGGTTGAGGAAATTGAAAGTAAAAAATCAGTTAAAATAATAGAAGGTGCTATGAGGTATAACAAAAAACTTCCTGTTGCATGTTTCCGATCCCTTCCCACAGCTCGTCGATGAGGACGAATGTAAGGTAACCCGTAAACTGACAACGTTACCTTTGGGCTCAGGTCTCGCTTTACTACTGCGAATTGGTGCAGCAACCATATCACTGACACGTCCCATTTAGAAAGACTGATTTATTACAGCAGCAGAATATAATCTGGCATCCAGACTCTGAGCTCATCACGCCCAAATATGCTACACACAGAAACTGGGGAGTGATTCGCCTACTGTGGATGCTGGGGTTGGTGGAGGGTTGAAAGAGCAGGCAGTAAGGAGAGGGTGTGTTATGAGGTGTACTAATACTAAAGGTATGAGGTGATGAGGGTGTGATGGTGTGTATGAATCTTGAGTTTTCTGCCTTTGCTCTGCTTAAAATGTTTTTTTGTTAAATCAATGTAACATCACTGTGAAGAAAATGAGCGAGGCTGTGTTCAGTCGTGTCCGTACCCTGTGTGTGCTCGTTTCTGCTGCCTCTAGATCCACAGCTTTTCTGGTGAAAGGTTCTGTGGGGCTGTCGAGCAAAACCTTCATCAGACGGAACGTTTAAGAGCACATTCAAGAAGATGTACTTTACATGAGTATCAGTATCAGTATTTCTGCATTTCACCTCACGAGGACTGTCATGACAAAAGAGGTCTACCATATTAGAAATCTTTTATTGTTATTGCCAAAAACAGACGAAATTAGCAGAGCGCCTTGTATTCTTTTACTGTAGGGACGTTTTTAGTCTGGACACCTTTCAGGATCTACACTAAAGCCAAATGACACACATCTTTGGATAGTCACAACTTGTGGGAATCGGGGCTGTCATTATATTCTAGATCTTTCTATTTCCTTTCGCCCCTCCACCCATTTTCCTCTCCCCTCTCTATCTCCTCCTTCTCACCCCTCATTCCTCCCCCTCCAGTCATAATAAGTGCAGCAGTGCGTTGTCTTGCTGTTTCAGCGCGGGGCGGCTGTCTTCATTACTCTTCATTTGGAGCAGAGGAAGGATGGACAGCCGTGTCATTCAACTGGATTACTCTGCTCTGTTCTGCTTTATTAGGGAGTCATGCTCCCAGCATGTGTGCGCGCGCATGTGTGTGTGTGTGTGCGAGAAAGAAAGGAGAGACCGCGTGTGGTAGTGTACTTGCTTGCATGTCTAGGTATGTGTATGTTTGTGTGTGATGCTATCAAGAAGAGCAGCTGCCTGACATTAATGCTTTCACTGACATGATGAAAAGGGACTTCTTGCATGCTGAGTCCTCTCCGTGTACGTCTGTGCCAAAAGGCTCTTCACAAAACCTGGCATTGTGTGAAAATATAGCCTTGAAACGCTAGATTTCATACACAGTTCATTAGCACAAATGAACAATGGTCTGTGTGTGTGTTTTTGATCTGTCAGTTTGCATATACAGTGAGTGAGAGACTGAGGCAGCTGGTCAGGGAATAAAGAAGAGTAATGAGAGGAAAACAGAGCTTACGAATCCAGCGTAACACTACGCTCAGTGTGGTTTGTCCTTGAGAGGGAAATATCTATATAAATATTCATGCTTCCTGCTCGGCGAATTACACCGTCAGACAGTAATACTCGGGCAAAAACAATCAGTGTTTTTTCCTCCTCATCTGTTTCCTTCTCGTTCACTTTTTTGTCTTCTCCTCCCTCAATCTTTGCATAGAGGTGAAATTTTTGTCTTTTTTTAGTTTGGTTTTTAAAACATTTTCACTGTGGATTTGGTTCTAGTCAGAACGCACCTTTCATTTGTTGCTTGAATGCAGTTTCGTATTCAGTTTTAGTACTTTTATTTTGAAAGGTTTCACCAGTGCAGTACTCTCTAAGTTATTATTGCTACACCCTTAACAGGTGGGACACATTTGCAGCTCTGGTGACAATTTGTTCCCTAATGCAACAATACAAAAATCTAAAAAACAGCCACTCGTGTATTTTCTATATTTTCAGTATTATTCATTCATAGACTTGTAAATGAATTCACAATCATGCATTTCTAGTCTTACTGACCCCTCACAGCTTTATAAAGCTCACATCTGCACATAAAAATAAAATCACCAATTAATCTAACATGCATGCATTGAACTGTTACAGAGGGCACAGGGGGAACAAAGCAGGATTTGCATGAACCTACTAACCTCTGCACCACCATGTCAACAATATACTGAAGATATACAGAATTTCCATTTAACGTAAACAGTAAAACACAAATGTAGGACCTTAAAATCTAGAGCTCAAATTTCTATTTTACCTGATTTGTTTTTGTATTTGGATAAACACAGACCATCTCCTGACGCTGGACCTTGTCTTTTTCATCAAGTAAAAAAAAAGTGATGGAACATCGTTTCTGTCATCAGTGAACAAAGCTTGATGCATTGATCTTCTAACGATGTGCTCACTTTTGGATCCAACCGATCCAGTTTCTACAAAGAGTTTTGTAACCCTCTTCAGAGACCTTCAGTGCAGCCATGATCTGACTCTGAGCAAGGCCCTTTTTGCTCTCTCACTGTTTCACTTACGTCTGATGCCATGTTTCCCAAAAGACTGATTAGTCAGCATTGTTCTGCCAGAAACTTGAGGCACAGTCATATTTCAGCCATATTTGGCAGAAAGTTGTTTTAGCTGAACAAGCGTCTGATCAGTCAGTCAAACCCACATTAGTGCTGTCTGAACACTGCTTCAGTAGGAGGAAACAACTCAAGCAAATCTGATCTTTGTACAAAGTTAACATGGTAAATGCCACTAATCTGCTTCAGGCTGACGTGACATATTTCTAATCTGACCTCGGGTTTTCTGCACCATGCTGCATCTAAAAAAAGACGATATATCAACCTGTAATTAATTTAAATGTCATGTAAACACTTTCAGCAGCCAAAGTGCTAAAATATTTCACACATTTTTGTATTAGGAGTTTAAGCTTGTATTAGGTGTAACCTCACTGACTATTCTTTGACATGCTGGGTTTCAGCACCATGGACAGAGCATCTCCCACTGCATTAAATCCATCACTTCCTCCCCGCTTCCTCCCTGCTTCTAGTAACCACAAACTGTCATATTTATAAAAGAACAGTTGCTAATTAATTTTTTCCAAAGAAGATCTTGTGAAATAATTTGCTATTTTAGTCAACACTGCAGCTATTATATTAATGGTAATGACAGAATAAACAGGGCAAAAACTTAATATTAACTGATACTGGTGACAAATATCCATCCATCCATCCATCCATCCATCTATGCATCCAGGGTCCAGGATGCAGACAGAGTTCCCCAGACCTCCCTCTTCCTGGCCACCTGTGATGCGTTCTCTAGCCAGTCAAGAGATGGAATCTGTCCACACTGTGCTGGGTCTGCCTTAAGGTCTCCTTCCGAAACACCTCACCTAGGAAAGGTTCAGATGCCTGAACCACTTCAATTGGCTCCTTTTGATAAGGAGAAGCAGCATCTACTATGACCTATCTCGATTGCTGAGCCCAGATACCCTTCACAGGAAGCTAATTTCTGCTGCTTTTATCCTTGATCTTGTTCTTTTGGTCACTACTCAGGCAGGAACATGAACTGTAAACTGACAACTTCACCATCGTGCTGGGCTCTTTTTTCACCACAAAGGTCCGGTGCATTGTTCACATCACTGCAGATGCTGGACGAAACCATCTGTCAATCCCTTGCTTCCTTCTTCCCCCACTTAGACCCCGAGCTTTAGTGTTTGACTGCAGTCACAAAGCTGTTACATATCCAGTTACATTCCACTCCAATGTCCAGCTGACGGCCTTTGCACCAGCATAAACAAACAGGCAAAAGCTTGAGAGTTCAGGTTATATAAAGTATGAAAATATTATCATATGCACAGCTTGTATTGTATATTCATCAGTTCTTCTTTGCCTAAATTCTCATTTTATTGTTCGTGACATTTCACAAGTTAACTTAAAATTCCCCTGACACATAACTGAAAACGTAACTCTGCCTCCATCTCTCTCTCCCTCTCCTTCACGCTCCCTCCCCCGTTTCTCTGCCTCTCTGGAGTGTTGATTCATGTGCAGTCATCTTCAAACCATTTCTCCTAAGACACACATTTCTAAAATAATTTCTCCCTCCAGAACATATTTATGGGTTAATATTTTACATTCTTCCAGACAAGCAGGGGACTAAACTGAGTACATTTAGACTCATTAAAGCACAGAAACATATTGTTGAAAAACACCGCAAGGTGTTGTGTGACCTAATTTGAAGCTCATTCGGTAGTTAAAAAAAATCTCGGCATAATAATTTCTCACATATTTCAGCGTGCTCGGTGCTGGTGATGAACTGACAGAGAAGCTTTTATTTCGCCTGGTTGGAACTGCAGGGACTCAGGAGAGCTTTTGCAACATAACAATGAGGATTTGGTGACATAATACTTCATCCTTGTTTCTCTAGTGTAATATGAGGTAGCCATTTTAAAATAGGTGCACACACATTAAACTGGTCCATTTCTCTGCATCTCTCGGAGTTTCTTTCTTTTTCGGAATGTTTGCTCAAGGATAATCTGGGCTTTACAGTAACTCTCCTCTGAGAATCCCAGTGTCTTTGTTCACTTATATAAAAACTCTCCGGTATTCCCATCGGGTGTGGAATACATTAACTCACTGATATGCCTGTGTTCTGTTTTCACTCAGATGAATGAGAGCATTTGAACTTATAGGTCCGTATGTTTAAGTATTCATACAGCTGCTGTAAGTGGCCTGATTGCAAATGAAGCCAGGAGCGGTAAGAGAAGGCACCGTTCAAGCAAACAGCAAAGGATCAAACCAGCCCTCACATAAAATATCATTTTAGTTCTTTTCATATTCATCCTGTTAGTTTTAGTCAAGAAGCGCTAAAGATCCTGGCTGGGATTCATACTCATAACAGTTGAACATGTTCTCATCCCGGGGGGGTCCAATAATGCTGTTTTGCATCTCAATGCACTGCTGAGAAACAATGGTGTCATTTTACACACCTACAAAGTCAGTGTTGAGAGGCTGGAGGAGTGCTGGTGTCATAAGTCTCCAGTTTATCAGTCAGTTTATCAGGATGTGAACACCACGGCTCACATCCTGTTTGCACTTTTTTGTTTTGCGCTTTGAAAATCCAGCATTATTTCATACCATGGGAATGAGAATAGCTTGGCCATTCCCAGCTCCAACTCCACCACTGCTTCACTTCAGAATCAGACAGTCAAGCTGGTTTGACCACCAGACCTGGCTGCCTTCCACTCAAGCCTTTCCCGGATGCTCAGCTGGTGAAGATCCCAGCATAGGCCTGAAACGCAGTGGGGACATCGTCTGGTTCCACACATTTCCCACTGAAGAAAGTCGTGGAAGTTCAGCACTGCACCACAACATTGTGGGTCCTTTGAACCGCTGATGTTAGTTTCTAAAAGTTCCTGAAAGAAGTTCACCAATGATTTGCAGATGTTGCACATGATTCTGTTTGGCTTCCCATGGAAATTATCCACACTTCTGTTTTTAAACCCCCTTGTCTCCTCTCTATGGTTCCCCTCTTATCTCACATTTTTGTCTTTGTCACACTCCTCTCCTTGTTTCCTTGAAAAGACAGAAAGGCAAAGAGGACAGGTTCCACAGGGGAACTCCTCACCTACACACTTGCTATCATTTTAAAGGCATTTGACAGCTGAGAAGAGCTAAATATGCAAACTTCAACATCACAGCAGGCAGCCGAAAATACTAAATACACCTTCAGATATTTAAGGTGGATTCTGAAAATAGGTTCTTGCTCATAGCTGTGGTGAAGATGAAAGCACATTTTTCATTGTATTTACAGTTAAGTTAGAGCAGAAAGCAGCCCTGACAGGATATAAAATCACTTCTTATTGCTCACAGATTCAGCATAAATCACGCAGTGTCATATTGCTTTACATGCCGCAATTAGCAGGATGCATGTGAGCTGCATTCAGAGGGTAGTCATGGGTTCACAGGAGCCAGAGAAGGATGGCAGATGAAGGAACATGTATAATAGGAGATGGGTGGCCTGGTCTTACCTCTTCTCGTATTCTCTTCACTGTTTCTCCTTTCTGTGGACAGACGAGAGACACATAAATAGCAGTCATCTCTAAACCCTTCAGCTGAGAGTATAAAGTGCCTTAATAAGGGTGCATTAGACAAGGCAAATTTAGAACATAGAAATGATCATATATACAATTTAAATAAACAATACATTCAGTACCATTTTCTGTTTTTTTAATTGTTGATGTAGTTGCACACGGGGACAAACCTACTTTTACCGAACAAGAAATAAACAGTGGAGAATACTCGAGGAGTGACTGGAAAATCCAGGTGAGGAAAATGAATCGGCGATGCTTTCTGCCTACTAATCAACAGCCAGCGGGATGCCCCCAAGCAGCTTCACTGATGGAGCTTCTCAGCTTCTCAGTGTGCTCGGCGGCTAACAGGTATGACAGTGTGAAACTGTGAATGTGACACAAGTTTGCTAAGCAAGAGGAAATTCGCTCAAGAAAAATGTTCCCGTGATAAACAAACGGGGCGAACATGGCTCATATTTATTTCTGTGATCTGAGCTGCATAATTATCTCTGCTGACGCCTGTCCTCATCAGCCATCGTCAGCCTGGTAGGCTGGTTAAGCCAGAAGATACCCTGGAGAGCAGCTCCTTTTCAGTAAGTACGGACCTGAGTGACACGGCCTGACTGGAAATGTTACACACTGTTAATGCACATTTTATGGTAATTTCATATCGTTCTAGCAGGATTACACCAAATGTTATCACGAATGGCAAGTACACTTTAAAACCCTGAAGATGGCTCTGATTTTCCACTGTTGGTTATAGAAGATTTATTACGGAAGCACCGCAGTCAAATCATTGTTTTCTAACTGCAATCACAAGTTGCTGAGAACTGGATGAATAATGAAGGGAAAGTTAAAAACTCACCTTTCCAATAATGCTTCCTACTTCCTGCAGAGAAAACACACACATGGGAAAATTATTATCCTCAAAGAAAAATAGAGAAATAAATCAGACTCATGCAGGAAAATCATGTTATCCACAAGTTTCAACACCTGCTTTTTGTGGAGCAGGGCGACGATGGTGAGTGAGATATTTTTATGCGCCAACATTTTAATCTGGTCTGTTGACATTTTTACATTCATAAAATCGGCGGCATTCTTTTCTTCTTTTATGTCACCAAGTCTTTTTTCTTTTATTTTCTTGCTTTCTGTCATCTATCAGCGCCAAGAGAACCAACGTGAAAAATAACATCCCAAAAAAATAATCATTGTAGGAACTGAACAAGACACAATGACATCTGCGGACTTTTATCCAGAGCTTTATAAAGTGCATTAATTTATTTCCAAACTGTGTATAACTGTATAAAAGTCGCCGTAGCAGACACAGAACTACTATAAGACAATGAGCCCCTGGACACACAGGCCCTCATCCACTCCAAAAAGGGAAAGAGCGCCCAAACTGGAGCTCAACAAAGGCTGTATCTTTTGTAGTTTGTTTTGTCACACTCTTCATCTGTTTGTCATTTTAGAAAGAAAGAGTCACATCAAACAGAGGCTCTGGATCAGGGGCGCCCTGATCACCTGGACCCTGGACCCGTTTCCGGTACCCCTCTTCAGTTATCGATCCAGTTTTCCTGCAGAACATTTGTTCTTTCACATTTTAGTGTTTTTCTATCCTTGATTACTTTATAAATAAGGTTGATGAATATATGAGCAAACCTTGCTACACAGTGTGTATCGAAGTGGAACTGTTTTTACATTCATGGGCATCCAGGCAGCGGCAAAGAGACGGTTTACAGGGTTTGCCAGGCTGAGCCCAATGTATTGCTTTTTCCTTTCCTGTGTGGCAGACAGTATAAAAGATGCATTCTTTCTAATGGCCAGCAGGTGGCGACTTTTATAGTTGTACAAAGACTTCCTGCTGTATATAAGTCTATGCAAAACTTATCTTTGGCTCCCTTCCTGTGGGACCTCAGTATACACTTTGCTGATCATTGTACGGGCTTAGTCACAACTGTTGGGTCATATTGAATAAAACATTAAGTTTATAAATCATGATCATTCTAAGAATCAAAGAAAAGGATTATCCAGGATATGCTCATTGGCTAAGAACCTGTCAATCACAAGTCCTTAACCAAAAACAAAAAAATGGTGTAACAGGGCTTCGCTAACCACTAGGTGACATCTGTCAAAGAGGTTGACTAATGTCAAGGTGTCATCCACCCTGGACTGTCTAAATAGGGATGATCAGAAAGGCAGTGGGCTCACCATGTGCAGACAAGCAGTTAAAACAGGAAGTACAACTAGAGCCATGTGCAGGTAATAGTGATCTGAGCAAGAGTGGAGAGAGGGGGGAGCAGAGTTTAAGATGAGTATAAAAAGTAATGTTTCAGTAATACAGGACAACTGGAAGAAAGGATTATACTCAGGTTTCCGTGCTTGGATTATAAAATAAGGAATACAGGAGCCACTGCCAAACAGCTGTGATCTGAAAATTGGATTTATATGACTTTTCTTCTTTGCTCGTTCTGCCGTGTTCCATAACGAACTTCAGGGGAACTTGGTGACTTTGAACAGAGTCACTACTTCCTCTTGGGATTTATAGTCTCCATGGCCGGGACAAGAGAATTGATCTGGCCGGGCAATTATCGTTTGGCTTCTCTCTCTAAGTTCAGTGGTAGTTACCCAGCTTCAGCCCGTATGATTGGTTTAATGATTTGTGAAGTCATTTATCTAGATTGATGATTCAGTGTTTTAATTTGCTTGAGCTGCTTTGCCCCTGCTTAAATAAATACCTACAATTAAAGACCAAATTGTGGACACTGACTATTTGGATTCTCCTTTAACAATTTAAGTCCCTCATAGACACTACTGCACTTAACTTGTCACTGTTTATCTGTCTGCATACCTCGGACTGTTGCAACAGGATATATGCACAATGTACATAACTTATTCTTCGAGAGTTAGATTTATTTTTTGCATGCTTAATTTTATCTATTTTATCTATTTTTGGTATTCTGACATCCAGTGTGGGCAGCAAAGTAAAAATTTCATTGTACAGGGAAACGTTTCTACACTGTGCATATGACAATAAAGCTTTGAATCTTGAATCTAAGGTACATCTCACATATAAGTATTACAGCTTGTTCATATAAGTAACAGATCCTACTTTCCTGGCCACTAAAGCAAAAATCTAGCAATTCACCAAGTGCACACTTCATTAAGGGGCCAGCTGTCATTAATGGGTGTGGCTGGTAACTGTACCTGACTATTAGGGATACTCAGGTAAGTGGATTACTAGAGGAAGCAGGGTAGGTACTCGGATGTAGGCAGTTAGAGTTGGGCATGTCTCCCCGCCACGGGCTTAAACAAGTTTCTGCTGATTCCTGTTAGGGTTGATACCCTCTGGGACCAAACACTTGAACCCTTTAACAGAGAGCTGGACCAGACCTCCTACACAGTGGCTACATCCATGTCTTATACTGTCCAAGGTGCCATGTTAGGGGAATTATTTGGTCAGTTATTTTTACCATTTGCTTTTGTGGTGTAAAGCTCATGACAGACCTGGCTAAAAAAGTAAGTGTTACTTGACGTTACTACAGTTCTGTGAGTGTGTGAGCAGCCTCCTCACAGACTTCACTCTGGGTGGGCTTGGTCTGTGTTGGCCTTGTCCACCACAGGATCCAGGTGCCCGAGAAACTTTATATTTCATTGGTAGTTTTTGGTTTTTAAATAACATTTAGGATCCTTTTTAAGTTTCTGAATCATTTCCCCATCATCTAAGGTATGGTGCCAGTGCTATAATGTAAGTATTGCATCTATTGCAATCATAATTTCTTATTTGTCTGCCTGTTAATTCTTTTAAATAAAACATTCTGTATTATTAACTTGAACAGTTCAGTCTCTCCTCACCTTTCCATGCATGAGGAGGCGCAGTGTGAGCGTGACTCCCATGGCGCCGTCTCCAAACTCCTGTTCACAGCTCATGGTAGAGGTGGTGGTGGTGTGGTGGGTGGAGGTGTGGGTGGACTCTGCTGCTGGGAGACGCATGAAGGTCTGAGGCCCCGAGGCGTATGGAGCTCCACAGAACACCACAGAGAACCCTTTGGAGAACCCGGCAAGGAACCCTTGGAGAGCCCTGGAGCTGTGAGAGGGGCAAGGGGAGGTTGGGTTTGGTGGGGCTGTACAGGCGGAGCTGGTGTCAGGGGTGGGATTTATCCTCGCTCCCGTTTCTCTTCTCTGTGGGAAGAAGGAAGCAACATCTGAGCATGTGATTGTTTCTGATACACATTCTGCTTCTACAGTATGTAAATGTCTTTATTCAGACCTGATGAGACTAAAACCAGAATGTTGGGATCATTCTGGACCTCTTATAATCTGTTTTTGCTGAGCAACAGCCCTTACTCACATTTTATTTTTCTCTTACTTCTCATGACTGTATTCAGAGTGTCTTACTAAACAGAACACGACAGGAAACAAGTCATTTCAGTGTGTAAAAATTGCTGTAATGGGTGTTGATAGATATGACTCAGCAGTTACAGATTCAGAAATTACAAGAAAACGACTGAAACAAAGTGAGCCGAGAGACCAGTTTCACCCTGAGACTTCAGATGGAAGTACCTCCATCTCACCTTATCCCAAACATCCACCAACCCTCTGCATGCCCTCCCTCACTACAGTCATGTGCTGGTGTCTGCATCTACAGCAGGAAGTATTGCAGTTTTAATTACCATAGCTTCATTATAATTAACTCATTATGCTTACCAGTATTTTTTACTACTTATATTAGTAACTGTGATAATGGTTCCTATAAAAAGACATTTTTATCCCTTTCACTGTCTAATTCCTGTTTATGTTGAGTATTATTTTTGAGTTTTCCTCCAGACTTGCGGTGTTGAAGGTAAAGCTCACAGAGTGTGAAAGCAGCGACTGTAAATCCTGCAACAACAAACACTGTCAGCCACTCATTTCCACCCATGCTGCAGCACGTTGGCGAGCACAGAGCCGAGTGTGGCTGTGAATGTATACAGACAATTTACAGTTAGACATCCTCTCTGTTGTAAACCAGCAGCACTCTTGGTTCTATAGCCACGAGGCCTACAAGGCGTTTCATTGATTCAACATTCTCAGCAGCACCGCGGGAGTAAGCCAACTCCGGCGCCACGCGAGGTGTGGAAATTAACATAATTTCTCAAGTGTCAGAAGCTAGTCAACAAGTCAGTGCTGTAATTTAAAAATTAATTGGGAACTCTGTTTAAAAAAGCTTAGGGAGCTGAATTAAATAAGCTTCTGGCCACGGAAGTGCCACTCAAGCGTGATGATACTTAAGCATTTCTTTTAACGCGAAACAGAAAGAAAAACGGAGACAGAGAGGAGACCTCCGCCATTCCTGCACACCAAAGAGACAGACTCACCCTCCTGTGTGTTTCTTTGTTGTACACAGATGTGCAACTATGTGTGTTGCACACATGACTATATGTACATGTCGTGCTTTGATCATTTTTGAGTACGCGTGTATGTTTTTCTTTAGCATCTTCCCCTGTTTGTGTGTGTGTGCACTGTCTGGAGAGCACACATACATTCAGGCATCTGTCACTATGCCAACCGGCTCTGTGGGTAACCTGAGGTATGAAGATGAATAAAAAAGGTGTGTATAAATGATTGGCGTGTGTGTGTGTGTGCGTGTGTGTGTGTGTGTGTATTGATGGCTTGTTGTGCAGTTTTAAATGTGCATTTCTGTGCATAGAGTACCAACCCTCACATCTCTATCTGCACTGTGAGTGTCTGCATCTCCCAATCTCATAAAAAATACACATTCTGAGCCAAAGTAGGTCACAAATGTAATGCAGGCTGTCTGGAATGCAAAGCGAGCAGCATCTCATGACAATGCAACACTCATTCTCTCTCTCTCTCTCACACACACACACACACAGGTCACTTTAACTTCAGAAAGACCACTTGAGCAGAGAAAACAGTTAAAATAAGAGGGAGTGACAGAAAGGAGTGGGGGTGGGGGTGGGGGGGTAACAGAAGATGGTTTACACGACCTCCCGCTGAGTGAGAAGAGTGGCTGTCAAAGCATCGTTTCACCGATGAACTCAGTTATCCGCTGCACGGGTCGAGTGTTTGCTTCTCTGCGCATCCATTGACACCTCAGTTGCGTATTTTAGTGCAGTGTGTTGGATAGGCTGGGCATGTGTATGAACTGGAGTGCACAGCTGCATGAGTGCATGCATTTCAGCATGGATTTACTTTTGTGTGATTGTGTGTGTGTGTGTGAGAGAGAGAGAGCGAGCGAGAGAGAGATGCAAATACAGAACATATGAATTATTGAAGTTCTTTCAGATGCTTCGGTGCTGGGTAAAAAACCAGGCATACCCATCCCCCTTTGAGTCATGCTTTACTGTGTACACACACACACACACACACACACACACACACACACACACACACACACACACACACACACACACACACA
>JAVDPK010000864.1:26725-37416 GCA_034780415.1 Cichlasoma orientale | reverse complement strand
ATAAATAAAAATTGTCTACCTCATTTTAAGTTATCGTACGATTAATTGATTTATTGTTTATCGCGACAGGCCTACGTCTGCCCCTTTATGATCACAGTGTACCCATCTTCTGATGGCTGCTCAAATCATCTCACATTGGATTCTTGAACATGACAATGAGTTCACTGTACTCCACTGTCTCCACAGTCACCAGATCTCAATGCAATAGAACACCTTTAGGATGTGGTGGAACGGTACATCCACAGCACGGATGTGCAGCATCTGCAGCAGCTGTGTGATGCAACCACGTCAACACGGCCCGAAATCTCTGAGGAATGTTTCCAGCAGCTTTTTGAATCTGTGCCACAAAGAACTAAAACAGCTCTGAAGACAGAAGAGGGTCCAACCCAGGCCCGTACGGTTTTACTAGTGAAGTGGCTGTTTTAGGCAACACACAAAGAAAGCAGGTGATGTGATGAAGAGAAACAGAGGCAGGGAGCAGAGTCCTCCTAAATAAACATTCATATAGTTAAATTATGTGCAGAAAAACACAAATAACTCAAAATGAAACATGAATAACAACTCCTCTATGATGTGGCAATACTGTTAAAAGGCACTGACCTTAGTGAGGAACATGGTTTAGGTTACAAAAGGCACTTTATTAAATCAGAGAACATTCGTTTCATTGCTTATGAAAATGAAAGAATTGTCACGGTAATAATAAACAACAACAACAGCCAGGATCCGGACTCTGAGATCCGGACTCTGAGATCCGGACTCTGAGATCCGGACTCTGAGATCCGGACTCTGAGATCCGGACTCTGTGGGGATCATATTGCCTATTTCAGAACTCATGTGTCTTTATGATTCTGGCAGTCAAGCTGCAGGATAAATTTAGAACAATCACACCTTCCTGATTGTGTTGTATGTTAAACAAATCTATACATTTAAAGGGTCTCATTACTTAAACCTTTGCACAGTGGTGTATATTTACTGGAGGGGAGAGGAGCTCAATTCTCAAGTTTGTTCAACAAGTCTCTTAAAGGTGGATCAAATTGTGCTGAAAAAGAAAAAGGAGCAGACAGAGAGGAGGTGGAGAGCTGCAGAGAACATCAGCTTATTTATCAAGACTCAGATTTCTGTACCTCACCAGGTGTTGATAACAGTGGACTTTGAAACTCCTCGTTCAAAAACATTCTTTCCAGTGAAACTTAAAGTCAAGGCTGTGAGGAAATCTGCATTTAGGCCTCAATACAACGAATACAAATAACAGCGCTGCTGTGTACTGCAGTGGTAATTAATGCAACTTGCATCCACTGATGTGATGTGAAGCAGCCGGTGGCGGCTCCGACGCCGGAGAACCACATGGAAAAAAACATTATGTTTGTTTCTTCTTCATTTGGCCAAAAATCTCATGCTTTCATCAACTTAACTGCAATTAGCAGTTTGTTAGTGTCTTAGCTAAAGAGTGTTTGCATGCAACGCTTTGACACACAATGTTTTCAATGCAAAGTGAGACATCGAACGCGGCTCCTAAGAGGCCACATCGTCAAGCCCCCAAACGGGCTCACACTGAAGCGGGTTCGTGCTTTCGTCGACTCTGAGTACAGGTCCCAGCTCACACGGTGATGAAGCTGATTCCTGACAGGTACGATATGACTTTTCTGGTCCTGACCGACACAGCTGTCAACTTCGAATTGTCTCACCGCCCCCTCAGTGTCAAAAGTTTGCTGGATCGCTGCAGTTTCTGTCGTTTCTCTCTGGATTTTGTGAGCACAGATGTCTAGTTTGTCAAACCTCAGTTCAACATGAAACTGCAATTGAATCTGTGTTAGCATAAAGCACTGAGCAGGTTCGGCTTCTACTGCTCCATGGAAGGTACTCAGACACGGGTCACAATAGGCTGGGAAAGCAGCGCAGAAGAAGAACACAAGGTTGACCTTAAACTCCAATTATTAAATGCAATCGATACACATCACCACAGTGAAGCCAAAGGTCCGAGCAGCCTAAACTGCTTAGCGATATCGATCGGTGACAGAGAAACATAAAAAGGAATCAGCTGCAGCGCAGAGAAGAAGGCTGGAGGCTCGGACAACAAATTACAAATGCATTCCTAAATAGAAGGTACTTAAATGTAACCCTCTCATTCAAACACACACACACACACGCACGCACACACACACACACACACGCACACACACACACACACACAGAGCACTCAAATAATCAATAAATGCTAGGAGGGCCAATGATGAATTGGATGGGAATTTGCATGGGTATGGGGGTGTTTGTATGATCGAGACAGCTGGTCTGCTAAAGTTTATAGACTGCATCACCGGTAAAAGCTCTCGCTCTCTTACTCTGCGTGTGTGTGTGTGCGTGCATGCCTGTGTGCGTGCGTGCATGTGCGTGTGTGTGATATGCAGATAGGCAGAGAGCAGTCATGCTGGCGAGTAGACCCTTCTCCCTTTGGAAGCTTTCAAAGAGCGAGTGAGAGGATGCGTGTTCATCTATTTCTATCTTTGTGAGGACCAGTTTGAGCTGCAGAGTTTCTGTTATGTCAGCTTTAGCTTTCCTTCCACACTGTGTGGACACCCAAATTTTGTGCACATATATTAGTATTGTATTTGTGACTGTTTTTAATCCACTATGAAAAATACAGCATGTAGGTTCAAGGCCCAGGCCACACAGGTCTATGACGTTAGACCAGTCTAACATTCGCTCTAATGCACGTTAGACAAATAAAGACCGGCTAATTTTAAGCTGAAGTTTAACAGTTAGATAGTGCACTGCTCCAGAGAAAGTCCCCACAGATACAGGGTGGTCTGTGTGGCGTGCAGCCCGTCACACACACCGGTTTGGCACCAGAGGGAATAGCAGAGCGTGCATCCATCAGACAGTCGGCCCGTCACTCTCAGAGAGGACACCGACTGCAGTGCAGTTTGAACCACTGCTGCATCCTGTGCTGCAAGTAGCACATTCAACATCCATTAACAGGACAAATAAAAGATCACATCTTCCCAGAGTCGCAGTTTATTATGCACCATCTGCAGGAGAAGAAGTTGATCTATATGCTCTATGGTCCAACCAAAGAAAGTTTGTTCTTGTAGCTTGAAGCTTTGAGTGTTTATTCGTGACATTTAGATACATTTAACAGCTGCTCATTCACTGCTTTGGGCTGTTAACTTATTGGTTTAAATCTTTATGATGTGTTGTAATGACAACACAGGGACAAGGACAACACACTTGCAGTATTTTAATAGATTTCTGTTCCAACTACTAATTATTTGAAATTTATTTTGCTTATTGGTTGCTTTAGCATCTGCTTCATGCATTACATTTTTGCTAAATCATCTTCTTTCAGCTGCCTTTCCTCCTTCGCTACATCCATGAACCTCCTCTGAACTCTTCCTCTTCTCCTCCTGCCTGGCAGCTCCATCTTCAGCATCCTTTGTCCAGTATATCCACTCTCCCTCCTCTGCACATGCCCAAAGCATCTCAGCCTAGCCTCTCTACCTTTGTCTCCCTGAGCGGTCCTTCTGATGGACTCACTCTGGTCTGGTTTGGTCTTACTAACTCTGAACTTAATGTATTTCATGCAGCTGGGTAAATTTGTTGGAGAAAGACACGATGTTTGTGGTTTTGCCTCCGTACACCACCACAGTGGATTTTAAATCGAATGTTCAGGATGTGATTGAAGTCACGTGTAACTTTATAATAGCTTTCACATTACTAAACACAGTTATTGCTGTGTCATCCAGCTGCACCCCAACACAGCTGTCACCTTTAGACCACAGAGTCCTTGAATCTAAATTTCCGAAGTCATCAGTCTGAAAATACTGAAGTTCTACAGTTATCATCACGCTGATGCAGTTAGGGATGAATCCCAATCATTGATTTTTTTCCTACCTCACAGCTGACTTTGATCTCAGAGTCAAACCCGTGCGCTTTCCCCTCTAATGATCTGACACACTGGCGGCAGTACATTATTTTGAGCAGCGTCTCACCTGCTCTGCGACATAATCTCCCTAATTATCCACTCCGCTAGCAAAGTCGCTAATAACTGATCATTGTCTTCATTATCTGTTTGTTTCCAGCTTGTTCCTCATCAGAGTTAATGACATTGTTTCAAGGTCAGCGGCATGTTTTGCCCTCCAGAAGAGGATGGCAGAGTGACGTTGCTCAGATCGACAGCTCCGAGAGTCTGCCTGCTTTTCCTGATTGTTCAGTTTCTTCGACTCTCCTCTCTAACGCCTCAGTGTCAGTTAGTTTGATTATTTCCGTCATTTATTTCAAAGTATACTTTTAACCCACTTCTCCCAAACTTACATCAGTTTGAGTCAGTTTCATTTCTGCCCTTGAAGTCTCTGCCCCCTTTGACTTTTCCTTTCACTCTTTTGTGTTAGCCGCTCATCCAATTTCCCACCTTATCTCCCCTGTCTCTGTTTTGTTTGTTCTCCATTATATTAACATGCATATAGATAAGGTGATTACAGATAACACCCAGATTAAGGTAATGCAGAGTTCACATCACGATAGCATCACAACACCGCAAGAGAAAAAGTGATTTCCATTTTTCATATTGCTGATTATCAGAATATCCTGATACTGTACACGGATTACCACATGGGCCAAGCGGGCACACACCCAGGGCCCTGGAGCTAATGGAGCTCCAGGGCCTTCAGATTTTTTAAAATGTGTAAAGTAGTATTGTTTTTGAAATTGGAAATTCTGTAATCATAAATTCAACATGCAGTATGATTACAGAATTGTTTGAATAATTTGTAAATTAAATTACATTTAATGAAATAGGTTATAGGTCAAATGTCAGATGTCAACATGCAGCGTAAACTTTCAGCCACGCTGCTGCAGCCCTGGATGCTAATGGCGTTAGCGGGAGTGACCGCGATCAGCAGTCCGAGTACTGCCGGGCCGGATCGGGGAAGCTGGCTGCACCTTCTCACATCTGTGGAAGGAAAAGGTGCCTAATTGTGGATTACTTTCAACATTTTTGTCTATCTGACACTTCCTGTCAGCGCCTGCCGAGGACAGCGGTCCTCTACATGTTAGGAATGAACTGGGGAGCACACAGAGTGTTTGGAAGTCAGACTTTAAGAAGATAATAAATTACTTTTCTCCCAGGAGAAGGCCCTGGGTTGGTCTAATATTAGCTATTTGCCAATCTACTGGTATAGGTAATGAGAAGTGATTTGCATAGTTTGTCCAGCAGGGGGCACTCTGTTATGTCAGCTGATGCACGCAGCAGAGCGTAAGGGAGTAAATGAATCCCGTTGTATAACAAACGTTAGGGAAATCTGTTTGTGCTTCCTGTGCTGTAAAGAAAAAAAAACTGGCTGATATATCAGAATACTGGAATTTTTAAATCGCCAAATATCTGCATCGTTCTTAGAAATCATCCCGTTGGGTTCCACTTTACAGAGGACATTATTCACTGCAGTTAGTGTGAGTCCGTGTATTTGACAACATGGCACAACAACAGTCCTTTTATATCAAAATAACAAATATAAGGTCAAAGTAACCTGAGTAGGCCGGGCGACCCTAATATACTTTGAAAGAGTTTAAGCATTACAAACAACTCAAACCTTGACAAACAAAACTAATACTTTCTACATCATAATAACTCACACAGTTATCGCTGATTATGATTAACGATCCTCAGTCAGCTCTGCTAAACTCCATTTTTAGCTCACAGCTTTGGGACCCTCAGATTAACCATATGGTTCAGCCTCTCTGCTATTGTCAGCTTTATTTCCAGCAGCAGGAGGCAGCTGTTTTCAACGGGAAGGCTTCGATAAACCCACTGAGTCCTACCTCCACATAACCACATGACCTACAGACAAAAACGGTTTGCACAAAAAAAGCCAGGGGACACGTTAAAAAGATTTTCCATTCATACGTGGTGGGTCTGAAGGAAATGTTGAGCACAGAAATCTAAAGTTTACCTTTCCGGGCTCAGCTTTTCCATTACTGTGGGCCTAAAGCCAGAATCTGTATGTGTCCCTAAAATCATCACAAACAACACAGAACCATCAAAACCACTTTAGGAATAAGAGAAGAAAGTTCACTGAGGCGGTCAGTGTGGAGTAATGACTTATACTGCGAATGAATGAGACCGGAGAGCAGACAGGAATTCTCTTCCATCATGAAGTTAGAGATGGAAGATAATCAGGAAGAAAATATGTTACTCTAAACATGATGGGGAAATCTTATTCATATTTTTTCTGCCAAAATATCAGATGCAGTCAAGTATCCATGTGCAGCGAGTCCAGACGTATTTTAATCATATGCTTAATCACTCACAGCACTTTTTTCTTCTTGCACCTTTTTGCAAACCTGAATGAATCTGCCTTTGTTGCTTAAACCCAACCACATGGAGGCAAACAGGCCTCAACTGCAGCCATTAAAAAATTGGCAATAATAATAATAATTTATAAGTATATAATTTTTCACAGAAAGGTCACAAAGTGCTTCACATTGAAAAAAAAAAACAGTATGACAGGTACTGAAAAAGGTGTTGCACAAATAGTGGAGTTCATGTAATGGAAGGGTTGAATTTACCCAGCATGCATTTCATTCTCCAGGAGAAAAGCCCGTCCCCCACAAACACATAACGACCCGCTGGGTTCCGACCACGTGCCCTCTCATTATGAAGCAGAAGGTTTTTGCACAAATACCTTTGCTTCATGCAATGTAAGCGTCCTTTTCACCGGCATCAGCCGATCAGCCTGTGCTTCAAATAGCATCACTTGTGGCAGCCAAAAAGGTAAAGTTGAGTTTAGAAGCCGTTTCTGTTACGTGGTTAAAATTTGTGCTTCATTTGGAAGGAAAATTGATTCTGGCTGGTTTAGAAAGTATAAAAAAAACATAAGGCTGTCAGTCTTGTTACTCGCAGTGACTACACGATTATTAAAATGTTTCATGGATGTTTATAAACTCTGTCAGCTCTCGGTTAACGCAGCACTTCACTCGTCTAAAAACCGCTGTGGAACTGTGAAAACTGTTTGGTAATATATGAAGATAAATTCAAGGAGACTGCGTTGACACATGGAGTTAAAATCTGTGCTCCATTTGAATGGAAACTTGATTTTTATTTTAATTTAGGCAATAAACAGTGGTAATTAGTAGCTTAAATTAAAAACGTAATTAAAGTGTGTACAGTATCAGTTAATATAATCAGAGCGGCCGCTGGATTTCTCCATCTCTCTTCTCTCTCTCTCTCTTTCACACCATTAACTTCACCTCGTTGCGTTCTGCTCCTCGCTGTTTGTGCGTCCGCGGCGCTCGTGCGATGTAAATGAATCAGCGGGTCACCGTCCTCTCACTGAGCTCATGGTCATGTCATCTGCACTCACATGTTTGTGCTTCAGCTGCGCACGCTTTCAGTGAGCACTTCAACCAAGGGACTGGACACATTTTATTTTTATACAGCAGCGGAGACGTCACACACATCCTCTCTCTCCATTTCCTCACTTCCTCTCGCCCCTCCCTTTCCATTCATCCTGCTCATTCAGAGTGTTATATTTAATTTACTTCCTCTTTTAGCGTCTTAACTGCCAGACGCGCCTAGAAATGTTTTTAGTGAATAGTGCCCCTGTTTCTTTATTTCCTTGTCCCATCTCTCAGATGTTTTGAAGCACATGACCAGTGAGCCTGTAGCCTTACCAAACAACAAAGCAGTATGCAAACCCATGCTCTATTTATGCATGCTGGTCTTGTCATGAACTCCGATGGAATCTTATTTTCAGGCCATGAAATTAAGCTCATACCCGCTGGCGGCTGCTGGTGACGGTGAGCTCAACCGGGAGACTGATTCTCAAGGCCATGAGTGAAATTTCACCAACCTTTAGTTTAAGAGTCGAGCAGAGTTCAGTGGGAATCAGCTGGTTTCCTCCCTTTTCAGTTTCTACCCTCAAATCCAAGCGCTTATCAGCATCACAGACACATTCAGGGGTCGCTCATTGAACAGGGAGAGGAAATCCACCGCTGTGAACGTTTTATCGTTGCTGCTGAAGGTTTCCACTTTGTATTATAGGCAGAAAATTCCCCCAGCTAACATTTTTCAGCCTACAGACTGTGAGTGACCGGGTGTCTTATTGAGGATTGGAAAACATATGCACAATATCCGGTATTGATCCTAATGGACAAAGTACGTACCAGAGAAACATCAGCTTCAACAGATTGTTGGATTATAGATTGCAACCTCCATACTGCAAGGATCGAGGACTGGCGCAGCCTGCTGTGGTAGAAAAGAGCTTCCTCTGAAGGGTACCTGGGCTCGGCCGCAGAGACAGCTGCTCCTACTCTATATTGAAAGAGGCCCATTGAGGTGGTTCAGGTATCTGACCAGAATGCCTTCTAAATGAGGTGTTTCAGGCATGTCCAACTGGAACAAGACCCTGGGGCATATCCAGGACACGATGGAGAGCGGATGGATAAGTGGCAGAAAATGGATGGATGGATATTATAAGGCCACCAAGAGCTTTCAGTCCATTTAGTAAGTCTTTCAGAGTGCTTGGGTGGCCCTGTTTAACCTGCAACACTCTAGTGCAGTAAGTTGTTTTGCTGCAACGCACAAAATAAATTCATGCTGATGAAAGGTGAGCTCACTGAGCTTTTGGTGTGTTTAAGCAGGGAGAAACCAAACCAAGAGTTATGACAGGCACAGATGAGGAAAAGGACTTTAGACGCAGTTCCACTGCAGGAACCTTCTCCAAAACCTCGGAACCTCTGAAGGGACTCAGTGTGCTTCCACCTCATGGAGAATGGTCTAAATTATTTTAACCCTCAAAATTGCCAAGCAGGAACTTTGGGGGTGGGTGTCGCAGGGCTAAACAGACTGGGACGGTGTTTGTCATATTTTAGTCAGCCATATTGTAAAATCTGTTTCTTTGAGTTGAAAGTTCCGGGTGATCTGAATCTGGCTTTCAGCTCGTCTCTGATTCAGTGACCGTATGGCAGTAATCATTAAAACTCTCACCACTGCTGTTGTGTTGCCTGTCTGGGGACTGATGACATCATCGTTGTTGTAAAGTCTCCTGCATTACCACCACCCACTGAACTGGAGTAGTTTGCTGTATGTTTTCAAGAAAATTTACATGTAAAAAAAGGAATATGTTTTTGAACTAATATACATCATTTTTCAGACGGTTTTTGAACTGCAGCCAACAAATGGCCTGAAGGGACTTTTAGATGTGTGACAGAGAGCAGGTCTGTGACCAAACTGCACTAACACACTGAGATGGGCATCAAATTCATTTTCTTAAAAAAGAAATGCTGCAAGGCGCTTGTTTTTTTTTTTTTTATCTTATATCAAAGACAGAGTGGTACACTATAATAAATGAACATTAGTGCCACATTTCCTCAAACAAAAACCAGCAGTTAATTAATAGCTGGGTCTCTGATACTGGTTAGTGGGCTCGACTAAAAGCCAGCTTCTAAGGAAAAGACTGAGGGTGGATAAGCTCTCGGGGTCTGCCTCATACACTAATACTCATGCCAGTTAAGGATAATAACACTTTTACACTGATACCAAAGAACACACGTGTGGCCTGCACGGTGGAAGCGACCTCTCAGCAGGCGACACAAAAAACATGCCTTTTAACACTTTGATGTTCTTTCTGCATTAATTCACTTCTTTAATACTGCCCAGCTTTTCTCCACTGAAAGACTACAAAACACGGCGCTCGCAAGATCATCCCGCAGCAACTTCACAGGGCAGCACGACTGGGTCCAAGAATCACAGCTTCCAAAGTTCCTGCAGCAGAAAATGGACCAGTGTCTGTGTCCAATTATACTTTGTAGCAGAGGGAATTAGAAACAAATGCCTGCCTCCGATACAAACAGAGGTCTGCCACTTTCTGGTTAAAAGAAAGGAGTAAAGGCCCCGCTCGCTCTCTGAGAACACACCACAAACCTTGTTATTATGTCTGTGCCAAGAAAGGTGCTGATTTTACGTTAGGTTGATTATTACAATCACAGCCAGTGGTGGTATTGTAATGCACTGCATTAACAATTACAGTACATTACATTAATGTGATCATTTTTGTTGTTCTGATTGCATTAAATGAAACAAAACTCGTGCCAAATGTAATGCAATATTGTTAGACTGTAGTTTATAATTCTGAATGACAATATGAAATCCCTGCTGAAGCCTGCGCCCAAAGAGCTAAACTATATAAAAATATGGGGGCATGTGAATCATTGAAGTTTACATGCTGACATTCGTGTTGTTCGGAGAACACGGGTCAGGATCATCTCAGCTCTGTGGTTCTGAGAAGCGACGACTGAGTTCTCGTCATCACGAAGCTGGCGTTTCCACTTTATGGGTCCTCTGTTGAGCTGAGTGACAGCGAGGAGGATTCAAGCTCACAGGTCCTCACAGCAGAGATTACATTTCACCATCAAAAGCAAAGACACACACACACACACACACACGAATATTACATGTCACATCTCATAATTCAAACTGAGGTGGGCTGTTGATGGCAATGTAATGGCTGGGTTGAGTAACACAGTTTAATGAGCACTTAAACGTGTCCTTCTGTTAGGCAGCTGCAGATCCAGCTATTGTTGCTACAGTAGATGAAATCACATCCTGGTTTACTGCTTGTGTGTGTGTGTGCACGTGTGTGTGTGTGTGTGTGTGTGTGTGTGTGTGTGTGTGTGTGTGTGTGTGTGTGTGTGTGTGTGTG
>JAVDPK010000862.1:207632-228849 GCA_034780415.1 Cichlasoma orientale | reverse complement strand
GGTCTTTGATTAATTACTAAGCTGGAATGGAAGATTGCTGCTACTCCTCCTCCTCGACCTGTGCTTCCAGCATTCTGCCTCATATTGTCAGAATCCTTGAAGCACAACGATATACTTTGAAGAAGAAACTTGTGATCGATGATGACACACCATGCTGATAATATCTGAAAACGAAAGGGGGAAAAGGTGTGGAAAAAATATGAGTGGATACAGGCCAACATGCAGGATGAAACTACAAACACAGCGATTTTAGTGAGTGATCAGTACACCGGAGGTACACTAGTGATAATACAAACAACCTGCTGACTAAAGTGAGGACACGTTTCAGATTTTACGCAGATGTTATACAACAAGCACACAAACTGTGTGATCAGTGAGCGTTACCTTTAACCGAACGTAAAGAAAACAAAAGAACATGCCTGTGAGCTGCACATGGATGCTGACGCGTCTGTGTCAGAACATGAGGCTGCATAAAGGTCAACAACGTCGTGACAAATGTCTGGTCAAATCGTGACATTCAGCACAAAGCATTTTGAATTCCCCTGAAAACACACACACAATCATGTGATCAGCGATAACCTGTTCTTCTGACTCAGACGCGCTGAGTTTCAAGATGAAGACCATTAAAAAGGCAACAGCCGCCGCTTCAGCTGCACCCTGGGAGACTTGTTATGTACTTTGTGGTTGCTCTGTGGGTGTGGGTGTGCGCATATCTGTGGGGTTATTTAGCATGTGTACATTTGCATCAAAGTCTGTACATGCCTGTCACTCAAAGGCCTCTTCTCCTGCCTCACATTCCTGCAAACATCACATCTCACAGAGTGAAGGGTCATGCACATCTATCATGCCAGCGGGCCTTTTGGTGACTCACCGCACTCTGGCCAAAGAAAAGGGTCTTTTGCATTTATCACTCGCTGTACAGTACGCCTACACTCTGACTGAGGAGGACAGAGAGAGAGAGAGAGGAGAGAGGAGAGAGACAGGGATGAAATGAGATCCAGTGGTGAATAAAGCTCACTTTTCAAGTTACAGCGGGAGAGGAAGAAAAGAGAAGCCAAGCCTGCAGAACACCAGAAGATACCAGGAGAGGTGTCCTTTATTGCAAACACAAAGAAAGGCAATAAGAGAAGAGTGTGAACGTGCTGAGAGGCGGTTCAGCTGAGGAGGGCTCAGGACAAAAAAGGGGCATGCAGAGGCATCGCAGCAAAAGCTCATTTACTGAAGAGATGCCTCGGAGATATGAACAATGCTGCTGAGGTGTAGCAGGAAAGAAGAGGGCCCCACATGGCACAGTGCTGCCATTAAGCTTAAAACGCCTGCAAAGAGATGACGCCATTGACTGAAACGTATGAAGAGGCATAAACCTGAAGGAGAGCAAGGCATTGTGTAGGAGGCAGACATGCTGTAATGCTGGCCTGTGCATGATAAAGTGCGTTGTTGTGATTTAAATATATATGCAACCAATACCTACTTTAAATTATATGTTAACAGATGATTAGCTGTCAGCCACAGGTGTATCAGAGGGGTTTTCAGCTGTAGTTGCAACTGTGTGAGCAGATCTATATTCCATATATATGTTAGCTTACCTGAGATCAGCCTGTGGCCCTCGGGTGTCTGATCACATCATTTATTAGCCCTGTAATGTGCTGGGTTTAGCCTGATAACACCTCATTTCCTGTGCCATGTCGTCCAATTACAGGAAAGTTGCATTTCATAATTCATGTGACTTCTGCAATAAATGCAGTAAAAAGATGGAGCCCTGCAGCGTGCAAGCTGCTGATTTTTTATATGTGCCACACTCGTGCTCCAAGCACAATACATATTACGGCCTGTTGCACCAGCTGTCTCAAGTTAAACATTGTTATTAATTAAACCCACAGCCATTAAGCTAATTTTGCTAAGTTTGGTTCTGAAGCGCCATGCGCAAGCTAGTATCTTTCAGAACGCAGATGAGCCTCCTGCAGCGTGCACTGTGTTTCATGCATCTTACACACCAGCTGAGAGGGCTGCATACACACTGTACACCTGAGCATCAGCATAGACTTGGAGTCTACCGGCTAATTGTTGCCATGTTGGCCATCACTCTAGAAAACAACTGCGTGCCATCGTGCGTCTCACTGTTGGCTAAACTTGATACTTGGTTGCTGGTGAAGTAATCTGGCAAGCGAGCCAATTCGGATATGATTCAGGACTAAAGTTACTAAAATTCAGCTAACCGGCTAGCTCTACCTTTGGCATGCTGCAGGAATCTGGTGATGGTCAGTTTGTCCTGTTGAGCAGACAGTAATGTGAATATGACCGGCTAAGTTATTCGATCAGAGTTCAGGCGAATTCGCTCACCTCATCCACTCCAAACAGCATTTTGCTCATAGCCTGAAATTCGTGCTTGTTAGAGGGAGACCAAAACGTTACCAAAAGTTACTTTACGATCAGGAATTGGCAATAAAAAACTAGTTACACCACGCTAACACTAACTAACGGGGATTCGGACTTTTGCCTGCTAAAAAAATAAGAGCTCAGTGTTGACCACACACTTTAAGAGGTCCAGATCCAGACGTGAATTTAGCCGTTCATTTTCTCCACTGTCAGAAAATCCTTATATAAACAGGTTAAAGCTTTGAACCAAGCTAACCAGCTAATGACTTCCTGAGCCTCCCTGCTGAGCTTCATTTGGAGATCCTACACTAACCAGTTAACTCACCGGCCTTTAGCGGGAAACGTGAGGCGACTGGATCTTTACAGTTTGCACTGTAAGAAACTCCTGAAAAACATTTTGGGCCTTGGGTTATTCACAGCTGCCGTTCAGTAAGTTGTGGAGTGTAGTTGGTGTCGAATGACACAACGCCAGCGAACTCTCACCAGCCAATGAAGTCCACTAAAGGCACAGAGGAAAGTAACGAGTCATCAAGAAGTCATCGAGTGAAAATCATCAGTGAGTGAAGCCGTTTCCAAAAAGCATCTTCTTATTAAGTACAGAAGTACTCAAGTTTAACATCATCCAAGCAGCTGCAGGCTAACACTAAGTACTCTTACCATAAAGAAATACACAAACAGCCGACAGCAGAGACCAATTTATGAATGACCAGATTCTATAACCAGTCTAAATCCCTCACTGCCAGTCACCATTCCAGCTAACGATCCAAGCACCAACACTCAGACGTGTCCAGAATGACCAGAGTTCAACCTCAACAAGCTGCTTGGCTGCGAGCACGGATTCACAGCAGCAGTGTTGATAGTGTACACAGAAGCTGCGCCGCCCCGACGGAGGGTTACCGAGGTCTGTCCGTGTGGGCTGAGTGTTAGAAACAACCCAAATGCTCAGTTAAACAAAGGCTGGCACCGTATCACAATCAGAGGAGTCGTGCTACGATGAAGAAACGAGGAAGCGCGAGGTTACTGAAGTCTGTGGAGAGGGAGTACTACGAGGAAAGTTCAGCGGGTGCAGGAAGAGCTTGACTGCAGTTTTATTTCAGTTGTAATTGAGACATCCAAACACGGCTTCCTGCTTCATTCACGCTCGCACTTCCTCGCACTCGCAGAGACGCCGTCCTCTGATGCAGACTCTCCCCCTTTTGTTTGCACGACTGTCACATCATCCATTTGTCCTTCTCGGCTCCTTCTCTCATTCCCTCCTCTGTCTTTCCTTTAGCTGAACTATGCTCCAATTAGTTTGGCCCCACAAGGCAGCGCTGTACCAGTGAGGACTCTATAAGGACATCCACATCCACACAGACACACACAGACACACACACACACAGTGCTTTAATAACTGACCACACATCACTATTACTGAATCATTGCTATAAAAACAGCTCCTGCTACATGTTTATATGAATTATAAGTTTCTACTGGAAAGCATTTACAAATATCCACGATACACACTGCTACACTCTGATGCAGCCGTTCCACTAAAGGCAATAACGATAGCTTGCACTGGCATTTATGCGACTTCACGGGTGGTGCATGCTTTTCACATCTCAGGGGTCTTTCGTGGTGCAGATTGCACGGGCTTCCTCCACTGCCTGCAGTCTAAGACATGCATGTTAGGTTAATTAGTGTTTCTAAAATGAGCCGCAGATGGGAGGCAGATAAAGTTCTTAAAGTATAAAGTCTATTATGAATGTATGGTTGAATGTAGCTTGCAGTCTAAAGTGTCTCGAGGGGTCAGTGAGACCAGAAAAGTGTCAGTCTGCAGTCTACCAGGTCACTGGCAACCAGTCAGCAGACCACTTTATTATGTGAAGTTCGCTCTGATTACAGCAGCTGACATGAACAAGTCAAATACTCCATTACAGGCTGCAGAACAAGCTTTAAGGTTTGGTCTATGTGACAACAATAACTGTAGACCAGCTTTCTGAATATTTGTTTTTAATAAAAGTGTGTTTGTTTCCTCCTCGCTGTGTTGCTCCTGTGCGTTTGATCTTTGCAGATAAAATGATCTTTTAATAGAAATACCTGACAGGTTTTCTCGTGGCCCGCTGAGAGAGGTGGAACAATGGGAGACTTTCACAAAGAAATGGGCGATTATAAATGAATATTCTCAATAAGAGCGGCCCTTAAAAGGTTTTAATCAAAACATTTTATAAATAGAAGAATGTGTGAAAGTCTCTAAAAGACTAAAGTCATTTAGAGAATGAAATGAAAAGACCTTTAAAAAAATGATCAATCTGAAATGGATGAATCATGTTATTGTTAAAGTACATGGAGAGAAAAAGTCAACAAGGTTTTAGTTATCACGTCTTCAGATATGGCGAACACTCACGGAGGGACTCGCTTCTCATACAAACCCCACAGCAAACTTAAATCGACTCTGCTGGTCATGTTTCAGCTCAGCACTGAATCCACGCGGCACACGTTCAGAGGTTAAAGCTACAGCTTCTGTGAATTTCACCTGTTTTCGTACCTGCTTCCCGACCACCCAGCCTGCAGTCTCACAGCTCACAGAGTCAAAGGCCTCATTTTAAACAGCGCTGATGTCGTGTGACAGACAGCAGCAGCGTTTATCTGTATTTCTATAGCTATTCAACAGCGCTCCTCTCAGGTCCAATCAAGCGGGCTGAAAGGCTGCCGAGGCTGCACTTAAAGCAAATCTACATGTACGCTGAGTGGGGCACACAATGCATTTATTTTGCTTGCGGTCGCATGTTCGCTGACATCTTCCATTTTGCGCCCTCGTCTTCCTGAATAATATAATTACCGAGCAGGAAAGGAGAGCAGAGGGACGAGAACACTTGTGGTGAGGAGGATGAAAAGACAAATTGCAGCACGAGGACTGAATTATTGGCGTGCCAGTCGCGCCTCAGTGTGTGTTTTTCTTTCTCAGATCATTTAAAAGCTGCCGTTTGGTCCAAAATCAGCACAGGTATTAATGCATATGGCCGAGCACGCTCTAATAATGACAAACAGCTGGAGGCATTTCTCTACAGTTCTAGTAACAAGCGGGATGGCGTCATTTGGTCGAAGGGTGTCACCGCGTTCCTGACAGACAGTGACACCATCACACTGGCAACCAGAGGCACCGTCGCCTCCCATGACTTCACACTCTAATTGTGTCTCTCGCTGCACCCATTTGTCCTTTGCGGAGGCTGAAGCGGCAGTGAGCGCCGCATCAGTGTCGGCTGAAGCTGGAAGCATCCACCTGCACCAGCTTCTGACTGTCTGTGTTTAATCTGCATCTAGACTTAGAGTGGAATTAAATACACACGGGAATAACAGTACGCAGAGCTGCAGCCTCACAATCAGTCGTGGATTTTTATACTGGGCTTTAGCCGTGGATCGAAAGACATTAAAAAGCATTTCAGATTTTGTTGGATCTGCACAAGCTGACGGGCACAAAAATGTATAAACCGATTAAAAGAATGTGATAATCGAAAAAGGAGGATAAAGTTTGCAGTTGGCCAAACATCACGTAACAGACATAAAAGATGGTGCCAGCATGACATCACTCAAAGGTGCAGTTTACAGCCTCTCCAACAAATACCAGAATATACTTTGAAAGGAACAAAGACAGATGAGAACTTCCCATTCAAAGATCAAATTAGGCAGGTGAGGCCTAGCGGACACTGATTGGCTCCAGCTGCCTGTGTGGGACAGGTGGATGAGAAAGGGGAATCATCCAAAGAAACCAAAACACATAAAACGTGTTTATTTCTGCTGTGAAACTGGACGATTTAACAATAGCAGTGGGATTAGAGAAAAGCGCAGCGGCTTCCTCTGGGACGCTGCCATTTGCCAAAAATCTCTTGATCGCCCCCTGGTGTCCGGCTGCAGTATAAACCCTCCGCAATGTTAGCGCATGACTCGAGCTAAAATGTGAAAGTGCACATTTTGCCTAAAGAGAGTTTCTGTTATTTTAGGTAGTTCCTATCATACCTGTGTACATTCAAGGTCATTTTCTCATTAGTTTGATTTGAATTTATTTACCATTTTTATAAGCATGCCCCCCAAAATACGGACATCAGTAAAGAGAAAACTAAATGGTGTGGGGTATTTTAGCAACTTAAAAGTCAAGCAGGACAGTGAGAAGTACTCTCAGAGTTGTCAATAAGTGGTGAGGTAACGGCTAACACGCCAACAAGTGAGGAGCGTGGATAAAGTTCATCACGCAGGGCGGCTGATATGCAGCACTCCTCACTGTGCCTCTGAGTGAGCCTAAACCATGCCAACACAATGACCTTCACAAAGCTACTGGACCTCTTCATGTGCATTCCCTTCCATCTGTAGCTTGATGAGATACTAATTATTGTTCTTTGAAACGTGACTCTTTGGGAGATTCATTAAAAGCTACATTTGCCAACTAAAGGAGAAATCACGCACATGTGCAGAAGATGGAACCCAACCAGGACGAGCGGAACTTTTTTGGCGTTTGCCCTCGATGAGCAACTTCTCCTGGAACGCACGGACACCATCTTGGAACCTGATCTGTGGTGTTCTTACATCACTGGTTACCAGCCAAAGTAAATTCATTTATAAATGATGGCGGCAATATCTGCTTCACTGTTTTTTTTTTTTCCTTGGCTCGTAATGTCCTGCCAGATTTCATGGATGTCCTGCTAATTAGAAAAAAGAAAAGCGGCAGTGATTCTCTGTGGGGATCACCGTCCAGAAAAAACTGGGTAAAAAACAAAGAAACATTCAATCACTGAAATGGAAAAATTGTTGTTTTTACAGCTTTAAGATGAAAGCTTTTAGTAAATCTAGTCTTTTGTTCCAGCGGTGCACTGGAATATTTTTAAAGGCTTATTTCCAGCTCCATATTTTTTATTCTTGGACTCTGGGAGCAGCTTTGCATGACTCAAAGTAATCCTCATTTATCTTATACTAAGTCTCCTGCAGTCCCTCACTTCATCCTCTGTCATTGTCATCTGAAATTCAGACTCTGAATTAAGTTGTTACAGCATAATTAACCTCTGAGGTAACTGTAGCACATGATCACACAGCCTTATGAATTCATATTTGTGTACAGAGTAGCCTGTTTCATCTTGGCAGCAATTAGGGTTCAGCATCCTGGGAGCCTCGAGACAGATTCACACATGTGGAGTTTCATACAGCAACAGCGATGTCAGCGACTCGAAGCTCGCGGCTCCAAGCTTCCATTAACGACCATGTTAATAATTAAGAATCGACTGCTTTGGGAGCAGAACTTGGCTGTGCAAATGAGAGCAGAGTCAGAGGGACGGGACAGAGAGCAGATGGGTGAAGACCTGCCAGAACAACAGGAAGTAAGAAACTCCAGCATCATCATCATCCATCATCATTAGGGGCAAACACAAAAATTAAAGAGGGCAGACAACACTGCACACAGAAAAAGCAAAAATAAAATTGTCAACATAATTAATAAATACTAATAAAATTTTAAAAAATAGATTCTAAGTAAAAGCAAGTCTATACTGTATTTAGAAGTGATTTGAAGGAAGTCACTGACTTATTTTGGATTTTGTTAGCCCAGTTTTTTAGGATCTTGCTTGGGAATGTAGCAGAAGCTAAAGAAATATTTTCCTCGGGTTATGTATGTGATGTTGCCCTCTACTGAGCAAAATACCTACAGCAGGAGTAGCTACAGAGCCGGAAAGTCTGTGAGGGCGCGATGGATGGATGGATGGATGCTGGATGGATGGATGGATGGATGGATGCTGGATGGATGGATGCTGGATGGATGGATGGATGGATGGATGGATGGATGGATGGATGGATGGATGGATAGATGGATAGATAGATAGATAGATAGATAGATAGGTCAAACAAACACTTTGAATGAGGGGATTATCTGTTTCCTGTTTCAAACCGAGCCTCCAGCCGTGCCTTATGGCTTCACGTTCCGTGTGTTTATGGAAATCTACTAACAGATTTAAAATTAGAACGTTTCTAGTACTGGAAACGTTGTCGCTCTCCTTTTGGACTTTGATGTGCAGATATCTGTGTACAGAGATTAGCGCAGGAGCTGCATCCCTGGCATCGTTTTTAGAATATAATAATTGGTAACTGAAGGCTGCTTTTGCTAGTAGGCTGCATATCAAGTAGAAGTTTCCTTAGAAAGAATAATAAAGTGATTTGGGGCTTTAAGTGGAGGCTGCTGTACTCTTTTTATTGCACTGTTTCAGCACCAATCCAGCTCATTTCTGGCTGTAATCCTTTGCTGGGGGGGAGATCTACTGTATTTCTCTCCTTTTTCTGTGCGCAGAACACATATTTGCATTTTATGACATTATGCTAATTTCAAACCAAGCCACAGCTCAATATTCAATACACAAAAACAGAATTCGTCAGAGAAGGCAGCACTGCGTCTTTCTGTTGCACACTTTGTGGTGCAGCTTGAAGGCTCCACGCAGAGAGCGAGAGAGAGATAGACAGAGTGGGCATTCATCCTCTCCACATCCACAGCCTTAATTAGAAGCCTAATTACACAGGGAAATGGAAAGCCAGGGGAGAAAGGAAGGAGGGATGGAAGAGGCAGAGAGAGGAGAGATGGCGAGGAGGTGGTGGCGGCGGGGGTTCATGCTTCAGAATGGCAGTGCTCAAAAATAGTTCCCCGCCCTCTAACTCCCCCACCGCTGCCGCCGCCACTTTTCATCTGCACCATGTGACCTGCCAGGGGACCAAAAGCATAACAGCTGCACAGGCTGCTGAGGCGGGCCCCCATGCCTGAGTCAACCTTCCTTCTGTTCTCTGTTCTCAGTTATACCTCCATCACACCTCCGCCGCAGACGGAGACGCTGCTAAATGCTTTCGGTGTCTCCCAGCTGTGAGATTCATGTTGCAGCTTCAGCTTGTCAGGAATTCCTTAATTACTTAATGTGCTCGCAGTCAGTTTCCAGGGCAGGCTGACTCATTTAGATTTTACTGTTCAAAAATGTTTTAGTTGGATAGTTTCAGTGTTGTAGTTTTTATTATAATATGGATAAAAACTACATGAAGGCAGTCACCTCACAGTCACGCAAACACCCCGGGTCTCAAACACATGAAGGTCTGCACAGCCTGGTGAAAATCGAACGCGCTGGCGTCCACAGAGGCAAAACCACAAACACTGTATCCTGGCTCGATGCGTTGGAAGTCAGGAGAGGATCAGCAGAACGAAGCAGGCATCAAAGGCATTGGACGCGTTCAGAAGCAGCTTGAAATGCGGGAGCGTGGTTGCAAAGCTGCTTGCAGAGGAAGCGGCCGAAGCTGAACCGTCGGTTTATGCAAGCTGAGTGAAATCAGCCGATCTGCAAAGATTGCCGCTGAGCTAGAACTAAGACTCTGCGCCGTTTTCAGTTTTAATGTGTCAAAGGTTTAATACGCAAGCATTTTAAACTTTAACCACTAAAACCAGCAGAAGTTCCTGTTTGTGCAGCCTGCAGAATTAAAAATACATCTGAAAAATCTCCCACAACCCTTAGTAAACATTTTTCACAGGAGCCGTTTTTTCTGCAGAAAGCCTTGCTGGGAAAACTGTCCAGAAAGGGAAGTCTGGACTTTCTGGAAATGGTTTCAAATGTTTCAAATGCAAATGCTTCAGTGTTGCGGGCCACTATTAGAAACACAGAGCACCACGTCCTGACTCAGCTTTAAAGAGCCCAAAGAACAATCTCATATACCCTCAGTGTGACCTGACGGTACAGAAAGCTTCAATTAGTGTTTCCAGGTTTTAAGCTGTCAGCCTTTTGATTTTTTAATCACTAAAACCAATGAAAGTGACTGCTCGTGTAGGTCACAGGCTCTCAAGTGACCCGTGGACAGCCCACAGACCTCAGCGAGCAGTTTCCAGACGAACTTTTCCTTCCCTGAAAAGTACCATGAAAACTCTCCAAAGGGAAGTCTGAATTATGCAGACTTACTTTGTAAATTATTTCTGCAAAGACAAGCTGGTTTAAAATGTAGTGCGCACAACAATCAATCATTAATCGCCCATACAGAGTTATCAAAAAGTCCCTGTGACATATATTCTCTGATTACAACTATTTCACAGCAATAGAACAGCAATAGAACAACAATAGAACAAATGTTTTTAATGTGAGGGGTCACTGGATACTGTGGAAAGGCGATAAACAGTGACAGGAGGTTACTGTGTGAAGCTGGTCTAGGATGAATACTTTGAACCACCTGCTGGGTTCAGAACATTCAGTCATTTTTCCTGACGGCGTGCTGCTCTTAGTTTGACCTACTGTGCGGTTTTGATGTTTTATTGGTTTACGTTTGGATCAGAAACACGTTTTATGTGAGACAAACGTAGCTTTAAGCAAAAGTAAGGCCAACACTGACACGTCTCACCTGCATTCTTTTTATTGGCCAGCAAAGGGCGTTACCCGTGATTGCAAAAGGACATCCTCCCCTACAGAAACCTATGGGAGGAAAAGATGCGCCCTGACCTCAGTAAACACTCATCCTGGTTTTAAAACACCAAGATGGCGCTGAAAGTCACAGAAAGCAACTTTTGCCTCAGCACTCAGAGCGATTTCTTTATTAACACCTTGTTTTCATAAATCAATAAAGTTTGTCAGCAACGATATCTCCCGGTCACCGTGTCACCGTGTTGACAGAATCGAAGAAATATCGATCAGATTACTGATTAATGAAGGAATTCAATGCACGTGTCTTTGTTTTTAATACAACACTTGATTGACACAATGTTGTTACTAAATAGTTACAACCTCCACGTACCCAAGTCCCAGCCAAGGAAGAAGCTAGTTACACTGTATCAACATCTCAAAATGTCATTTTTTTCCCGCTCCACAAACTACTTCTCAAAGTATCTATTCATATTACAACATGTATGCGATGCACGTGCTGTATGTTTCTATAAGCGTACAATGTGTATGTACAGGAAATGACAGCCCACAGCAGACAAAAAAAGTGAGGGGGTGTAAATAGCTGCGTGTTTCCCATACATGAAGCTGAAAGACCCAGAAAGACCCGCCTTCAGCTGGTGGCCCAGCAGGCCGCCCACACTGCGCTCTCTCCTGCTGACGTGTCCTTGAGCGGCTATATCCCTGCTAACCCCAGCAGCAGCAGCACTGCTCAGCGGCTGACCCTGCACTCTGACCTCAGGGTACCAAAAACAGCACAGCTACATCCAAAAAGCACGTGAGGCTCTAGAAAGGTTTCCCGGTGCATGACGCCCCACACTGCTGCGGTTAGCTGTTTACTGATCATCTCTATAATACGTCAGCAGAAAGGTGAAGAGGCTGCTGTTTGTTTTCACGCTGCACTCCCACACTTCCATCAGTGTCAATAAAACGCTGCAAATAGCTCCAGCTAGCAGACCAAAACATGAATGTGCTGCTCGACACCCCCCCCCCCCCTCCTGCAGGTCGAAATCATCAAGGCCGGGGGGTGTAATCAGGGCTGAGGCATGTGGACTCAAAGGTGGGGACTGTCCATCCATCTTATGGATATTTATACCCCTGGTCACCCTCTACACCCACAGCCCAGAATGCAAAAGCCACTGCTGGCCATGTGGAAGCCGAGCAGGTGAATCAGCTCGCAGAGCGGACGGATGCATGAGCGGTCATGTGGAGTGTGAACAGATGGATGGATGGGCATATAGATGGATGTGTGGGCTTTAAGTGTGTGTGAGTGTTTATGCATGTTCCTAATGTGCATGAGTGCTCGCCGAGTACGTTTGTTTTGTTTATATGGTCCGTTTCAGTGTGTGTGTGTGTGTGTGTGTGTGTGTGTGTGTGTGTGTGTGTGTGTGTGTGTGTGTGTATTCATATTAATGCAGTTCAGTGTGTGTGAAACAGCTGATGGGTTCAAATTTAAAGCGTGACGGTGAGTGTGTGGGAGAAGAGATGAAAGCCAAGTGGCCTGCCAACACCGGCAGCTGCCGTTCACATTCAAATCACAGAAATCGCCCTTAACATGATCCTCCATCCACGCCGAGACAAATGCCTCCATCCACGGACTACTTTGGCTTCTCGGAGATCAGCTGCATACAGTGTTTGTCGCATTAAAACAGTAACCGGGAAAATAAACGGTTTACATTAGGACAGGACGCACGCACGGCTTTGACGTTTCCGGTTTTCTCACGTTTGGAAATCCATCAGCGGTGAAACCGCTCTTTAAATCCAGTTTGTTTTGATTCATCACGCTTTATTTTTACACCTGCTCGTGTTTTCAGTGAGCCTGTGGAAGCTGCACGATTCATAAAAACCATCATTAAAAAAAGGAAGATGTGTGATGTGTTCTGGGAAGGACTCGAATATAGAAGATCTGATCTATTAAGATCAAAGATTATATCAATTCATTTATAAATAGGTGGCACACAACATAATAAAGGTTTAAAAGTAGCCTGATATTAGTCAGCTGTGACCCTCGACCCGGGCGAGCACAAGAGGACAGAAGAGCAGAGCGTGGCTGTGGCTGAGCGGGGAAGATTAAAGACTGAGAGCCTCGCTGTATGATTTTTTTCTAAAGGGGAAATCAGAAGTTTTGGAAATGAAAGCCCGATGGTCCAAACCCCAGAGATACCTCCTCCTCTGTGTAAATGATGCAGGCCAATTGTTTTGCATGTTACTGCTGAGCTCTGAATTAATATTTGCTCTGATCGGCGTTCCTAATGAACCTGAATCCTGAAAACTCCGGTTAGACGGGCTCGTCTCTCGGTCCCAAACGTTTTGTGTTTGGAACAGAAAACACACAGTTTACTGACAGAACTTTATCATCTCCACAATATCCATCCAATATCATCAAAGAGAATTCTTTAATCATGTGGAGAAAATCTGATAAATGTCCTAAATGCCTCTTAGGGTGAGACCATGTGGCCTTCGGCAGAGTCAAATTCCCGACTGGAATTCATCACCTGGATATCGAACCTGTGGCCTGGGATCCAGAACCAGTCAAAAGGATGAGGCTTTAAATGTTGGACTTTTCATCGTGTTTTGCAGCAGGACGTTTTGTGCTGCAGGTCACTGAGAACAGATTACATCATGTGGTTGTCCAGACCTCACATCTGAGTCACGGTTCTGAAGCCTTTCACTGACGCAGACATCACCCGGGGCCGACCATACTGCACCAAAGCTGAGGCGGGGCTTCTTTTTAAGCCCAATGTGGGAAAATTGGGATGCATTGTTGAAACTGAACTTATTTTTCTGAAGCCACCTCAGGCTGTGCATCAGCTCCATGAACGTGAAGGTTTTCAGAAGCTACCGCCACTAAATGAAGGGGAGACGATCTGCAGGTGCTGGTTTCACATTCAGGCTGCTGTGCGGTAGTTTTACTGGGTCGTTTCTGACTCACAAACTAAAGTGAGTTTAACCCCTCTGGATTAAAGGAACCGCAGAGATGATGAGACAGAGTCTGTGGAGACCTGCAGAATTCTGAGCTTTCTCCTCGGTTTTAATCCTTGGCGAGTGTTTTGGGAACGCGCCTCCTCCTCGTGATGTCTGCCTGTGGAACAATAACAGGATTACACTGTTTTTAACTGGTCCTGGTTTCATTGCAGAGGAGGACACAACTTCACACTGTGTTTACAACACTGTTAAAGATAAAGCAGCTTTTTCTGATGAGCCCTGCTCACAGCGTCTCCAGCTCAACCTCTGTTTTTAATAACAGACAACACATCGATGTAAAAGTTTACAACAGCAAATTAGAGAACTACGAGAAGCTGGTTTTCAGGTCTTGAATACGTGCAACAGCGCGTAAAACGGTGCATTTAACAGTTTACGGCGGTGCTTTTACAGCTCAGTTCGCCCACGTGTCTTCGAGACACTTGCCTGCAGAGGCGCGGTGCTCCGCTCCTTGTAAACGACTGTAAGAACAGCGGGTGGGCCGAGCTGGGACGGCTACAGCCAGAGCGTCATTAAGTTACGAGGGGCGGGGGGGTGATATGATGCAATTTTATTCATTAGCGGTCTGATGGATGCTCAGCTGCCTGTGATTAGGGGGGGCAAACAGCAGCTGTTCACTGCAGTGAAAGTTGTTCCAGCACAGAAGGTCATAACTGTCCACGGTCGGGGAGAGAGGCTGCAGCTCAGGGCAGGAAGCAGCTGATTCACGGCGAGAAAGACGAGCACAACTGCCGACCAGATTCATTCATGCAGTGATTACCCACCGGGGGGGGGGGGGGGAGTGCTTTACCACAGCGGGTATTGTCCCATCCATCCACCCATCCATCCTCAAAAAAGAAATGCAACTATAAGGAGTGAAATCTGAACACTGCCTGCTGAGGGCTTGAGTCAGTGAAGTCAGTTATGAAGCCTTGAGATTTTTGGAAACCCGATGTGAGGGGTGGGTCTGACTGTGAAACCACAAGTCAATCACAAATTATAAGCCAATGAGCATATCTTGGATAATTCTCCTTTCGGACTCTCAGAATGACCAAAATTCTATTCAAGATGAACCGAAATGAGTGACTGAGCCCACAAACTCATCAGGAAGTGTTTCCAGAGGTCGGGACAGAAGGCCGATTATCCCATAGATCTCTATGAGACCGCAGCTCTGCTTCTATTAAAGTGTTATAGGTGCATAAATGCTATAAATGGGTCATTTTAGCTCATTGGCAGGTGGTTGCTTGGCAACATGATGATGTTATGTTATAGCTGGTATAGGCGAGAACCCTCAGGTGCCAAAGATGTACCAGTTACTAACACAAAGTTCAACTTTCTGGTTAAATTGAAATGTTTTTTCTTTAACCAACATGAGTTAGCAGTAGGTTTAGCTTCAAGCGGCTGAGCGCGCTCAGTTATTCATCTAAAGTTGTTAATCATGGAGACGAGAACCCGAGAGCACCAAACCCAACACCCTCTGCCGCTTAATAATTCTGCCCATAAAAACTATGAACAAAATCGTGGGGCCAGACCCGGCAAAGTCCGGCGCTTATCGGGACTGAGTGCGAGGAACTCAGTAATCCGGGAGGGGCTCAGAGCCGCTGCTCCTCCACACTGAAAGAAACCAGCTGAGGTGGGTCAGGCACCCGAGTGGGACGTCTGCTGGATGAGGTATTTCAGGCACGTCCGACTGGGAGGAGATGCTGGAGAGATTATGTCACTCGGTTTGCTTGAGAAAGCCTCGGTGCTCACCCCCACCCCACAGGAGCCGGAGTCAGGGGGGGGACTGGCGAGAGAGAGGGCTGGGCATTTCTGCTTAGCCTGCCGCCCCCGTGACCCAGACTCAGAAGAAGCATGGATGGATGGATGGATGGTTCAGTAGTGGTCAAAGCATCTGCTTTGTAAACCTCCAACAGTTTTACTGTAGGACAACATTCATTTTTCAATAGTTATGAAAAAAATCATCTGGTTTCAGTTCATTGTGACAAAAGGAAAGCGCTGACGAAGGAGTGCTCGGGTCCAGCCGACTGTGGGTCTGCTGGGCTGATGGTGCACTGATCAAAGGTCTTGTTCTCTGCAGCTCTGCAGGGATTTTCAGCTTCATCTGATGATAGAAAGGCTGAACTGAGCGCCAAGGTTCCCGCACGTGCTCAAGTTACGGCACAAAGAAAAGGTCGCCGACGGAGGTCCCGGAGGGAAGTCAGACAGGTCGGTGGTCCGAGAGGCCGAGGATCAGATGCCTCTCAGGACGAAGCAGCAGATGGTTGATGAGGAAGCTGCTTGGCATGCATTAACAGTATTCTAGGTGCGCGCAGAGAGAAGACAGACAAGAGCGAGGACTTTCATTTCTTCTGCTCATTCACTCAGCGTATGCATAAGCAGCGCAGTCTGCTCAGAAGTCATTATATTCTTCTATTCATGAGCAGGCCGGAGCGGAGATACAGGATTACAGACTCTCTCGGGTTAGAAGAATAGATTCACGGTGACGGAGACGGTTTAACTGCTGGGTGAGGTTACCGACAGCTTTACGTCACCGCTGCAGGAGCGGCATTAAAGCCGCCGCTTGATTGGTTCATTTTTAGGCCCTAAAATGTCATTTCAGAATGCTTCAAAAACAAGCGAGCCTTTTTTTTGCTGAGTAGGTATAATTCACCATGAGATGAGAAGATGGAAATCACTCAAATTCACCTTTCCACCCCCATTCAGCTGAGCTGAGACCTTAATCCGTTATATTTCTCTAATTAAGATGTTACCCAAGAACACGCAAACATCTCACAGAAGCAGCCTTGAATTGTGACCCGGAAGCGGTGCTGGCTGCAGCCATGATAGGGAGGTTTTTTGGGAATGACATGTTCTGGAGGACAGAGGCATAAAAACAAGTTTAGCCGGGCTCTGGCAAACACGCTCGCCAAAGTCACACAGGAACAGAAATGGCCAAAACATCCTGAGGAGTTCTTTGTAATCCTTCTTCAAAACAAGGCCGGGGGGAAAAAATTCAATTCAATTAGTAACACAAGCAACAAAAAATGGGTTTCAAGAGAAAGAGCCGGGACAATGTGGCATTTTAATTCATGCCAGCTGGGTGGGAGCGTTCTCCCTTTTCCACCGTGCAAAGGTTTCATTTGGCTCAACGGGTGTTTTTCAAAGGGCACGTGGCCGTCCTGACACCAGAACAGACGTGCGGAGACGCCATGTTTTGGGTTCAGTGAAGACTGCGACGCTTCGCGTCTGACAGCGACCCTGTCCCCGTCCCCGTGGTCACAGAAAGGACACGCTGACCTTATTTTGTGGCACGACAAAGACACACGAGCTGATTCCTAAAGGCAGGATGACCAAAGCAATCAGATTTTGCTTTAATTTGGATTCATTCATGGAGAGTCTCCACTGAGTCTTTACTGCCACTGCGTTCACCAGAGTCCCTGAAAATGCCAGGAAAATGAGAACACGGTGGATAAATGTGTTTCTGGCTGTGAGGAAGACCTCCAAGCTTTTTATTATTGGATGTGCACACCCTGCCCCTCTCCAGCATCATAGGGGACTGACGCTTTTAGGACTGAGAGGCTGTCCCAGCAGCACGGCTCAGATTCAAGAGTGTTTTTAGTCATATTTTCAGTTCACCGCCATCGGACGTGTAAAATCTGGCAGTTAAATGCACCCCTTAAATTAACTCAAGCTCCGCCCTGCAGTTTCACCTCACTCTAAATCATGATCCAATCACACAACAACGACATCTCCGCAAACAGTTTCAGTCACGCTCTGTTGGTTTGGGATCAAATATCACCACAAGCTGCTGCGGTACAACAGTAGAGCCCAAATACGGCAGAAATGGGCACTGCTATCTTGCGTTGGTGAAAATGTAAGGTTTAAGAACATGCATGTGAAACGGGAGGTTTGGGAAAATGATAATCAAACGTGCCTGCATTATATTATAAGAGCACAGCAGAGCTTCCTCCCTTTTCTCCAGGTATGAAATGTGAAGCTGATGCGTTAATGCCTTGAGCATGCATTCTCTCTCATGGCCAGCAGGGGGCACCTCTGAGGCTGCAAAAAGAGGTGGGGTTGTGCAGAAACCTATGAGAAACTGACCCGAACCCCCGGGTGAGTTCTGACCTCAGTAAACAGCTTCCTGATGGGTTTTTGGTTTCAGGGGCTACTTTCAGGCCTCACTGAATAAACTGTGATGAACATTTTATAAATGACGGTCCCATTTAGAGCACGACAGGTGATAAAGGTGTTTCGGGGGCGTGGCTACCTTGTTGCTGAAAAGTTGCAACCGTGGTTTAAATAAAACAAGATGGCTACAGAAGCTTGGAAACAAAAGTTCCAGCTTTGTGAGAAGACTCCATCTCCAGGGAAGGGGGCGTTTTTCACTACAGTAACAGAGACACACACGGGACTCACAACGAGTGTGATGAGTTTAAGAAAGAAATACTGCGTGTAAACATTCAGTACTTACACTAACTTACTCTGTACTTGAACCGTTTGAGGTCAGATTATGAAACGCAGTGCTTAGCTAATGTCACCCCGGTGGTTTGGAGGCCCTTCTCCTTAATCACAACAGGAAATTAGCAAGAGCCGAGTGGCTGTTTCACAACCGGCTGCGTCTTTAATTTCAATTTCCCGCAAAACAGAACGCGAGTAAAGCCACTGAGAGCACATGGGAGCTCAAATATGCGGAGCTCATAGTTTGAGGACTCGATCTAAATATAAGTTATGAATAAAATCTCTCATTAAAATATATTTAATTCTCCTATAAAACCAATAACGACGCTTGGTTTTCCGTCTCCCTGCAAACTGCCAAGAGCAATAATTCTATTTCACAATCCTCACCGCCGCAGCCAGGCTAAAATATAAATTACTTTGACAAATATTTTTCCAAAAACCTCAGTAGCCATGTGCAGAACTGAGCTCCGGTGGCTGATGGAGCTGAGACCCAGAGGACTCCAGTGAACTAATAATAATAATAATAATAATAATAATAATAATAATAATGCAGAGATATCTGTGACCACTTCAGTGAAAGCCTTTTAAATTCATAAAGCACGCTAAAAAAAAAAAAAAAAAAAAAAAAAAGGGTATGCAGACTTCTGTCAGCACACCTTTTCATCTGTGATATGCGATCAGGACTCTGCACTCAGTACTAATCTGTTCTCCCTGCAGTCGAGCCGTCCTATTAAAAGCCCGGCTTGGTAACACGACCCATGTGGAGCACTCTGGTTATTCCAGCAGGCAGCTGCTGTGTGCTCCTCAGCTTGACTCCCAAAATCCAGATCCCCTCTTCCCACCCCCGAGCTGGCGCGCTGCGGGCTCGGGCTCATTTTGTAAAGACAAACACTTGCGAGCTGATTTGTCGAGCAACAAGCGGACATGACTCGGCAAAGAACGGCGAGGGGCGGAGCCAGTTTAACGGGCTCGTGTTGGGATCGTTCGCGCGGCCCTCTGGGATTCCTCGCGATTGCGGAGCTCGATATGAGCTTTCTCACGCTAGCCCGGCCTTTATCTCGAGTCCAAGCGGAAACCGTTTGGCCCCGCTTTTCAGGACATTACGTGCAGCAGAGCCGAGATACTGCACGGCGTGCCGAACCCGTGCGGCCTCGTCCTCCCTCAGTGTGCGAGACGCTGATTGAAAATGACGCACCAGCTGGCCAGAAACTCACCATCGCTCCCACTGTCACACACTCTTTCACTTCATACCTCCCAAAGTAATACTAGTTCATAAACACACACACACACCGCTGTGATCAGATCTCCTTGTGTACAGCTTCTGTCAGAGCTCGCAAAGAGAGAAGGAACCGGGCCAGAGTAAACACGGCACAGTTTAAGAGAGAGGCCGGCCTTGAGCTTTGATGAAGAGGTGAGAACAACAACAAGTATCACTTTACTCACGAGCTTCAATAAACATGGAAAAGTCTGTCTTGGTGATGCACGAGGCATGTACCAAATGTGCAAATCATTAGAAACATTTAAGGAGTTCAGTTATGGGGCAAAAGGTGAAGTTTGGGAAATTTGACTGTTCCCGTTCCTGCCAAGAGTCGGAGCCACTAACGTCCGATCCCCGGATCAGCAGCCTGCGGCGGTCAGCTGCAGCGGCTCATCCGGTGGCAGCTGTCGCTCAAGACTCCCATAAACGCGGTTTTTAGACCTTTATTCTAAAATAAGCAAATATCCCAACCACAGCAGATCTTCATCAGAATAATAAAAACAAAACCAAAGCGCTGCCAAACAAGCACGCAGCAACATAACCCAAAGCCATGTTGGCCAATCACAAGTACCAGCGCTCTGACGTCACTGTTTTTCTCTGCATCTGCATGTCAACACAGCAAACGGAGGTTATTATTATTTCACACTCGGAGGGTTTTATAAAAAATTGGTGGAGGAAAAGAAAGAGTTCAAAGGTTCCGCTGCACTTTTCATGTTTCTGATTTTACTGCATCAGCTGGAGCTTCAGTTTCAGTGACTGCTTCAGGACTCATCCACCATCATTATGCACAGTAACTTGATTCTAATTATTTTACTCGACTATCTTGTGTGATGTATGCAAATTATCCATGTTTAGTGATTTTAAACACAGTTAGTGATCTGCTTCTTTCTTTTTTTTTACCCTTCTTTCATTCTAGCACCATTAATGCTGTTGAATGAATAGATGATTGAATGAATGACTTGTTGATATTCAGTGATTTCTGCAGCCACTCTGGGAGCTTAAAATATAAGAAGATATTCTTCTAAGGCAAGAATCCATTTAGTACAGTTTTACTGTGCTGAATCTGAAGTACCGCTGTTAATAAATGGCAAACAGAGGCAGTTGAAATTTAAAAAAAAGATATTTAGCAATCTGAAGGAAGCCCCCCCACCCTCGGATGTGTCGGTAGGCCCCTGCTCGCTTTCCGTTACAGTCAGAGCTTTTGAAACTAGAGAGCAGAAAGTTCTGGTTTCACAATAATGAGCAACACGGGCACTTCCAAGTGTGACTCCACCCCAGCTCTGAGCATAAATCCACCCACTGCAGGCTTAAAAAGAGTTTCTAAAAATACTTAAATGCACTTTTAAAAAGGTGGAAGACCTCCAGAATCTCACGCTGACTTCAGTGTGGTGGAGCATCGTGGTGGTCGTGAGCCATATTAATTCATGTTATTAGTTCCAGTTCCAGCGATGGCAGTTTGGTGGTGCTTGTACCAACAGAACCGCTGCTCCATCACATATTTGAAAAAGGGCACAGCGTCACAGACTTCCACTCACGGGGTCAGGACTGGAGATGCTGCACCGCCCACCACTGATTAGATGGCGTTACTAATTTATTTTTTATCTATTTTTATGAAGCAAAGTAGAAGCAGAAACTTCCAGGTCTTAAAAACAAGGCCTGCACTGAGGGCTGGGCCATATCATATCATTCACGACAATACCGGTAAAAAAATCTTGCCCGGGAAAATAAATTATATCATGATATGCTAATTTCATGGCGTAAATACGTCACC
>JAVDPK010000862.1:171651-199917 GCA_034780415.1 Cichlasoma orientale | reverse complement strand
TTTTGCTCTCAATCTGATCGAGCTTCCACGGGCTAACACAACGCAAACCCCTGTTTGCTCAGTCAGGACAAATATCATCATCAGCATCAGCAGAATCCATTATGATTGTGTTCCACGGATGAGGACTTAAAATCGAGGCCCACCTCACAACTGAGAGCACCCAGAGGTTCTGCTGCTGAAGACGTGACAAAGCCAGAAACCGCAGGACTTCCACCGAAGTCCCAAATCTGCTCGGACCTACTCTGGATGCACAAAGGCAACCTGCATGTTATTAGGCAGGTGGTTTTAATCTCGTGGCTTGTCGGTGTATTCTTGGCCTCAGAGCTCCACAGTCATCCAAAAACTATATACGAGTTTAAAAAATAAATAAAGGGAACTGCAGGTTACTTTTCTCACACATCACGCCATAAATAGTCACTGCTTCTTCCTCTTTTAAGTAATCAAACTTTTTAAGAAGTGAAATGAAACATTTATGATAACTCAAACACATGAAAGCGCTCAAAGAGCAAGTTGGCCTGTGGTCGAGCCTGAGAAACCGTCTGCACATGTTTGGATGAGAGGGTCTGAAACGGAAACCAAAGCCTGCATAAAACATCGTGCAAAACTTACTGCATGCTTTGAAAATAAAGTAATGATGGTCGAATGTATGCAAAACAACCAGAACCACAATTAAACCATCACAGCAATCATTTATAGCACAACACACATCAGCCGTCCTCCCAGACTCCTCCTCGTCAGAGGTTTGCAGATAAATTCACACCGCGAACCTTCCTCACTGTCTCACTGTCACAGCAACAGGCAGCCACCACCTGAGTAAAGACATCACACCTCTGCTTCATGTCTCCACACCGACGCTTACGCTGAAGCTAACAGGTCGATTGCGCTTGTGCTTTACGCCCCGTGTTTATAAGAAGTTTCTTTCCATTGAGTCACACGCTGAGAAGGTGGCAGGCCGCCTCAAAGTGTGCAAAATGCCCCAATGTGCCGTGAAGGTTCAGACACACGCTCCAGATCTATCGGGAAAACGTACAACACACAGCAGAGTACACAAAGGATAACAAAGAGGAGGCTTAGAGGGGACTGGAGATATTTGTAAGTGACAGAAGCTCAAAATATAATAGGTAACAGCAGTGGGATTTAGAGCAGCCTCTGATTAGTCATTTCGATGTCTACTAAACATTTTATTGTGTCTGTTGGCTTCAGGGGCCCAATAACCTAAGCCTATCAAACACAGCTTTCAGGATGAGCCAGCATCCTTTACTGCAGCCTATAAATCCAAGTATTTCTGACAATAAAACGACTGATAGATATTTAACAAGTGAGAGCAGCGAGTTCGTGTCACCACTCCGCGCACGCCGCCCGTTCGACGCGCCAGCTCAGAAACCTGAGGTGGAGGAACGCCGCACCCCCCCCACGTTTTCCTGCCACCGAACATACTTGCGAGGACGAGAGCTTGTTCACCCAGAGGTGAGATGAATGGCAGCACTGTGTATGCGTGTGCGCGGGCAGGAAGGAGGGGAGGCTCAGATCCCACGACCCGCTCCACACAGCACAAAGGTGGGCTCAGTGCTGCAGCTGTCGCACACACGGAGCGGATAAAAATGAATGCAGCAGACACACAGCTGTGGTTCCCGACCTTTTCTCCACAGTCCTGCGGACGGACTCAAGAACTTCATCAACAACACCGCCCATGCTCAGCTGTGTTCATTTAAACCAGATCTATGGTGGAGGATGGCGTCCACTGTGGTCCAGCTACATGTCGGTCATTCATCCATATATTCATGGGGGGTCAGATTTGTTGGGCAGAGGAATTAAAGGTACATGTGAGCAAGTCAAACCCCCGCATGTCTTTACAGCTGACAGTCTACCATTATTTAAGCACCTAGCACACATGGTGAAGCTGACCTTGGTGCTGTTCTTTGTTTTGCAGTTTTCAGGGGAATGTGTGTTATAAAGCGGAACAGAGTCGAAGGTGAAACGCTACCTTAAGCATCGAAGCCAATGAGAAGCCGATGCTGTGTGGGCATGTCAAACAGAGGATAACCGAGAGCCTCGAGGGCAGGCTCGTAAGCGCATTTACTCTCCTGACCTGTTCCTAATGTGTCAGCGCACGCGAGGCAGATAAGGAAAAGAGCAGTTGTTTTTTTTTTTACTGGCTGCAAAAAGCAGTCGATGATGAAATTGAACTTTTCCCAGTTATCTACACAGCGACACGACTGTTCAGGCAGCACAGCTCAGCTGAATTATCAAACACGCTCAGGAGGGAAATGCTGCTGTTTTTAACCACAGCAAGAAGGACCTCCATTTAATGCAGTCAATAAAAACGATGATGACTAAAAGAGGATTATATCTGCAGATTTTATAAATAAAATAAAATTGTCTTGAAATAAACCTATTTTGTCACCTGAACAATGCTGCTTGAAACGTATCCTGACTATGATGCTCTCTAAGGCATGTTTGCACACTGCGCTTACATAAGCCTTTAAACAAAACTCCAACATCTATTCAGCACAAATTTTGTATGAAAATCTGGGCAGGAAACGGTCTACACGTGGATTGCAGTGATTTTTTAAAGCTGCACTGAGCGCCTGTTTGGATGGTGTGCAGATTCATTTGATAAAAGATATTCCAAAATATTTAACTGAAGCATATCCATTTTATACTGCTGATTCATGTATTTTAAAAGCATTAAAATATAAGGTATACAAAATGTTTTTATACACAAACAACAGCAGAAACGAGCCAGCCATCCGCAGCCATTATGGGGCACAGGGGGGTCAGGAAAATAGATGTTGCTTAGTTACATTAATTAATTAGTTACACTAATCAGGAAGTAGCTGAGTGTGTGTGTTTCATTTTTACAGTTTATTGATGCAGCTTGTCAACCAGGATTTCTAGTTTTAGCTGATAACTTGGAACTTCAGTGCAATGCCCCTTCTGGCTCCAGCAAGGCTTCAAAATGCAGAGTCCAGAAACCCGTTTGGGTCCATCTTTTATATACAGCCTATTACTGACTCTCATGGGGCGTGAAGGAGAAGTCCTCAGTCCACATTACAGCCTCACAGAGAACCTTTAAAAACACAGATTACCTAAAGAGTCTTTTTGTGTGTACTGATGTTTTTACTCTGTAACAGAACCAAACAACAGAACCACACAGCTTTTGTCTTCCCATCACAGCTCTGCAGCGCCACCCTCTCCGCTGTAATCACAGTTCTCCCGGTGATAAAAGCTATAGGAGTGCTTTGCAGGTGAGCCCGTGGAGAGCGAGCACGTCTCAGCTGTAATGTATGTGAGGAATGTAAAGCTGCAAAAGCATTCAGTGAAGCAGCAGACGAGGCGCCGTCCTTGACGGCCTCCATAATGTTACGCAATATTTTCAACAACAAAAACTTTTTCATTTTCAGATCATCAACGATCCTCCAACTGCACTGAAGTCCTCTCACCACCAGCCTTTCACTCGCAATCACAATGATCATGCTTCTTGCAGAACACAATTAGACACCATTTAAGATATGCTTGTGTACGAGTTAAAAAAAAATAAAAATAATTTTTTTAAATTTATGTTATATATATATATATATATATATATATATATATTTATATTACATAAATATATATATTTTTTTCACATCACAAAGCAGGAGGGAAAACACTCTGGTCTTAACTAATGTGAACGTGTCTGTCTATGTAACGCTTATATCACAGAAACCATCTAAAGGTTTGGTTTAATCTACTATCAGCATGAGATTTAATTGAAACAGGTAGAATTTTTCAGCCGTGCCTCATGGTTATAGTTCAGTATTACTGCTGGTAACATATTTCAAGATTAGAAAATGTAACTTTACAAATGTAACTTTATTTGATGAGTTTCTCATGGTATTAGTCTATGACTAACCTATAATGCAGTCATCTATATTATCCCGTCATTCACATATTGCCATTTTTAACTCTAACGTGACTGAAATATTACTATTATGGCAATTACATGATATTACAGAGGTCATCTCTTTGTTATCAAACTGTTACAATATGACCAAATGCCACCATGTGTGTATCAGGTGTGTGTATCAGGTGTGTGTATCAGGTGTGTGTATCTCGATTTGCAAAGCCAGCGCCTAAACTAACCACCTTTTCCTCCCGAGCGTCCGACACACAGAAGGCTTTTGTTTGCACATCAGGTATTTATTGGGCTATTAAAACACATTTAAAATCACCTGTTTTGTGGATTAATTGGGTTATGAAGATGTGAAAGGGACCCCAAAGCAAAATATTACCTTGTTTCGGTTTCAGTTAATTTCAGGGTTTCTTGGCCTTTAGTGCCAACTCTCGCCTACACAGCAGTAACTGAGCTCTGGTTTAAAGAAACATTGATTAATACGCTTGCAATGCTTTTTATAGCTGTGAACCACGTTCAGCTCTGTCATCAGATGGACACGGACGTCGTCTTATTTCAAAGATTACGACTGTGATGGTGACGCGCTCCGCTCCTACAACTGTCCTATCAGCAGACCAAGGCAGCTTTCGAGGCCACTAACCGTCACAGCTCCATTCATCAGCGTACAGGAGAGACGGCAAAGGGCCGAGCGAGAGTTCACCCCTCCTCCTCCTCCCCCTGCGTCACCAGTTCGAGCTCGCTGCCGCAGGAATGAAAGAAAATCATTCAGTAACTTCCAGGACACCCGACCATGCGTTCCTAATGTTCATGAGCGCTGATGTGAGGAGTCCGAAGATCCCTGTGGGCGTGCGTGAGTCAACACTTTCATAAGATATGTAAATTAGCAGTTTTCAGTGTCGGTTTTAACAAAAACAATACAAACCAAAGCATATCGACTGGTTTATGTCTACATTATGGCTCCAACAAAGGGGAATGCGGAGGGTCAGCACAGAGCGGGACGGCTCAGAAAGGTCAGGAGCTAAACCGACGGTGCTTTGATGATTATAAAGTGTAATTTAAAAGTTTCATATCCTTATTTTAGACAATGTTTCCAAATTCTGGTTCCTAGAAAAGAAAAATGTTGCCCATGACGCAGTTTACATGAAGGGGTGTAAAACAAACCCTTATTGGCCGCAAACACAGGATTCTCTATTTTAGTTGAAGCACATCATTGAATTCAGGCCTTTTAGTGAATATACAAACAAATCTGAATGGGACGGATTGTTGAAGTAAAGGTCACAGAAGCACTTAAACTTAAAAATGTAGTGTTGAAAATCAGCTGGAATCACTTGCAGGGCTCAGTAATCCGTCCGTCTCTCTATGTCGAATCCTGCGTTAGTAAACTTTGACATCAAACTGCCTGAACAGTGCTCATCTTTGAGGTGGCACAGAGCTGCCATTGTAGCTCGCTGGTGATGATTGTGCCATCCAATTTTAACCCAACACTGCAGGGAGCAGACACTGTTCCACAGCAGAGAGGCAGGGGGTGTACGGAGCAGGGGGTGTACGGAGCAGGGGGTGTACGGAGCAGGGGGTGTACGGAGCAGGGGGTGTTAGCTTTTGCATCAACTGATAAAACTTACGGTCCCGTTAGTGTCGCGTTAACAAGCCTGATAATTTGGACCACGTGTCAGAAAGTCGAGGCTCACGCACCAAATCCGGCCCTTTGCCAATTTTGATCACTTTTTGTTTTTTTCATTAAATTTGGCCCCGGTTGTGGTTGTGGTCTGCAAAGCGATGCACTGCGAGCATCCCACACTAAATGCTCAACTTGCAGCAAACGAAAAGGTGATGCTGGGACACCGAGTATCCTGCATCTTTACTGGGGACCTTTTTTCCCCACAAGATTATTCCAGTTTTTAAAAATCATATTTTGCCTCGTCAGCAGCAGAGAGATGGAGCTGAAAGGAGGCGTGCAGCTACAGCAATGTGTTTCTTCAAGCCCAATCTGAAAATGTTGGAGCTGCCAAGGCAACATTAATTTTTTATGTGCAGCCAGCTCCATGTCAGAGGGCGGATCTTTGCAGACCCACAAATACACACTTCTGTCTCTTGATGGTCGACTCGGCTGTAATTCCCTTTCCCGTTCAGCCAGTCAGCATTCGGCCTGTGCTGCTGGGTGAGAGCCTCTACACTGGTTCAGTTCTCAGATCCTTCTAACCTCTGCACAGCCAAAGAGCATCACAAACAGAAAGCAACCAGATAAATGAGGAAGCTGGCTGCCCCTCCCTGAGCCGGGGTCTGCTGGAAGTGTCTTCCTGTTAAAATGGAGTTCTTGTTCCCCGCAGCCTCCAAGTGCTGCTCATCTGCATGTGTGATCATCGGGGTTTCCTCTCATGTTACGGGGTCTTTGCCTCACAGAATGAAGCACCTTCAGCTGTTTTAGTGAACTCGTTCTGAGTAAACCTGAACTGAATGAATCAAAGCTTTTTTAAAAACATCCCTGCACTGAAAAGGAAAAAGCGTGCAGACGTGCAGCCTGATGATTGTAACAATCTAACCAACTGCACAAACACCACACACACAGTCGATCGCACAAATCCAAGGCTAACAGCTTCTTTGTTTGCACCTCCGATACAATGATGGATAATTCATGCAGCACTGTGAAAAGAGGCACCACATTTAATGGAAACACACAGACACGCCTGAAAATATGAACCCCAAAAAATGTAATTCAGTGCGACATCACATCTGTAACTCATTTCGCATCTCTTTCATCCGTCTTCGTAAATAAATGACGTGTTTTCCGGGATCGCTTTCCATTTTCTCAGACAAAATCGATCTCTGCTACAACCTTAAGAAATCTGTGATTTTAACAACTTTATGAGCCTATAAAAAAAGAAAATGACTACAAGCATATTCAGCATATTTCATCCATATCCAGAAAACTCCACAACACTGTCTCCAAGTCTTTTTTTGTCATAAATCTTATGATTCCCTGAGTCTAAGCTGTCTAAACTAACCATAATAGGACACGCATTCCCATTTAGACACATAGCTACCCACACAGGTCAAAGGCTTATGGGAAATGGTGTTTAAAAAAAGGCAGCTAAAAGATTTCTGAAATTTCAGTTTAACTTCATCTCTATACTCCTCAATTAAAGAGACTGATGATGCTCTTCCTTGCTGATGTCACATGTATATTATTACAATGGTGGATCATCATATTTAGAAGTGCCAGCATATGCATAAGTAATCCTAGTGAGGCAAACACTCAGGCTTCAAACTGCTCAAAACCTTCAGTTTCTGATTGCTTTTGCTTGGCTCTTTATGATGTCATTGGGAGAGGATAACTATATGGTCATGCCGGGCACACAGTTCTGACCCCATCCAAACCTTCTGTTTGCAAGGAGCAGCTAATCAGAAGAAAGGCGAGCTAAAGGGAGAGGAGCTAAAACAGCTTGGCTGCACCGAAGTTAAATATAAGATAAATGAAGGTTATGTTGAACTGTGAATCATGCAAAGCTGCTCCAGTGGAGTCCAAGAACAGCTGGAGGTGAGCAGAGTAGGTCCTCTTTAACAAACATGGTGCTGTGCTGTAAATGCACACCATGTTATTCCTAACAGGACCGACTCTGCAATCAGAAAAAGGTCCGATTCCATTTCTACCATCCACACATGATGTCTGGAGTTTGTTCAAGCACCACAGATTTCACTGTCTAGGAAATTTTGAAATTCTCAGTCAGTTGCTCTTCTTAAAAATATGCATTGTGAAAGGTGTCACCGCAGACCACAGCCTACACAAAGGGGAAGATCCTGTGAGCTCATGCAGAATGCAATTTAAAAGAATGCCTTTAAAGATGCTTCAAAAAGAACTGATGAGTTTCATAAGCTGTTTGAGTGTAAACAGCTACCGTCCACCCTTTCCAGTCCCTCCCTTGGTGTACGCACACGCGCGCGCGCGCGCGCGCACACACACACACACACACACACACACACACACACACACACACACACACACACACACACAAAGATGGTGCTTTGCAGTCAGCATGTGTCTCGACTTCCTTCCTCCCTCTCAGAAACAGTTATCACGCCACAACAACAGTCACAACGCGGGAAATTAAATGCAGCTGGTCGAGAATCTAAGAGAGACTAAAGACGCCTCTGCGTCCTGACCTTCAGGACCCTGAGATCTGCTTTTAAGCGCACACATGAAACCCAAATACAGAAGTGATCTTTCAGTGCGTCAAAGCCTCAGACAGAAGCTGCACTTCATGTACAAAAAAAAAAAAAAAAAAAAACGGTGCCGCTTTGTTTTCACGCTGCTACAGCTGAATTTGGAGCATGTCAGCCATCATTTATCAAATGACAAAGTGAAGAAGGTTCGCGCAGAACCACCTAAAATAAAACAAGCCTTCTAATTGGTGTGATTTCGAGCACAAACGTTCCTGCAGGAATCATCAACAGGTGTGCATCCTCGCATCTTTCCGTCAGACCACCCCACACGCACATCATCACATTCACTTACACAAACGCGTGGTAGATGAACGCCCAGGCTCTCGGTCTTTCCAGCACGTTGTACAGGTAGTTTTGAAGCCGCCGGTAGCGCACGTTTCTCCGGCCGCTCTGCGTGCTGTATAAGAGCGGCTTCCCCAGCAGGCTGAGCCGGGCTCCCTGCTTCCCTCTCATGCTGTCGGACCCGGCGGCACCTGCGGCGCTGGGGGCCGACAGCAAGCCGTCTCCCGCGTTGTTCATCATCTTTCCGCCGGACTCCACATCCTTCAAGCCGTAGCCTTCGGTACGGTGCCCCGGTGAGGTCCTCATCCAGAGCCCGGTGCCGCCTTCATCTCCGCTGTGGTTCCGGGGCATGGCATCACCGAAGCGGGCGTCAAGTGCGCCGAGGTTTTTTCAAGCATGCGTGTCCTGTTGCCGGTAGTCCTCCTGCCCTGGACGAACAACAACTTGCACGTGCGAGAGGCAGCCTAACAGGGGCCGAGTGAAAGCAGCGCTCGGCGCGCTGTTCGCCGTCACACTTTTGACCGCCCTCTTTTTCTTGCATCAACCTCTTCACGTTTACACAACCGCTACCGCGCGCAAAGGTGTCCACGCCGCATGTCCTGCGCTCGCTCGGACAAAATCACAAGTTATAGATGCGGTGTGTGTGTGTGTTACAAGGAGAGACATTGCAGCACAGCCTCTTTCCACTGCGCTTCACCGCCTGTTGCTTCAACACGCGGCTGCGCGTCCACAGCAGATGCGCATCAAAGCTGCCCGTGCGCGGCGGCTTTATCACAGTTTATCATTTCTCTTTACAGCTACATATTTTAAAGAATGAATCTTCCACTTTCCCTAAGTTGTTTTGTCTTCGGTGGCGCGCGCCACGACAACTGTGGACATGCAAATGAGGAACCGTCGCTCCTCGTGTAATTTAATTTCCTGAAAAAGTTCAAGGTTACACCACATTTTAGAAAAGCCTATCAGGTAACATGGATCCTGCAGAATTTTCCACTTGCTGTACTGGAAAAGTGACCACAGAGGAAGGCGCGCTGAACATCTGCAGAAAATATTATGGTGTAAACCAAAGAGGAACCGCTCTGTTGTTCTATGCGCCTTTATTATTATTATTATTAAAGGTTTTTATGATTTTGTCTGATCACATTGGCAAAAATGGCCTTAGGTGTCCTTTCAAAGCTGCTCCATCATCTGCTGTCCTGCTGTCACTGCGACCACGTGGCACCACAGACGCATCATTTCTCAGCTGAAGTGTATTTTGGACCTGTCACGCCTTCTGTCGTGTCTCTCTCGCGGTGCTGCAGTGATATGACAGCCTGATATAAAGTCAAAGATGATTTCTGATGCTCACAGTAACCTGCACTTTCCTTTGTGTCACAGTGGAAACGTCCACGGTTAGAACCTGTGATGTCAGTTACGCCTCGCGTGTGAAGTTCCTCTTCAGTTCGCAGTCAAACAGGCTGGATGTTCTCATAAGTTGGGCCCCAGCATGACACCGATCAGACGGCCCCAGCAGCAGGCGCCAGCGGCCCGTCACAAATTAAGAGAAGAAGGTCAGGGAGCACGGAAGTGCGTCTTCTCATGTATTTAATCCATCGAGTGGAGTCTGCGGGTGCTGCTTTGATCACCCTCAGAGCTCTGTATTCCTACAAAAACTACGCCATCTACTGGTGCAACAGACAACCTTTCTAGAAGCTGCAGCTGGGGGTGTGAAATTTATTTTTAGTTCATGAGCCACATTCAGTTTGATCTTAAGCGGCCCACCCCAGAAAAGCTCAATATGAAGACAAGAAGAAGAAGAAGAAGAACACCCTCCAAAGGTCAAAACAGATGTAGAGGCTCTGATAATGGCAGCACAGGAACAGGCCCGAAGCAGCAGCGCCACGGGGGTCTGCCACAAAGTCGAGCTGAATAAAGAGTTTTGTTCTCATTCTTTTATTGTCTTGAACCTCAGTCATAATGAAAACCCTTTTTATTCATCTAGTTTTACTCATTACTCATCCTGTGCCTTGATTACTAAATTTATCTGACTCATTTCCAGAGCTTCTGGTTAGCGCAGTTTGGTTTCTGTATGAAATGTGTTCATGTGAAACGCCCCGATCACCAGTGATGGGAACTGAGGCTGATCGTTAGCTGAATGGTGCCCGGCTCCACTTCAAAACTAAAAACTAACGAATCTTTTTATAATTGGATTTATGACCTATGATTGGCTGGAAGTGTGCGTCTGAAATCGTGGCCACAGTTTGAGCAAAACAATAAAAATAGTCACATTAAGCACATCCAGAGTTTCAAATAATGACGTCAGTACCAGTAATACCTGTGAGCTCGGGCTTCAGACTGCTCTACATATTTGTTTCAGACAGTTTTTTTTCTACTCCTGCTCTGTGTGACGTCAGTGAGAGCGGATATTCCTAATATGGTCATCTCAGATACTGTGGAACTGGGAGAGCCATTCTACTTCCTGTTAACTGCTGTACAGGAAGTGACCTCAGCTCAGTTGGGAAGTCCTCACTGAACAAGAGTGAATGGAGCTAAAATAATTATTTGCATCTGCTATCAGACAAAGAAAAAAAAAAGCCAACAATTGATTTTAGTTTCCACAAATCAAGCATCAAAAATGTGTCTGATTTCACATAAATTCATTTTTCTTACTGTGAAGCTCATTTGCTTATAAATGCATTCAGCTGGTCACTGGTGCCTGTTTACACACGTGGTTAAACCACAGCAGAGACTTTCATGTATGCAGACGTAGCAGGCGGTTGTCGTGGTTGAAGGCGAAGCTATCAGACGCTGCTGCAGCTACACGTGCTGCTCACATCACGCCTGGTGGATGCTATGAGCTGCTTTATGGTGCTGTGATGCAAACAAAACAAAAAAGAAACTGAACTACATCTATTGTCTCGACCCTTCCATCAGATACATGATGAAAAATGTACATAATTTAGATTGCAGCTCCGTAGGACCCCAGTTTCTCTGGACTATCTCAGAGGAGCCTCCTGTGAACCAGGAAGTAGGAGTTCTCCATGATAGTAGAAGTACTCTGCTGTGAGCACGAAAGCCCCGCCCACCTGCTGTGTTTCTGTTAATGAGGGGCAGCAAATCAGAAGAAAGACGGCTTATAACCGCTTGTTTCAGAGGATCAACGGTGCGGCTGCAACACGACTCAGAATAAGATCAATCAGGGCTTTTGGGAGCTGTGAGCCATGCACAGCTGCTCTAGTGGAGTCCAAGAATAAAAATATGAAGCTGGAAACAAGAAGTTTTATTTTATGAAAACCTGCACCCTTATGAATTATGCTGTAGAAGAAATTACTATAACATGTTCCTCTTTAGGGGAAACAGCGGTAAGCTCACTGCTGAAACCTTCACAGGTCTCATCGTGTGAGATGGTCTCATCGTGTGAGATGGTCTCATCGTGTGAGATGGTCTCACGTGGACAGACTCTTTTTCCCGGCATCGCTCGGCTCACAGGAGCCTTTCTTTTCCCAAAGTTTCTGTTTGTTTAATATTTCTTTTGGGAAGGCCATCTTCATGGACGATATTAAAAGTTAACTTTGAAATGTTTGTGTTCCTCGTGAACTTGTGGTTTCTTTTCCACCAATGCGTGACCTTTGACTCGATTAGATAGATTAATGTTTTTCCTGGGAGCAGCATGGAAATTTTAATGTGGCCTCTGACATGTATGATCTGCTCACCTCTTTTCCACGATGGTCTGTGTCCATGTTTTATACAAGGAGGTTACGACCCCTGATGCTGCAGCACGGAGGGAGCCTGGGGACCCAGCTGGCATGGCGAGGGTGGGGGGCGGGTCAGTGCAGATTGCCTGCAGATGTTGTTTTCGGGGGATCCTGTGCTTATTTATTTAACAAGAGGATGTGGAACATGAATGTCCCGGCCCTCGGTGGCACTGAGGCCGCCGTGGTTCAGCTTCCTCATTGGTTTGACGGACCACGGCAGCGAGAGCATCATGGTGTTGCATGTAGCGTTCCATGACTGTCATGTGACTTTATTCACAAATACTGCATTTTAGAACTTTTGCTTTCCAAAAATCGCCCTCTGTGTCCTCCGATTCATGTGAGATTTTACTTTGCAGAAGCTCCGCGGAGAAAAAAAAGATACTCGGCAGGTTTTAATGAATGAAAATGACTAAAGGAGCACAAACGAGCAGATTAGCGTGTATGTTTAAGGGGCCACTCTCATATTTGTAACAGTTTTAGTTTTTCCACTTCTTCTATAACTTTTTTAACATGTGTGTGGCGAATATAATGGATCGTTGATCTCGCTGTATTTCATCATTTCTAACTGCTACATTGGGATACTTTGCAGTGAACCGCAGCTTAAAGACCGAGATGACCTGAAGAACCGAACAACTTCCATCCATCCATCTATTTTCTTCCGCTTATCTGGGGCCGGGTCGCAGGGGCAGCAGCCTAAGCAGAGAAGCCCAGGCTTCCCCCTCCCCAGCCACCTCCATCAGCTCATCCGGGGGGACCCCAAGGTGTTCCCAGGCCAGCCGAGAGATAATATCTCTCCAGTGTGTCCTGGGTCTGCCCCAGATGCCCTTCTTGGCACGACCCCAAAGGGCATTTATGTCTGAGGCTGGAAGTGTAAAGTAACTTTGAAACAGAAGGAAGAGATGATGCTAAAAACTGCAGTTCCTCCTGTGGCCACTCAAGACTGGCTCCCCACAGTCCCCACTGACTCCCAGGGTAAAATGTCCAACTTTACAGCAGAAACAAACACGTTTACATCCTGAGACACAAATGATTTTAGACTCCTTGTTCAGTTTATCTCTGCACATTGTCTACATCTGCCTTATGCTCATCTGTTTAAAATGCTTAAATGTATCCATCATTGCTGGAGTCTAAGTAACAAGTCAGCCGCTGCCTGCCTGCTAGGATTCACCTCAGCTGAACTAGACCTCTGGGCCGTGTTGGTGACTGCAGGAGCTGCTATAGTCTGACTAATATTTAGCTTGCTGTGCCGTTTACTGTACTGAGCGGATGAGTTAGAACAATGACAATCATGCATCAATTATTTTTATTTGCATGTTTTAGCACTAATTAGTAGGTATCTCCAACCGCAGAATAACAATGAGACAGACGCGCACAATCCAAAAAAGTGAAGGCTGGCTGCCAAAACCACGTGGTCCGCACACCAGCAAGGCTCCTGAATAATAATAATAGTATTTAATACAAAAACCTTTAAAGAGAGTACCGTTTGGGGCTACAGTCGCCTTTCGTCGTTATGTATACACGCCTACATCTAAGGCGGGTCATGTGATTGTAGGTACCTACTAACCAAATAAGGAAAAAGAGGGGCAACGGCATCTAACACCCAACATGTACACAATCAGTAATCAAAGTGAAGTAAGCAGTGGTATTATAAAAATATTCATATACAAATGTAAGTATATTATGTGCCAATCAACAATCAAGGTAGATGATCAATAGGGAGTAATAAATAAAGCACTATGTGAATTTCATGCTTATAATAACATTTCTCAAGCCAATTAAAGAAAATCATAACAAGTACCTGCAATGTGATCTTCTGGATTTTTTGTTTTAGATTCTGCCTCTCACAGTCGAAGTGTACCTACGATACAAATTACAGCCCTCTCCGCTCTTTGGAGGCGGGAAAACCTGCAAAATCTGCAACCTATCAAATACTTATTTTCCCCACTGCACATAAAAAAAACAGCAACTGCCATAACGCTAAAGTTGAGGCTTATAACACAGTAACCTGCTAGTCTTCCTTTCCCACCAGTCATTTTAATACTGTTCATTAAAGCATAATTTAACCGTCTTCATCAGTATCACAATATTACAAAGAGAGGAGGCAGCGTATGCTTGTAACGTGATGATATTGAAATGATGGATGGGACCCATCGGTTTGACAGCTCACATTTTTAAAGGCTTCTAAATAAAGAAGGTTTTTGGTGGAATATGAAAAGCAGAAACTGTGATGTAGTTTTTGTAGTTTGACGCGTTTTAAAATAAAGAAGCTGCTGATTTTATTAAATCAGTTGTTGAAGTGAAGCCTAAAATAATGCCGCTCTGCTCAGAGACGCTCCGGGACCGAGAATAAATATTAGCTTTCCCACAAACACTCCGGCCTCTGACATCATGTCAAATCTGTAAATTAGGGGAAAAAAGCCATGAGAAAGACTCGAGGAGAACATCGCTATTTTTTCCACACATTCTTTTTTTTATTTGTAAATCATAAAAATGAAATTTTTTTATATATAAAACATACACATCATTTGAGCCACATCTGTTATACAAACAAGAAATGTTGCAGTGAATGCTTTACTTTTTTCTGATTTTCTTCTTTCAGTGGGACACAGAAGTTGTAAACAATCAGCATTTTTTTCTCCTCTTAATACTGACAAAAAAACCCCAAAAAAACTAAATAAATAAGGGAAAAAAAACCAAAAAAAAAAACGGGTTCACTGGACGATGAAAAGAAATCTGGAGTGAGGCGGGACTGGGCGTGGCGGCCCGGGTCCAGACGCTGCGGCCCGAACGGAAACCGCGGGAATGGCTGCTGAATATTTACAGGGTGTGACTCTCTGTGTGCGTCTGCCGTTATTCTGTGTTGTCTGAAATCATTATGTTGAAACATAATTCATATTTTCATAGATCTGATTTGTACATATTTATTCATACATCATTCCAGCCCCTTGGAGGTATACTATGATGTGGAATAACAGTAAGAGGGGGGCTGTGAGGTCTGCTCAGTACAGTACATCTTCCGGAGACATCAATGTAATCTTGGGATTCGGTTCGAGAGACATTCAGCACCGGACTGAAGGACGTGGACTGGACTGCAGCTGATGCAGATGTCTTTGCGGAATGGGAATGGCTTCAGTTTCTTGGTTTTATCTCTTTAATATTCAAGTACAAGCAAACTGTACAACTGCATGCAACATACAAGCGGCCCTACAGTATGTGGAACTAACACACGTATCTAGATTTTTTTTTTTCTGTTTACAAAATGTGCATGCAGCTTGGAACACGTTCCAAAATCATGCTGCCCCACCCCCCCACAGGTGGGAGGAGCCTGCAGGATGAGCGCGGGCCAACGGATCACTCTGATTGGCTCACATCCACCGAGACGAAACGATGACGAGAACCGGTGACGGGAAGATTGCTGCTTTTTGTCCTTTTTTTGTTTTTTGTTTTTGTTTTTTAGCTATGTATTATTATTTTTTTCTTCAAAACGTTAAACTTTTTTGTTGTAAAAAAATCAAGCTCTTGTGCTTGTGTTTAAATTTTAAAAAAAAAAGAAGGTTGAACTAAGGATGGATAAAAACCTTAAACATGCCGGGACGGAGGGAACGCACTCCCCGAAAAATCGAAAAAATCAGAAGCTCCTGTCTCGCTCTCACACAGGTGAACAAAGAGTTTTTATTTTTTACAGTGACATTGTAGCCTTGTGATATTTCAAAGTGACATAAATTTTACTTGTTGGTCAACCTCCTGGGAGGCCTAATATACACCTATACAAAGACGACCGGCCCGCACATTTGCCAAGAAAACAACGCTAATCTCACATATAAAAATCTAACCTCTCCCCCCCAAATCCTGCATAACACTTGCAGACATTTAATAGCTTTTTTTAATCTCTTGTATTTTGTTTTTACTCTCCATGCACACCAGACTGACAACATTATCATGAGCATTTTTAAAAACACCTTGTGCCAGTAGTAACGAAGGGAAAGAAATGAACAACAAAGCAAACACGCTAAAACGGCGCGGCGTCAGAGCGGCCGCGGTAAACGGATTGAAAAGACGATCTTTCCACAGAGGGGGGGGGGGGACCAGTGATGCGGCTCCGAGGTCTAGGCACCAGAAGAAGGCCCTGTGCTTCCAGACTGAGCACCCCATCCCCGCCCACGCACCGCGGGGATGGCAGTGCTGGCAGTCTGTTGGGGTTCTGGAGGAGGCCACTGCAGGGAGGGCAGTGCCCCCTGCAGGAGTGGAGGGTGATTACCTCTCGTCTCGAGTCCATACATTCCGATGCTTTACATACATTTCTTTGCTATTGTTGATTCAGTTAAAAGCCACCCTGCTTCCTTTGGACTCTCTGACAGTGTCCAGAGAGCGGCTGCCCGTCAGCAAACACAGAGAAAAACGATGAGACTTCCTCGAATGGACATGAAACACTGAAATGCGACGCTCCCTACGACAGACAAAATTAACCGCGGCAGGAGTGATTGTCAGATTTCAACAAAGCTTTCTCGTGTTTCTGATTGTTGTTGTTCTACATTTCTGCCGTTTGTGTTTCGAGTCTTTGTTTTTCTCGGCGAGCGGTGCAGAGCTGTTGGTCCACTAAGATCGGACCCCGGGCGGTCCGGACGAGCTGTCGAGGGACGACTGAGAAGCTCGCCGTGTCAGGGAGGCAAGCGTCGGATCCACCAGGGAGGACGGTGGGAACAGCTTGTACCAACCAATGACTGTGCTTGATAAGTCCAGCTCCTCCAATAAGATTTGTGCAACTCCCATGAAGCTTTTATGGTCCATGCGGCCATAGTCGCCCCACACAATCACCTGAAGGAAAAAGAATTGGCTGTCATGTTGCACAGCTCGATTTCCATCAGTATGAAGGAGGGGGCAAAAAGCATTTAAGTTTGTGATGAAGTGAAATAAATCTCCTGCTCACCTGTAACACTTTCCCCTGCGGGCTCTCCTCAAATAGCAGTGCTTGCTGGTACAGTGGGTCAAGTGTTTTCCGTGCAATCTTGGTTTTCTTTTTGGCTACGTACGCTCCATTATTCAGCAGATAGACTTTGACATATGGAGCTGGAGGCAGACACAGAACAATAAAAAAAGCCATTAGTGGGAACACCATCGGACCTCACGGCCGGTTGTAGGGAAGTAAAAGAGCAGAGCGAGCTTCAGCCGAGTGTATATACTGGATTATAGTAACGTGACAAATGTGTGCGTGATGGCTTGAGAGTGCTGCAGGGATTAGTTGCTCTGCGGTATCTTGAATCAGGTCAGGCTCTTACCAGGGAGCGATTTGGATCCCGGCTTCTGTACGAGTCCCCGTGCTCTAATGACCTCCACCTCCAGCTGACCCTTTTTCTCCATCATACCAATCTGGATGTCACCTGCATAACAACAGATATGACTGGTTTAAGAAAACACGAAGAGATCAACACCAGCATCTCCTACTGAGACGCCGAATACAAAGGACCCAAGGCTTCAAGCTATGAATGCATGGAAGACAGCCTGACCCTTACACAATCAATAGCAATCATCATTAACAATAATAAGAAAAACAGCAAATAATGAGAAAAAATATATAAAATGCATAGTTAAAAAAGTAAGAGTACTATATAAAATAAAAATATAACAGTAGTAATAATAATAATAAATGTACATAAAATGCATATAAAATAAAATAAGTCGAAGTCGCACAAATCGGATTTTCGCTCTAGTCGGATGGTTTCTGCAGGTCCAATAAAATCATCTCCTAAATCCGATCATACAAGTCGGATTTTCGCCTACCTCGGATGAAAAATCTGGTCCCATCGCAATACATTTCCAATTAAATGCGATCGCATAAGTCGGATGAATTTGGCGCTAAAACCCTCCTCAGCTCCCGTCATGCCGACACACACACTAACAACACCTGGAGATCGCGCGAGCGTCTATACAGTCACGTGACGTCTGGATCGTCTGCACTGGGCGAATCAGCTCATTTCGGCGGAGACGATCAAGCGCAGGAGTCGAGCGTGAGCTACAAACCCGCACTTACGAGCAAAAATATGAGATTGTAAAATTTGTGGAAGCAAATTGTTAAAAAAAAAAGTTTAAAAAAAGAAAGCTGTGCAAGATACAACCAAGAAAACACAAACAAAGCATTAAAATAGACACTTATATAATAGAATTAAATTAAGAGCAGAGGTTCGGTACCGATGGCAGGAGTAGCCAGTGTTTGTCTTCCCACTAACTGAGCTGGTCCAAGTCCATCCAGGAAGTCACTGAACTGACTGCTGGCGCCCAGATTCACTCCAGAGAAGATCAAGCTACGACGGAAAACACAAAAAAGCCAATTATTACTTCAAAACTCACCAACCTTCATACCTTCATCAGTCTTGTGGATGCACTCAGTCAGCATCTTCCTCGGCTTTACTTTGCTGCCTCCAGGAGAACTTCCCTCAGGCTTATTTACAGCAAGAAGAATCTGCGCGACTGCCTCAGTGACAGAAACACCCCGTCTTAATTTGACTCAGTCAGAGTTTTGGTTTTATCGTCGCCTCACTGAGTCCTCACTGAGTCATTTTTCAAACAGCGTGCTCATTATATTAGACTGTTTACTCTCAGTGGGCCCGCGCGTGCAGAAATACCTGCAGGCAGAAACGGATGTCTCCCTCAGAACATGCTGACATGCAGTCATTACTGTCACTCTAACTCATTTTATTCAGCGTGTGCAGATGATGAGCAGCAAACAGAAGGGCTGGTTTACTGACTTCCCCTCAGAGTTGCAGCTGTTCATGCTGCCGTTGTTGGACTCTCTGCTGGGTTGCCGGCTCATGTTCCTCGTCAGCTCCACGGCCATGCCGGTCTCTGTGCTCCTCTGGATCGGCGCTCCCTTCTCCTTCTTACTCTTTCCCTCTGGAGGAAGAAGTTAGAGAGGGGAAGAGCCATCACTAAGAGAACGGTTTGAAAATAGATTCCAGTGAAGCAAGTGGTATGTTCTTTAATGCTGATACCATGAATGTAAGTCTCTCTCCGACTGGAGACCTGTCCAGGGCGTACCCCGCCTCTCACCGCCTCTGGGATAGGCTTTGTCTGAATTTGTCATCGAGGCCTGTACCCCTTTAAGTAGTTTAACGCATTGATTTGTTTCATCTGGCTTCATAAATAAATAGAACTCTGTATAGCAATGAATGCACTGAATGCAGTGTTTTCTAATAGTATAACCCACGGGAAATACGTATAATGTTAAAAACTCTGGACCCATAGCAGAACCCTGTGGAACTCCACGACTAACTTTGTGTGTATTACTGTATTAAAAAATACAAACCTGCATTCGCCGTCATCCATCCTTTAGATTCAGCTGATGTCTGTCCTAACCCTACGTCCTCTCTCTCCTCTCTACATCACTGGCGGAGGGTGGGCGACCCCCTGAAGGCCTAATGTTCTCTAATAGCTTTTTATGCCCACTATAGAGAAGAGGGGTACAGCATTTGGCTTTCATCTTCCATGCCCTGATGGTGAAAGTGGATGCTGGCCTTGGACCAGCCCGACTCTGCTGTGTGGCCGGGAGCGGCGCTGCGAGGGGCTCTCAGTGAAACGGTCTGAACGGTGAAATGATGCGGTTGTTTGTCTTTATGACGAGCGCCGGGCCAGCAGCAGCAGAAGTTGGTCTTTTGCACAACAAAAGGTTTTTCTCTGTGCGGGCGTGGCTGTCATTAGCTTAGCTGTGGTTTGCAGGTGCAGCTCCTTTGTTCAGAGAAAAGCAGCGGGAGAAATCACCTGCTGGTTTTCTCCGAAGCTTTTCAGCACAAGTGCAGCTGGTCTGAGCTCATTTCCTTCGCTTCATTTTTTTATTATTTTGGCACAGGTATTGGTTGATGTTTTCCATGTACTGGGCATGTCGCCACCTTCTGCACACCCCTGAAAAAGTGCAGACAAGGCGTCGCCGAGCCGGTCAGCACAGTAACGCAGTGCGTCCCCACAGGGGCGGCGGTCTTTCTAATATTCACCCTCTTCAATCAGGTTGCTGTTTGTTCTTTTAATATTAAAAAATCTTTCTGAGGTGTGCGAAGAAGTCAGATCTTGCGTGATATTCAATCATACGTTTGCTTAAATTTTACACACTGTACCTTTAATGGAAAAGGGCAGGCAGGCTAAATTATGTTGGGCAGAGGCACTGGATGGGCTCAGATTAGGAAAAGGTTTTGAAACATGTCATAAAGCAGATATGTGCAGTCTATAGTTGCACCCACGATATTCCAGCCGTCCCTGAACCTTCGGACTCACCGGGGCCGCTGATCTGCGAAGTGCTGCGGCTGCGACGGTTTCCAACGATGGCTACCACCCGCGCGCTGAGGCTGGAGCGTCTCTTCTTGCTGCCGCCGCCCACCGTGCCCAGCGCCGTGTCCGACTGGCTGCCGTCTGTGCGCTCCTGGGTGTAGATCTCTCCGCTCACGCTGGAGCTCTTCAGCATGCTGCGGCCCATGGACGATCGCATCTGCCGACTGGAGAGAGAAGACATCGAGTGACCCCGTGACCTGGTGTGTTTGATAGACATTATAAAGCCCGGTGTACTGTACCTTTACTTTGGTAGAACACAGAAACAACAGCATGATTGACAGGAGGAGGGGAGGATGTCAAACACGAGATCCACGAGCCAAATTTGGCCTCTTACAAATTTAATTTCATTAAACACACACGAGCCAATCAAAGCCGCCTCATGTCTGCTTTGCTGACCAATCTGACCACATTGAGAAAGACCAAAACTTACTAATTATCAAGTATAACTTCAGTATATCAGCTAACTGTATGTCTGGGCCTTGATGTGATACTTGCTTCCTCACTAAAACTCATTCTGAAATAACGAAAACAGACGTGGTTGGCAACATTGTTGCGCTGTGTATCCATCTACAAAAAAGCTTTAAAATAAGAATAAAACAGAATGTTGTAGCAGTGCAAAGCTGAGAATATTATACATTAAGGTTCATTCTTCTTAAACAAGCCTCTACACATGGACAGAAGCTGCGCGGTGACCCATGTTGACTCCGAGGAGTTCGGAGGAGCCGGCGCATATCCATCAGCTCAGAAGGGGCCGAAGTGCTGCAGGAGAGTCCAGCTACGCTGCGCCTATCACCCAAACTCTCCGCTCCCTGCGGGTCCCCCACAGCTACGGTCCAGTGACCAAAGGGAGAAAGTGGGAGGGTGGTTTGAGGCCTCTCCACCTCCCCCTGCAGGGGAGTTAGGGAAGGGCGTGTAGAACAAGGGCAGGGTGGAAGGGGAGGATCCAGGTCTGGAGACCGGCGGGGGTCCAGGCAGTCACAGCACAGGACGCATGCAAGGAGGGATCTGAGACATGCAAGGAGGATTACACGAACACAAACACATTTACACGACACAGAAAAAACAGTCTAATCATATTTGCTGTTTGTGGATAAAAGGCATGTGATTTGTGTTTTTTTTCCAATTCATTTTAAAATGTCAGCAGGAAAATTGATTTATTTGTTTGTGTGGTTTTATTCTGAAAGGTCAGCGTGTCTGACCGCATACATCCATGCAAACAGTAAAAGGCAGGACTCACAAAAGCCTAAATGAGCAGCAGCTCATCAATTATTTGGAATTAGGGAGGAGAACTACATCAAACATATGGGGAAATTAAAGAGTAGTGATAGGTTCAAGAACAGCGGACGGTTTAATCTCCTCTGTATGAGCTCAGTTACTCCCAAAAGCCATCATCAAAGTGGCCTGAAGGAGGCATGAGAATATCCACTGAATACTGACATTCATTTCCTGCTCTGAGTGAAAACTGAACCGCGGCCTGCAGTCGATGTGCATCAACTCATTACTAATTCCTGCCCACTCCTCTATCTGCAAACCAATTACAGGCTTTCTGACACTGACCGGCTTCTGTAAATGTAGCCTGACTCCACTGTCTGCTTTTGCAATTCAACCCTGTGTTTGTCCTCAATACAAAGCTGCACGCTCCATTACACGTGTTCTTGCATGTATATATATCTATATATTTCACCCTCTATGGAAAGTGCAACACTAGATCTCCTCGTGTTCTAACGCTGTGTGACGCCGGGAGGAAAGCTAAACAATGTCTCGCACATTACCCACAGTGCAACGCAAACACTGACTGTGCAGTAGAGAATTACCAAGCCAATTACTCTAACGAAGCCAGAAGCTGCAGTTCCTCTGGTGACCACCAGAGGCTGGATTCAAAAGCGAGTCAGTCTCACCGCCTTTGAAATATTTTCTTTGAACACGAGGTCTGCAACCACTCACAGTCAGCTGCTGCCTTCAAAGCAACTTCGGTGCATCAAGACAATAAAACTGCAATGAGACAGACTCAGGTCTGCTATCAGTCTGCTATCACTCTGCTATCAGTCTGCTATCAGTCTGCTATCACTCTGCTATCAGTCTGCTATCAGTCTGCTATCACTCTGCTATCACTCTGCTATCAGTCTGCTATCAGTCTGCTATCAGTCTGCTATCAGTCTGCTATCAGTCTGCTATCAGTCTGCTATCAGTCTGCAACTGAATGGGTCAAGTTGGAAATTACATGCAATCTGTTTGTGATATGGAAATGAACTGTGATAAATCAGCAACAACTGCAGGTCTGTTGCCATCTACATAGGCAGAAATTCACATTAACTGGTTACATTCATAGATGTGACAGAGGAATTCCTCCACAGATAGTGACGTAGTTGCTGCAGGATGGCAAATTTAAATGAAACGGCTGCTCTACAACCTTAGGTTCACAGAGGAACATAACCAGAATACTACCAACCAGAAACCAGCTGAGACGAGTCACGTCGCAGACGAGCTGCAGACGCCCCTCAGTGAAAACCTTTTATTACTACATTATACTTTTCTTTTGCACATTTAGTTTTTCCTCTCTTTAATTTTGAACTTAAAATAATATAAGTGGACTTTAATTATTTTTAATTATTTTAAACCTATTTTTTTACAGTATTTAAATGAGTGTACTATTGTGCTCCACACTGATCTGTTTTAGCTGATGATCTTAAGAACAGGTTCAGTAACATCAGTGTCATTAATTCACTGTTCTAAGACTCTTATTTACTCCAATATTCTCGGTTGATTAGGTGTGTCTGTGTTGAGTTTTTCAGGTAAATGCAGATTAATTTTCTGTCTCTGGCCCTCAGATCCCAGTTTGTTCGTGTTGGTGGTGTTAAAACTATTAACACTTAAATTGTTATTTTTCAGGTAGAGATTCAGAAACACGACAGGACTTAAAGGGTTCATTTCAATCTTAAAAGGTTAAAAACTGCGATAATAAAGGCAGTTTGGGGTTGGACACATGAGTCCAAAAAAGGCCTGCAGGTGGAGGAATGAAGAGCCTGGATGTCTTCAGTATTCAGCCCCTTTGGGTTGAACTGAAGCACTGACTGAGAGCCAGGCTCTTCCTACCACATTTATGCGGCTGAACGGGAACAAATGCTCACAGAGCGGAAGCTCACACTGAACCTGATTAATGGGGCTTATGTGGCTGTCCACATACTTTTGGCTCTGTGCATGTGGCGGCTGCTTTTGTTTTACTGATGACAAACTGAATCAAAAAAAAGCTACGAGCCTCTGACGTCTGAGAGTGTGTTCGAGGCCGTCGGCCGTGCTTTTAAAAAACTCGTTTTGAATTGATCTGCGTGAAGAACGCTCGTCCTTTTCTCTCTTCCTCCCAGACCTCAATGCATTAGCCAGCTAATCAGCTGCGCTACGTCATCGCCTGGCTCACTCTGGAGCTCTGAGGTAGTTTGTCCTTGTCGGCACTCTGTTGCTGGTCAGGCTCTAAGACGTGTGCGTGTTTGTGTCGATGTACATAAAGAGACCTTTTTAATCTCCTTTCAAAGGGCTGCTGTTCTGCTCACTTCCTGCATATTTTTACTCTCGGATTCAACTAGAGTAGCTTTGCATGAGTCACAGTACAAGATAACTTTATTCATCTTATGCTGGGCCCCTCCCTCAGTTCGTCCCCCGTCTGAAACAAACCATTTCAGCCCCCTCCCCCCTCTGATTTAGAAAACTTTCTTCTGATTGGCTGCAGGACTGAACAGCAGGTTGGTGGGATGACTGTGTACCTCAGATGACCATATAAGGATATCCGTTCTCTGTGACATCATAATAAAGCTAATCTGCTGCCTGGATGGTTGGTTAGACCTCCCAGTTCAGGAGCCAAAGAGCAGAGAAGGAACCTGAGGAACCTCTGCCTAACTGTAAGAGAACAGGACCTTTTTTAATAGCTTTTCTTCTGTGGCTGAGCATCAGTGGGGACACTCCAAGCAAGGAGTAAAGTTCCCTACTGAGATCTACAATAAGCTGCTTATATTTCCACCAATAGTAGTTGCTGATGGGCTCCCCTTTTCTTCAACACTTTTGGAGCTGGTCGCGCAGTGAGCGGAGGAATCGTTTGCCATCATCAGTGAACTCGCTGTTTAAGCTCTCTGTACCTGGACTCTCTCGTGTCTCCTGCCACAGTGTGTCTCCTGTGCTTCAGCTCCTCAGAGAAGTGCCTCTTTCCAGCTTCACTCTCCTCCTCTCCATCCACCCCCCACGAGATCCTCCTGTCCTTCTTGTCCTCCTCTAACGACTTGGATCTGAGTTCACGGCGCGTTTGCGCGTTCACGTGTTTGTGTGCGTGGATGGAGGAAACAGAGCGTGCAGAAGGACAGAAACATGCAACGGCAAGAGGCATGCAAGAAAAGAAAGACGGGCTGTGATCAGCATGCAGTCAGCAGACGTGTGGGCTCGATTAAAAACGATAGCTGTGATGTTAGAAAGCACAGCAGCCTTTACGGGTATAACTGACCTGAGTCGTCCCCCGGGTCGTTCTGATTGGATAGACATGTAGCTGGTGCTACTGAGGCGGGAGGCACTGCTGGCATGGGAGATCGCCGACACATCGCTCATATCGCTGTCTGACGATCTGGCCGACATGTTGTCGCTGCTACGTCTCTGTTCTGCATACATCTGAGGATGGAGAGGAGGAGGAGGAGGAGGGTTCATAAAGATCAAATGCATCACTTACAAAGTGCAGAAGGAAGAGGCGAGAGGGGAGAACGGACACCGACCTCCCGTTTGGTCTTGAGGTCCGTCTCAGGGCCGTGGGAGGCTGAAGGCCGGTAGGAATGTACTTTCATCTGCAGGTGCCGGGCTCGCTCCTCCACCGCGAGGGCTGAGGCAAAAAAAACATCAACAAAAAAAGCGGAAAGGATATGGATCAAAGGATAAAACAGAGGAAAAAGCAAAAACCATGAAGAAGAGAAACGTAGCACTCGTGTGTTTTAAATAGATGCCGTGTCCTCTGGATGCAGGATCCAGGTTCTGACACTAGGTGGAGCATGATGTGCATTCAGACTCCATCACGAAGGGTCAAAGATGCTCACAGGCAGAAAAGTATATTTTAAACTCCAATCCAGGTCCTCTGGGAAGGCCGGATTTATGGACAGAGGCATAATAATGCTTATGCTAAATCCTGCTTTTGTCTTTATAGATTTATTCCCGGATTTTTTGTGTGCGGGAAAACAGAGAATTTGAAGCCGAATGACCGATTAACTGCAATAACAAAGGAAACAGAGAAAAGTTGAAGTCTCTAAAGTTAATGCTTTGAATCGAACTGTTTTCACACTTTAACATGTCGAGTTGTGCTGAGAAACTGTGACTCACAGAGCCTTTGAACCATCAGTGACTGATGTGACTGAACCTGTTCTGAAAACTCATTAGTTACAACCCACAGCAGCAGTAACAGACTTCACCCTCTGCCTGCCGGATCATCTGTCCAGTGAAACACTTTTGATTTGAAGAGTTTATATAAACAGTACTCAAATGAGACTGATTGTTACACCATCACCATTTTGATTATAATCTTTTTACGCTTTAATGTGTAAACCAGCAGCTGTTAAGGTGGAATGTTTTCCACCAGCTTCCGTTTTATAACCCCGTATGAAAGCTCCAGGGCGGAAACATTTATTCAATCACAGGAGTGCTGAGCAGGTAAAAACGCCGATGCACTTTATGCTGACGGCCTCCTGAATCGCTTTCAGGGTTTTTCTGCTGCTGTGAATTGTTGTGCGTTTCCAGCTGTCGTGTTTTTGGACACCGGGAGAAAATAAACCGCCTTCAACGAGCCTTTTCTGACATTTTGACCCCAGAGGTCGCTGTAACCGAACCCGGCCGAGTGCTGAAACGCAACCCTTGCATATTTTTCAAAGATGAAACGTTGTGCGTTCACTGGAGAGGTCAGGTGGTTTACCTGTGACTAGATCTGTCGTGCTTCATTCCCGCTGAATCAAACCTGGCAGAGAAACACGACTCACCGAGCACTCGTTTTGTTTTTACTCTAATTTACACTTTTAATGAGGCAGAATTTAAAAATGTGGTTACTGTGAGGTGGAGACTGATTACGTGTGTTTCTCTGTTTTGGTGCTGTCGGTGACAGAAACTGGAGACGTTGTTGTTCAGGTGGAAATTTGATAGCACGGGGGTGAAGGGGTCAGAGGGCGCAGCATCTGTCGTGCTTCAGTTCTGCTGTTTGAAATGAGCTCATTGTTTTTAAAGCCCTTCACACGGTATCGTGTGCTTTTCAAATCTCACTCCCGGCCCGGTGAGAGGGACACAGATTTGTGGCACATCAGTAGTCTTCCTAATTTTATAGATGGGCAAAAAAAAACCCCTTAAAGGCACCGAAGCTGTGAGCATACAGTCAAATATGAGCACAGCCTGCATAAGTACATAAGGGTTTTATCTGCTCAGCACTCCTCTGCACTGACAGTTTAAAGGTTGTTAACCCTTTTCAGCCTGAAGTCCCTGCACTGGGTTATAACACAGCATCTGTGAGCATTATTACAGCTTTGTTACCGTTATGATTCGGGTGGTCACATGCGTCCTTTTCCTGTTGCGTTAAATCTGATGGAGCTGCAGTTCAGCCGCTGCAGTAACTGATTATTAGAACGCGCTCTAATCGGAGCCCGTGCCGTCAATCAGTGCCGTTGGTCAAAGCTGCTGTCAGTCAAAGTACAATGACGGGTGTGCTTGGGGTCACGGCCCTACTGCGGGGTTCCTGCTGTGAAGGGGTGTGTTTGGATCTAAACCGCGATCCTTTCCTAAATTTAACCAAGTAGTTTCCCCAGCGGGGCGTGAACCCGACATCTGACAGCACACTGCTGTTTTTTTGAGGTCATGGTCGGGTTACAGGGACGCAGGAACTTACTGTCTCCCACCCACAGAGCCCCAAGTTATTCACTCCGACTGAATTATTATGATGCTAAAAAAAGGTCAGGTTCATGTGAATCATTAAGACCATTAAATGATTGCGATCTTGTCTTTTCTTCACACAGGACACACCTTGCTCGATGCTGCTGCTTTTTGCGGGGAGCTGTGGAAGCTGCCTGCCCCTGCGACCTGATGAGGGAGTCCCCGCTGGGGGAGACGGGGCGCCGTGAGGGTGTGCTCTGCGGGACACGAACACACACGGAGGTGAGAAAATTAGTCATATTAACATACAATTATAAAGACATTCAGCTCTCATTCAAGTGAGGCCCAACACTGAATCACAGAAGCAACAAACTGTGGGTCAGTGGTAAAGGTCAAAGGCCAAGTTAGGAGAGAAATGGATCAAAAGCATCAATAAAGGTGCAGGAGAAGTAAAGGAAGAGGCACCGAGTGTGTTTATATAGAGAATACAGAGTGTGTGAGCATTTCTACACATCCCAAAATTACTGTAAATACATTATGTGCACATAATTTATAAGAATGTCAGGAGAATATCATAAAGATCATATTGGGATGTGGCCCACACAGGTGGTATCTGTGCATTCAGTACCACCACACTCAGTGTGACAGAGAGGAAATCAGCACACAGGTGAGGGGAGGCGTGGCACTGGCGGCAGCATGCACCTGTCCAGTCGTGGTGAGTTAGGACAGGACCCTGACAGGACTGTCTGGCCAAAGGGCCTCAGAGGGCCTCCTCTCCCTCTACTGCCCCTCAGGATAGAGGTGGGCTGGATACGACTGCGGTCAGCAAGTAAAAAGAAATAAAAACAGAAAAATAAAAACTCAAAACAACACAAAGAATCGTGCTCTCTGTGTGTGTGTGTGTGTGTGTGTGTGTGTGTGTGTGTGTGTGTGTGTGTGTGTGTGTGTGTGTGTGTG
>JAVDPK010000862.1:159377-171551 GCA_034780415.1 Cichlasoma orientale | reverse complement strand
GTGTGTGTGTGTGTGTGTGTGTGTGTGTGTGTGTGTGTGTGTGTGTGTGTGTGTGTGTGTGTGTGTGAGTGAGAGAGTGTGTGTGAGTGTGTGTCTGTGTGTGTAAACTCTTTAGGCTACAGACAGTAAACACAGTGGCTCACAATATTCTACTCTATTTTAATTCCACTGTTCTATCATATATGTATATATATGTATATATATGTATATATATGTGTATATGTACTGTTTCAATGATGGACGGTCATATTAAACATGGTCTAATCAGCCTGCCTGCAGTTTGAATGGTTTGCTTAAAGAGCCAATCAGAGAAAGTCAGCTAACAGAGGGAGGAGCTAAACCATGCTTGTTTCAGACAGAGGAAGAACTGGGGGCGGGGCTTCTCAAATGTCAATTATGAGATAAAAAATCATTTTGAATTGTGAATCATGTAAAGCTACTCTGATAGAGTGAAATGACTTTCACGGGTAAATGTGGTTCGAAAACGTTCAATTTGGCAGATTTCTCCTTCAAGGTCGTCTCCTCGTGCACCTCTGAACCGTTTTCAGTACTGCTGCTAACGCGCTGATCTGAGATCACTTGGACATCTGCAGAGAGCATCATCATCTGGGTCAAACGGACCATATTTTAATGTTTAAATCATAAAAAAGTGGAAGGGTCAGCTGGTCCGAGCCAGAGGAGCACGCTTTGGGTTTTTTGACTTTCACTGACTTGTGTGCATTGTGAATTCTTTCCTCTGAGTCCGATTGTCATAGTCGAATGACCTGATTTGTGGTGTGTGCCTGCATGCCACCGAGCACCCCCCTCCCAGCGCACTGAAAGCCTAGGTGCTCACAGATTCGACTCCCGGCTCACTTCCTTCTTTTCCCCAAAAGGAAACACAAGCTGAAGTGCTGCCATTTTGACACAGCGGAGGACACACAGCACACAACTCATAAAAGGGATGTTCATGGAGCAATCTAATAACAGCAGCAACACTAGAAGCAATCCAGAGGTGCACAAGTACACAATACTGAAGGGAGGACTGGACAGACCAACTCAGCACAGAGACTGCAAAGCCAGTTTGGCTTCTCACACATTCAACTTTAAATAAATCACTTTTAAGTTCCTATAAAACACACAGAAACTAAGTTTATGTCAGCAAAGCTCCGTTAATTATGCAAATCAAATCACAAAAATGGCTCAGTGTGTTTATAGCGAGTGCATTTCTGAGAGCTGAACAAGAAAAAAAAAACATTGTTCAGGACATAAAGGTGCAGATGGTTAGATGTGATCCCTCTGGAGAAAAGAGACGGCATGAGAGGAGGTGAAGCTAAAGGTCAGTAAATGAATGATTGAATGATCTTACCTGTCCCCCTCCAGGCTGTTTCTGCTGCCCTGTGGACAGTTTGGACTCGGAGAACTGTGACACTGCCTGTCTCGGCAAACAGCGGCCACAGAGAGAGAGAGGAAGAGAAACAAACACGATGTGGAAAATGGCGAGGCGCAGAATGGCCTGACTGAGAACTGAGTGAGAAATCATCTATTATCGGTTTATGAGAGCGGTGCAGCCGCAGGAGTGCTTTCGAGCCAGAGAAGTGGAGAAGTTCAGGAGAGAGAGGCAGGTGCAGCGGAATAAAGGAGAGATCGTACAGCCTCGGACCACAAATATTTACAGGAAAAGGGAAAGAAGCACAAGATCTGCGATATATATATATATATAAAAATGCATCACTACAGGATGAGCTTCAGACTAGAGGACAGGCTTAAGTGAGAGTTCAGGGAGGTGTGAGCAGGCAAGCAGAGCTGCAGCGTGTTAGGGGACAGCAGAGGGGGCAGGCCTGGTGTACCTGTCTTCCTCAGGGGCCACGTGTTCTACTAAGATCCTGGGGCTCGGGGGAGTCTTTTGGGGCAAAGAGTTGGAGCACCTGGAGGGGCGGGAAGGTGGAAGGAGGAGGAGCATCCCAGTGGGAGAGAGGTTGTTAGTGAAGAGAGAGGGACAGTGAAGGCTGTGAAAGTGTGAAATTTTTTTCAACTCCATGGCATCAACATCAGCTAAAAGCTCCACACAGACCTGGCTTACAGTGGCAAACATGAGAAATCTGAGCACACATGAACAAACTGAAGCAATGGGAACTCATAACAACACCGATGAGACCTTCCTCGCAGACTGCAGAGCATGTTGTCACTCGCTCTTATGTCCCTGTGCATTCCTAATAATTCAGGCTCGTTTGTTACGTATTGGACTCTATGTGCAGGGGGGGGGGCGAGGGCGTCCGCTTTGGCGGCCTCGTGATCACGATTCTGCTCTCTGTCGCTGATGTGGACCTGCTGGATGGATTTCCAGCACAGAACGGGTCGCTGTGCAGCCACGTGTGAGATAGCTGGGATAAGAAGTCTGAGGCCAGGATTCTCAGGTGGAAAAGGCTGCATTACTGGCTCAGGGTAAAGAGGTGCAGAGAGAGAGAGATGGGTGTGAAGGTGAAGCTGTCGATTTACCTGTCGATCTCTCTTCTTACCCACACCTGAGTGTTTGACATAAATAACTAATAAATACACAGATCCCTGTTTACTGGCTGCAGAGTGGATTCAGTCTCAGTGTATGACTCACTGCACTCAGTTATGCTTCCTGGGGTGCAGGGACGTTTGGGGTTTCCTCGTTTAACTACTTCATCCAGTAAAGTACACTGGGTCATATGCAGCTGGTTTAGTTTCTGTCTTGGAAATCAAACATATTTTGTTTTTGTGAAGGTGTGCGATGGTAAATTTACTCATGTATGAAAGGGGCTCGTGATATGAAGTGAAGTGGAGACATGCAGCATCCTAAAACCCAACACGTTTAATGATCCCATCAGAAAAACGATGCAGATTAAGGTTATTTGATTCTTCTGATACCTGTCTCTGTCAGTGGAGTGAAAGTCGGGTCTCAGACATGTGGTGCTGGCGCTCCTCACTCTGTCCAACGACGGCTGCAGGTCGCTGCGCCGCCACAGCAGGGCAGCAGAGGGAGAAACAGAGACGAACAAGGACAGAGGACGCAAGGAGAGGTGATGAAGATGTTGAAAAGAGAGGGATGACAAGTGCGAGGGGGGCAAAAAAAAATGGTAACCAAATAAAGAAAGGAGATAGTAAAGAAAGAGTGAAGATGGGATGCAGAGGGGGAAAGAGAGGATGCAAGGAGAGGTGATGAAGCGATTTGGAAAAGGAGGGTTGATAAGTGGGACAAAGAAATGCAGAGAAAATCAGAAGAACGGTAACGAGAAGAAAGAGAGACAAAGAGAGAAGAAGGGAGGCCATGAGACAGGGCATTAAAAAGGTAATGGCTCTGATGCTGTGTTTCCATTCATCACCGCCAGTCACTCCTCGCAGCCGTGAGACCGCTCGGATGGGAGGTTGTCATGGGAACCAGGTCTAAGTGGGAAAAGGGACGGTCTGTGTGTCTGGGAGTGAACGAGGAGAGCGGAGCCCAGCTGTATGTCGGTCCTGTGTCACATCATGCTGCTTTGTGACAACAGCTACTATCAACAGATGGCTGGCTCTGTGCCATCGCATGACACGGATGGCAACAAGAGCTTAAGAGTAAAACCCTGCTTCCACCAGCACACGCTCGGAGGGGGGGGGAGAAACAGTGTCGGGTGGTGAGAGGACCGATGGTGGGAGGGGCGAGGAGACATGTGAAGTGGGTGCGTTCTTACCTAACCGTGACCTCATCAGTGAACCTGAGCACACGGTGTGTGAGGATGCTACGAGGCAAGGCGCTGCCCCCCTCCTGCCTGTGGGGCGACTTGCTCTTTAGGCATGCGGGGAGGGTGGAGCTGTGTGCCAGGAACCCCGCCCACGGCAGGTGGGGAAAAACCCGCATGCAAAGAAAGGCAAAGGAAAACAAAAATGATACACACAACTGAGAGAAACAAGCAAAACAAGGGCAGGGAGAGGAAACGCAACATGAAACTAACAAAATTAACAGAGCGTTTACAATGCAACACAAAGAAGGGCATCTTTAACACATCAGCTTATGCAACAGCTCAGTTAGAGGGGAGGTTCCTGCAGCATAATGCTGGAAACACCAGGCACAGAAAATCACTGAAAGACACGAGACGAGCTGCACGCCGTCTGTGACTTCAGACACAAGAATTCATTATGTAAGAGTGCAGAGATCTTTCTCTCGTGGACCGACCTCGCACACGTATATACGGGGAGGCTTCGTGTAACACCAATTATGTAACGCAATCTACAGATCTGAAGCTGCCGAGGCAGCACGCGGCGAGCAAGCCCAGCTGAAGGGCCTACAGGACGGAGATGTTCAAAGGATCAGAGCAGAATGGGCACACATGAGGTCTGTCGGTCTGCTGATTACGTGTCCAGGAATGAGCCATTATAGCAAATATGATTTCATAGTATATGGTTCAGGAAGGGATTAGCTTGGATTAGCATAAAATGGCAGTTTTACTGAAGCATAATTTAAGTGATCTTTAGTTTCAGTGGTCACCAGGACATAAAAACTGCATGTCTATAATCCCCAGTCACCTGTAATGAATCTGCTTAAAGAGTTAAACTTCTAGCACCATCTTTGCTGCAGACACATTTCAGAGCTGTGTCTCGCTTAATACGTCGTCAGTGTCCTCCTGTTTTTCAAGCTTCTGGGCTAAGCTACACCGAGCTCTGCAGAGTGGGATCAATCTTAGCTTTGAAATATCTGAGAGAAGCTACACGCAGTTTCAGAAGCAGGAAAAAGGGGATGTTTTTGGTATGTTTTAGCCCATCAGCTGCAAAGCATCCTCAAGGTAAAAAAAATTAACCAGCAGTCATCACCAGGGTGCTCCAGGCTGGCTACGGCACCACCCAGGGCTGAGACCTGACGGAGCCCCAACGCAGACATCAGAGCACTTTGTTCTTCTTTACTTTGTAGCTGAAGTTGGTCACTAGTGGACATTACAGGCTCTGACTGAGGGAGTAACTATAATCTATATTTACATCATATTCATATACAATAGCCAACAAGCCCTTGCTCACAATAGTAGGCACTTAAATTGGAATGCCCCCAAAGCGACATTAGTTTGACTCGGTTGGTCCGCACTGTCCGCTCACAGGACAAGAGTCCAGGGTTCAAACCCAGGCAGGGCCATTCTGTGTAGAATTAGTGTGGGTTTCTCCACCCATAAAAAGGCAGGATGCTTAATGCTGCCTGTCTTGGCCCAGGTAATCTCATGACTTTCCTTTCTTGGGTAAATCAAAGTTAAAAAATAATTAAAGGTTTAGCGCGTTAAAATGTTTTTCTGATGGTGTAAATTCAGGAAATGTTGCACCGACTTTCGTGCCAGTCCGGTGAATGGTTCTCAGAATGCTGCGCAGTAACCTCCAGGGGGCTGCGACCTGAAGCCAGGTGACCTTCAAAATAAATGCTATGAATCATAAATGAATATAAAGTGCATGCATGCAGATGGGGATCATTTACAGCAATAGTATCCAGTAATACGGCCGATATCATGAATCAGTCATTACACCGTTTATTTTCAGCTAGAAATATGAGTCTGTCCACATCGTCAAATGAGGCGAAGCCTAAACTAAATGCTTGGAAAATGTTGTGCCCTACACGGGCCCTTGGCCCTAAAAGGTTTGAGACGCTCTGGCCTTGGGAGCACATATTTCTGCTGTCACACCCAGCCTGTTACTCAGCATGGTTCAGGTGAGGGAGCTGCCCGTGTAGCATGTGCAGCAGGCAGTACTGAATGCAGCAGACCACCTCTGCTATTTACACGTCTGCGCATGTTGCAGTCACCATGCATGCTGCTATGCATGTGTGAAAATGACCCTCACAGGTACCAAAAACTACAATTCATTTGTTTTTTAAAAAAAAAGAATAACAACTGATGTTTAGTATTTGTGATTGGTAGTAGATGGGCTACGGATGTAAGATTAGCAGCATGGTCTTTTAAAGGACTGCGTAACACCAAGGAGAAAGCAACACTCACAGCTAAAGCGGCACCATGACAAAGCAACTTGGCACACAGTCTGACCACAGCACGCACAATCAGCACAGCGGTCTGGGAGGCACACGGGCATTTACTGCATCGAGAGAACACAGCCACAAATAAACGGCCCACCAACTCCACACAAATGAGTCTGGGAAAGCTGAACAGGCACAGAGAAGGGGTTGCGGGACTGCCTTTAACACTAAAAGCTTACCTGTAAATGTCTTTATGGATACCATTTACTAACAGGGGCATTTTGGGGGGGAGGGTGTTGCTGTATCTACCTATGCCCCTGGTTGTATGAGCGGAGATCATGCACGTAAAGGAAGACAAGAAAAAAAGTTGAAAAACAACACATAACTGCTGTTATGCAGAGAAGACATCCAAAGCAAAAAAAAAAATTAAATGAATTCAGGGTTCTAGCCAGAAAAAAAAATTCAGCCCGGTGCGCGTATGTTAGGGTGGGGGCTAATTAGCATTAGCTTCCTAATGCTAGACGCTAAATGCCATGCCAGTTTGCTAATACAGTGCCGTGAACAGTTGGATAATACGTATAATATTCTGCGATAATGGTTGGTCCTACGGGTCATTGAAGGCACCCGAATCTGATTAAACCGTGTGACTCGATGACGATACGGAGTGTCCATTAGTGGTGTGCGATACTGCAAGATTTGGTATTGATCCGATACCAAGTAAATACAGCGCCAGTATTGCCGATACTGATACCGATACTTTTTAATAATTATGAAGAATTTTCACGATGTTGAGTGTTCCCTTTGGATCATTAATTAGTTAAAACCCAGGATAGAATTGGTCAAAGTTTATAGGTAAATAGAAAATACTCTACTCAAAATATAAGTTTTTGTTCTGAAACAACAGAACAGTAACAGTAATGTCTGGATTTTTTTTTCTTAAATAAAGAAGCTGTACAAAATTATCACTCTACAACGTTATAAAACATTTAAAGCAAGTTCCTTTTTTTCCCAGTAAAATATGTTACGAGTCACGTGACGGTATGATGTCAAAACACCGCGGGGAGGGAAGGAGCAAAGTGTGCCTGCTCTGTGCTGTGACAGGAGCGGCACTTAAACAGTCAGCTCGCATCTTTGATGAAACCGCAGCGCTGCACACAGGAGAGAAACTGAAGCTAAAGTATCGATCTCATTACACTGGTATTGATCAATATCAATACCAACTTTAGTATCGATATTATCGATATTTGGATCGATCCGCCCACCACTAGTGTGCATCCCTCTAGTCTGTGCTCTGAAAATAAGACGCATGTTTTCCTGCAGTTATTGTTAATAAACATTCCTTAAGCAACACATCAGTGTGTTATCTTTGTGAGTCTACGAAGACAAAAACAAGAAAAGCTCCTGGGATTTTATGTTTAATAGGAAGCCCAAAATTGTCCTTTGAGCTCCCTTTTTCCGCTTCTTCGCCCTCGGTTTCACGCTGGTTGCTGTTTTGCCCAGCAAAATCAAGCGTGAACAGGACCGTCGCGATTTGGCGCGTGCACATAGTGAACGAAACTGGCCGTGCCCGGTGGTAGATTGTAAATTGAGACAGGGTGGAGACAGGGTGGAGTGTGTGGGGCGTGCGCCTGCAGCGGTGAAATTCTCAGCCCAGCGCACGAGGACCTCAGCATGGCGCAGCGCTGGGCGATCAATCGCTGGCTAGAACCCTGGAATTCATCACAAAGCTTTGCCTTCTTTGAGGTCAGGTGCTGAGCAGGGCTCTAATCCCCTCATACAGTGGTGTGTGTTGTTATGAGACAGATATATAACATAGAAAAGATGTGAATTTATGAGTGCGCTACAACTACTTTAGTCTTCATGCATGTGCAGAAATAAGAGACTTAACCATAATCATGTTCCTCTTGCATCAAAAATGCCAACTTTAAGTGTTAGGATGGAGTTGTTAACATAGAGTGAAAATGGAAATGAGGACAGCTGAATGCTGGCTGTCTTTGTCTTTTTTTTTTCTTTTTACCTGTTTGTGTGCAGGCACTCGGCACTCCCGCCCCGGATAGACCTGTGCATCTCCAGGACCTCACTGTCATTGGCATGACGATGGGTGAACAAATGAAAAACAACACAAAAGAAGAGGATGGCAACTCAGACAGGCAAAGTGAAGTTATGAATGACAGAAACCAGGAAATCATAATTCTGAGATTTCAATCAAGTCTCCATTCAACAGCAGAGAGAGAGTCCCATATGGAAAAGAGTGTGCGTACACTCCAGCAGTAAATGTTCATGTTTCACATCCGAGTCTTAGAACATTTACTCAAGTAAGCAGCAAATCAAATCAAATATTTCCATCCCTGCGCGTTCTGTTTTGAGTGCACAAGTGCATCCACATGGAAAAGGAGGCTGCGTGCTGTAGACTATGATGGGAGCGCCGCACCTTCCGCACTGACCGGCTGCAGCGGGAAGAACACTCAGCAACTCCCACTCTGGGAGTCGTGTTTCACGGGGGGCGCTCGTGAGGCAGTCCATCGTGTTTTTGATAGAATGCGTTGCAGCAATACATGAAGTTTTATTTTTATTTAGTTTGTGTAGTAAAAAAATCCTTGTGTGAATCTCAGGAAGCACAATGAGCCCTTTTAAGGCAGCCTCCATATTGACTCGAGGCATGAAGCGAGCAGCAGCAGCCTCGCGATAGCATCACCTCCAAGGACCGCAGCCAGCTTCTCCGCCCACATCAGTGTGTCACTTAATTTCAGACACACTGTCAATACTGTATTTGTGGAATAATAATGTGTGTTTTTGCATTTGCACGCTAATTTAGATTCTCTCGCATTCACTGAGGACTTTCTTGCAGTTTTCTGCTGAACTGCAGCAAATGTTTGCACAACAGTTTGAATAAGAGGTGAACCTCAGCTCTGGGTTGCCTGAATACATCAGCAGCACAGCAGGAGAAGCTTGGAGGCTCGGCAAGTTGTAAATACTTGTAAAAACACATCCAGCTTTTCTGATCAGTGTGTGAATCAGTTTGATTCACACACTGTGCAGCTAACAGTCTGCGCAGTCCACTGCATGCAAGAGTACCAACGTGCAAAAGGGGAGCAATCCTTCAGAATCCAGCGTAAAACGTAAACATTTAGTGCAGGTGCTGTTTTCTGTTTCTTTTCCATATGGGCAGGTTCGCTCTGTTAGTCGTATTAGTAGAAATTAGTTTGGTAAGATCACATTAGACACCGATAAATGAAAACAAGATTCAACCTTTGACAAATATCAGTCACTAGAATCCTGTCATAAAGTCATGTTTGATGACGGCCGGTTTCACTGTTACAGAACGAGCCTCTGATCTCACGCGCGTCAATTTTTTTACCATAAAACTAGAAGACGTTTTCATAACCCCGCCCCTCGCTCTGAAGATCCCGGGAGATTCCAACAACAGGTTACCTGTCCTCAGAGTACTCGTAGTCCGAGTCACCTGAGCGTTGGTGCTCCAAGTGGGGCTCGTGGTAACGGGAGGGGGAGCGGTTCTGGTGGCGGTTCTGGTGGATCTCATCCAAGCTCCTGATGAACGCGATGATGGTCCAGTGATTTAAAGAAAGAAAATATTAAACAAACATGAGGCATGTTTTTGTTTCACGCAGCTGTGATTTTATTGTGTTTCTCTTCACTTTAATGTGACCTGACTGAAGATGAGACACAGTGAGCACAGTGCTAAGTAAATGCTGCCTGTACTGCAAAGCACGGTTCATGTGAAGCTTAAAGTCAGACTTTTCAGTGCCAGGAAGGTGTCTCTATTTTAGCCTGGCTGCATTACCATGGTGGTACAACAACACGGGTTACAAAATCCATCCATCCAGCAGGTAAAGCTTGCAGGTAGGAACTCACCTTTGCATGGGCACGTGCGCAGGCCGAGAGCGAGCCCTGCACGAGTCCTCTCGGTGAGGCGACACTGAGCGCGAGCGGTGCTGGACGGGCCGCTGCTGCTCAGGCACGGCCAACGTGCTGCCCCGCTCCCTCTCCCTGGAGTTGCGCTCTGCACCTGCACCCACACACAGATCCAGTATGGACACACAAGCACGTGCAGAACAAACACAATACGTGTTTCAAGTTTCATACAGATACAGCACGCACAGCAGGAATACACACACCCACACACGTCCAGGCATTTGTGTCCTGGGTTAAGGATGCACTAGTTGTGAGTGTTGGGCTACTCGCTACCATTACAGGTGCCATTCACCTACAGACTGTAAAACATCACATCGGGATGTTTTATGGGCATATGAGCAGCTTGCAAACACAGTTTAGCTGGTCATGTGACTGTTTCTGTAAATGTGTCTGTCAGCTCTGAGGTTAGCTTGTTTTCAATCCCATGAGGTGGCTGGTGAGATGACAGAGCAGACATTTACAGCTACGAGGCTACAAAGACGCAAGTCACATGAAACAGAAGAAAACAAATGCAACAAATGCTCAAGAGTCACACAGCTGGCATAGGCAGTGACACGCACACGCACACACACACACACACACACACACACACACACACACACCTACATTTCTGCACTTCCTCTTGGCTTTGTGATGGGAGACTTTGGCCAATCACAGGCCAGAGAGAAGCCACTCTAATCGGCTATTCTACTAATTCATGTGAACTTCCCTTTGGATGGTGGAGACTGGGATACTGCGGTGGACGCTCCTGCATTAAAAACTACTATTCCACTGAAAACAACTGCGTACACTGCAAAGCAGCCCAAAAGAGGAACATTTAATGCACTGAAACACATCTCATCTCTCAGGAGTTATTCATCATCACCAGAGAGCAATCAGAAGCTATATTCGGAGTTTATCATTGCTCCCTGGATTGGAAAGGCACTAACTTCAATTTTCTGCGATGTCTAAGGGTCTTGATGTGGTTGGCTAGGTTGTGGAGGTAGAATGGCTGCCTGGATGGATGTATACAGCGTGCATATGCTATATGTCTGATGAGATGGGCTTATGACACTGAAGGGAGAGAGGGGGCTGCAGGACATTTCATTAAGAAAGGACTCCCTACAGAAAACCACGCAGACATTCCTGCACCATTAACTTGGTGATCAGAGTTAACTTAACTATATAGAACTGTTAAGGGATTTAGTGTGATGTCTTCATCTATCCGGGCTGGGGCATGTTCCAGGTAACAGGGTGACCTGTTATGATTTACAACTGCAGGACTTCTAAAAACATGTTACTGTAACTTAAGTCGAGCGATTGGTCGTACTCGTCCTCCTCCTATTGGCTGTTATGGGCGAATATTTGCTGATTTAAAAAAAAAAAAAAACGCTCCAGCAGCTTTATTTGCATGAATGATGTGAGAGGAAACTTTGTATTTATGTGTAAACTACGGAAGTTTGTTTCCGCCAATTTTTTTACTATCCGCGACTCAAAATTTCTACTTATTTTCTCAAAATTTTGAGCTAATTTCAAAAAGTTGAAATTTTTCGGGTTAGCTCTGCGAATCACAAAGCTCGGTGAAAGAGGTCATTTCCCTGTTACCCGGAAACAGATGACAGCAACGCATGCGCACCCAAAATCGGGTAGCGACAGTGTCAGCGTCAGTTAGCTAGCAGTGTGTGGCAAACGTGAGCAAACTGTCGTCAGGCTTTTGACCTCTGAATGACTTCTAGTGAATAAAAGGAATCAGTGTTTTCATGCTGAACTGTTGGACAGCTGATGCCTTCAGCCTGCTGGTAACAAGGAAGTTATGCATCTCAAAATTTTGAGAAAATTACTCAAAACTGTGAAACTGTTAAACAGGAATCAGTCAGTTGCCACCTGGCCCCGCTAGATACTAGCTGCTGAACCTCTGCTTGTGCTCTACAGAGACATCAACTTGGCTCCTTTTTGTTGCTCTTTCTAGACTTCTGCCAGCTGCAGCTTTAAACGTGTCGATGTGTAAGATTCACTTCAGCTCAGTTTTATTTATATAGCGCCAAATCACAACAGTCACCTCAAGGTGAGTTATCTTGTGAGGTAAAGCCCCGCCCTAAGATGTGAAACAGATCATTTCAGGTAGCAGCCTATTAGAGAGCTGCACACCACCGGCTGGATAAGCACAAAAAAATAATAATAAATATAGCCGCAAGCGGCGATGATAGGCCCTCGCCGGCCGCCGCCCCCCGCTGCTGCCCCTGCCGAACCCATCTTTCCCGGCCGCCCCAGTTTTAGCCATTCTTTAGGCATCTTTTAGCTGCCGTATGTGAAATATTGCAAAGTTCAATTGGTTA
>JAVDPK010000862.1:135132-159277 GCA_034780415.1 Cichlasoma orientale | reverse complement strand
TTTCGTTTTCTCGCAAGCGAATACAATAGGCTCCTCGCCTACCCCTACGGGAGGCTCGGGCCTAATAATAAAAAATAAATCAAAGGTAGAATCCTGTGGATAAAAAACTGACTCCCAGGATGCAATTGTAATTGTACACCCTTACACTGCAACTAAAATGAACACGTTTTTGGATTTTGGGTCAATGAATGAGTGAATGAATGAATTCATCACCTATGGTGCAGTATTTACACTGCAGCCCACGTAAATATGAAAAAAAGCATAGGTCAAATACTTTCCTGATCATGTACACAGTTTTTGTCATATGGCATTTTTCAAGGCCAACATAAAGAAGATAAAATTGCACTAATGTCTAAAGCAGATGCACAAAGGGACTGAAGCGAGGACAGGAACAGGCAGACAGCAGAGCGGCTGCTGCTAAAATATCTTCTGCTATACATGTTCAGTGTCCGTTCAGTGACGTGAGCAGCAGGATAAAAGCATGCAGGATGGCAGGAGACGTGGTGGGATGGCAGTGAGCTACTGCAGCTCTGCAGTCCAACATGCACTCGGCAGCTTCGGTGTTTCTAAGGCCCAGAGAAAGAGGAGAGAATGCTCGTGCAGCCTCACGCCACTACAGTAAATTCCAAATCTGCACTCTGGTAGGAAATATGATGATTTGCAAAACACTTTAGAGTGTTTTTGCTTATGCAGCTCAAATTAATTATTTTAATTTGGGTGCAATTTATTCTAAAATAGAAGCAGACCCCAAAGGTTTCCAAAGGACACGGAGGGAGGATGCACGAGGATGCTCTCTCACCCAGTGCTGGGCACCTACAGACTACTATAAGGAAACACTCAGTAACCATGCCCCCCACCCACCTTCAGTCACTACTATCAAACCATCATCAAACTCTGTATCAATGATGCGATGAGACCCTGCACACACACAAAAGCACACACAGAACGCACACATACGAGACAGGGTAAGGTTGAGAGATTCTCCCACACTGAGAGAGACAAAGGAGAAAGCTCAGAAGAGGAAACGTTAGCCACGGCGCTCAAACACTGTGTGTTAAAGGACGCAGATGCTGTGAGTGAACGGGCACACATACTCTGCAGTTTCTTGCTGGGGCTGTCTCCATGGACATGTCGCCGCGGGAGGTATGGGGAGGGCTGGGGCAGAGGTATAGAGGACACGTCATGTGTCTGGAGCTTATACCAGTGAGGAATGTCATCTAGCAAGGCCGTCTCCAGCTCTATGAGGATCTGAGAGGGGACAGAGAGGGGAGGGGAGCATGAGAAAACCAGAGCAGCAGGTCTGCTCTTTCCACAGGTGATGTCTGAACTGTGGAAGCTTTTAGTGCAGAGGTTCACAACCCCTTTGATTTATCAGTACAAAGAGATTCCAGCTCACGCGGGTTCAGTTCGTTCCATTCAGAGCATGAAACTTTGGCCAATGCTGTTCAATAAATACGCAAGAAATTCAATCAAATGTTAGACAAACGTAACAAATTTTGGGTGACGGAGCGTTTCAGGCTGCGACTCCGAGCTGAGCCACAGTCTCTCCGCCTGCAGGTGAGTCTGGTGCAGACATCTGAGTAACATGCACCAGCTCTACTTTTGTACATTTTTATGCTCATTGCATTTAGAGTAATTATCCGGTTGAATTCTTATACCTTTACCTACTGTATTCTTTTCTTTAAAATTAGTATTGCTGTTTTTGCTTTAACTGGAAAAATCCCATGATTCCCAGTTCTGGTAAATGCATTTAGGAACATTCAGAATAATGCAGGAAATTATATTATCTGTTACTATCTCGTGGCTCTGTGTGATGCCGTTAAGACCAGATATCCTTAATTTTATTTCAGGAGCCGCTCCGGCTGTGAGCACAGAAAATCTACCTGCACACCTGCTGTTTAAACCTTCTATTTACGAGGGGCAGCCAATTGGAAGAAAGCCTACTTAAAGAGGGAGGACCTAATTTTGAATCTGATGGCAGCAAGACATTTCAAAAAAAGGTGGGATGGGGAATGTTTTCTGAAGCAATAGTATTTGTTTAACATCACAGGAAACTGTATAAACTGTTTTTCTATAAACTGTCACTAACCTTGAATTTGCCTGCAAATTAGACACTTGTTGTCACCCACCTCGCCCAGGAATTCGCTCTCCTCCTCCTGGACTCGGGGCTGGTCCCACACTGTGATCTCCAGCATGCGTTCTCTGAAGTCTCGCCGGTGAACGTGGGAATAAATAAAGGTCTGGTTCCACTTGGGCTCAGCGCTCTTTTTCACCGTTTTAGTCCGTCGTTTACTCTTATCACTGAAACGGAAAAGAAGTCATGGATTCATTTAGAGCACAAGGAAGAGCTCAGTGAGATGCAAAATAAGTGAAAACGAACATAATGAGCTGACCTCCTATCGGGCAGGAAGTACATCTTGACGTAGGGGTTTCGAGGTCGTCCGTCTGGTCGGGATGGCAGATCTATGGCTTGAAGGACGTTGACGATCAGCTGATGGCCCACTTTGTCGTACCACAGCTTCACCTGTGCGATGCGCGAAGGCAGTTAGCTCCCTTTTGAATAAATCCGGTCAGATAAACCTCACTGTTCTGTTCCTCCTCTATGATACTCACAGAGAGCTGTCCAGGCAGAACCAGAGGAAGGTCTCGGAGAGTGCTGGGACTCGTAGGGGACATCACGGATATAGAGGGACGGTCCATCTTCTGGGACTCAAAGGAGCTGGAGCCTGCTGAGGGGTCAGCAGAATAAAACATGGGAAAAAATTAAATGAAAGCACATTTTGAAACATGAAGCGTGTAAAGCTGCTCATATAAACACTTACTAGATTCTAGAGGAGGGTGGGAGGACTCTGGGATTCTTGGGATGTCTCTGTAAAAAGTAATGTCATAAAGTACCATAAGATTTTCCCTCTATTAGTGAGTAACAAATAGTTTCTAGCACAGAAGAAGAAGAAAAAGCAGTCGACCACATTAACAGTGTGGGAAAGACGGTGGGTAACCGGGGACTGAAGAACAGCCGGAAAAAAGGGCAAGTTTCTCCTGGATCTGAATGATTTCAGGCAAGACACACAGGGAAGTGGCTCCACCAATTTCACCAACTCTACTTACTGATGGACTCTATACACCTTTCTCAAGAAGTGTTTGGACATAATTCGGTTGACAGAGCTTTTAGATAAAAGAAGAAGACACATCAAAAGTCTGTCAGAAAGAAAATCAAAGCTGCTGTATTTTAACAACACTTAGCAACATTAAACTCACCCTATAGGTCTCGAAACAACAATCTCCACTTGAGGCTCGGCCTTGGATTCGAGAATGATGTTGTACACTTCTTTCTTCGTTGCTCCTGGAAGTGACTTCCCGTTCCACTGCAGCACTTCGTCACCTGAAAACAAGATTCGTACGTCTCAAAGTCAAACTGAAGTTTGAACTCTCCTCACTTTGTGTCAAAGGAAATATGAACTACAGTGTGGTGGCAGTGCAGCTTTTCTGCTGGGAATTCCATACAAAAAGTCAAACGTTTCTAAATTGTGGTTGACTAATGAGGACATTTATGACGGGTCAAAGACTGTATATAAAGCATGGATGTTACCACTGTGACATCACCATTTAGTTAGCGAAGTCTTTTTGTGAAGCCTCAGGGTAAGCATGTTTTGAAACTGGACATGATGACTGAGGGGTGGACCTGATGGGCTTACACTTACGACTCGTCAGTCACACGGTAAATCATGCCCTGCTTTATCCTCTTTTTTATTTAATGGGGAAAACAATTTAGAAAATTAACATAATGTTATAAGATTCAAAACTATCCATTGAGACCATAAACTCACAGGAAAATGTTTACTGAGGTCACAGATGATTGGAGAAGTAGAGCAATTTGTATTAGAAAGATCGAAGGTTTCAGGCACTTCCACACTGGCAGACAGTAAGCTAGCTTCATGTGGAAAGTGCAAGTCAGATGCTTCTTTTAGAAAACTAACAATCAGTTTTGGTTTGAAGATGACAGAAAATTATTAGTGTTTATTTTTAGAACAGGTTGGGAGCCGGCGGTTCATGGGGCAGTCACTCTGCAGGGCCTACGCTGTGCTCGGCATCAGGCCAGAAGTAGAGAAAAGACGCCCAGGAAAAGGCTGGTGACAACTGGAGAGAGAATCGACAGCATGGAAAGATGGCAGGCTCGGGGTGGGATGGTTGCCAGCCCGAACCCCACTTTCTGTGAAGAAGGACCCAAATTAAAGCTATGACTTGAACTTGGTAAACAAGGACCGGCAACTGAGCCTGCGAAGGGCAGAGCAACACCAATGATGGAGGGGGGAGAGTGCTAGAAAGAGGTCAGCCTAAGTTACCAACCAATTCGGATTTGTCAGGCAGCTCCTGGGCCAAAAACGCAGTGGATGCCTGACGTATCCTAAAGAACCATTAGATCAATACCTTGCTACCACCTTCACTGATCCCGATCAGGACCAAGACCTTCTGCAGGATTCTCCAGGGGCAGGAGAGGGTGTTGGGATGGGCAACAATGGCATTCAAACCAGAGAAATCAAGGTCCCTGGTGCTTAAGAAAGGCCAGATTCCAGTTTACTATTGTACGTCTGTCAATCCCGGACATCTCGGAAAAACCAATTAAGAACTTGGGGAGAATGTTTAACGGCACCTTAAAGATGGAGCAACAGTCTAGAATGCTTCATGGTTGGCTGAAGCAAGTAGACAAGACAGGTCTTCCAGGAAATTTCAAGGCATGGATATACCAGCATGCCATCTTGCCAAGAATTCTCTTCCCCCCCCTGATTTATGAGCTCCCCATATCCACCACTGAGGAAATGGAGAGGAGAGTCAGTTGCTACCTCAGAAGATGGCTAGGCCTGCCAAGGAGTTTAACGAGCAGCAGCAGATTAAGGCTCCCCTTGAAATCCATTACGGAGGCGTTCAAGGAATTGCGTGTCAGGGAACTACAGTACTATGAGTCAAGGGACCTAAGCGTCTCTGTGGCTGGAGTGGCAGTAAGGACTGGCAGGAATTGGAGGGCTGTAAAACAAGCAGAGTCATGCATGGAGTCCTGGTAGGGCCAGTGGTATGGGTAAGAGCTGTCCTGGAATCTTATTCGAGCCACAACCTCAACAATGTTCAGAGAAGGTTAAGACATCTACTCGTCCAGGATGAGGTGAGAGCAGCGATGGAAGAGGAAAGATCAAGGAGAGCAGGTGATTTAGGGCAGCAGGGTGCTTGGACAAGATGTGAAGGACAGCAAGATCACTTGGGCAGATCTTTGGCAGAGAGAACCACACCGCATCAGGCTTTTAATCCAAGCAGTTTATGACGTCCTTTCCAGTCCATCCAATCTGTACAGTTGGAGCATCGTTGAGTAACCTCAATGCACTCTGCCAACAGGATCTCTCAAGCACTTACTCAACTGCTGCCCCAAACCTCTGGCTGAAGGACGGTATAGGTGGAGGTATGACAAGGTGCTTCAACCAATCACAAGCCCAATGCATGAATCGGCAGACAAAACCAGCTAAACTGACCATCTGCTTCATAAAAGTGGGAGAGAGACCCAGTAGAACAGCTAAGGGGGCACTAGGTCTTCTAAATTTAGTACAGGATTGGCAACTGATGGCAGATTTAACAGTGCCGGCTGAAGTTTGCTCAGCACATAACCAAAACCACCCTGTGGCTCAATATTGTTCTGTTGTCAGAAGTGACGAAGAACACTATCATGCTCGAGCTTATAGCACCATGGGAAGAGTATATGGAGGAGGCCTTCAAAAGCTGAAGAATAAGGTGCTCCCCTGTTGAAGTTGGGTCTGTCGCTCTGTGTTAGCCCTGCGACAGGCTGGTGACCTGTACAGGGTGTACCCTGACAGCTGGGATAGGCTCCAGACTTTTTTTTGCACTTGATGAGCCACATTTCTGTCTTTTTGTCTCACCCTTCATTTTTGCATGTTTAGCTTTGTATGTCAAACCACTCTTTGACCCACCATAAAAGTGCATGCTGCCTGGCTTCAGTCTCATCTACCACATTTTTTTCCTGAATAAACTCACCTTGTAAAAAGACATTTGAGGTCATTTATAAGTTAAATGTGGCTCTTAGAACCTCCTCAAATATTTTATTTATTTATTTTTTATGCTCAGCATCTCTTACTAATCAACAGCAAGGGCACCCTCAGGAATAATTTTAACACTATGTTGACGTATAAATAAGGCCCTGGGTTAAAACTTTTAGCACCAGCTGAGCCACTGGCACTTTGGTTGCTTGCTTTTGCCCAAATTTCTGTGTTTTGTTTTATTTTTTCTATCTTTTTGTGTGCTTTGAATGGTAAAACTGGTAAAACCAAACCCATCAAAATAAAACTCCAGTATAAGTCCAATATAATGGGACTGTGACATGAGCAAGCTCATTAATTGCCTGAGTTCAAGTGTCAGCTCACACAGATATTACACCAACAAAATCACCAGTATTGTTATTCTGCAGGCCACCTTCTTTTTAATATTGAACATTTTGATCAAGAAGTACACTACTCATGCCACCAGAGATGAAAGGTACATGCTGATTTCTTTGCAAAGGTTAATCTTACATGCATTCCTTGATGAAAGCATTATTGTCTAAGTTCTGCAGCTCCTGCAAAGGAACAACATGTTCTACGTGTCGCACCTGCACGTAGGTGTCCCACAACATCTGCCAGGCTCCCTTTTTTAACTTTGGTGATGAAGGCCCCAAGTCTCCCCGTCTCCGTCATTTTCCCTCCCACCACCTGCACACAAAGACGAGACAGGCGTCCGATAAGATCAGATGTACGTGTCGCTCGGCTCTCTGGCATTCTCCAACAACATCTGTTGTTTCTGTGAGGACAGATCTGGCATGTCTTAATGTAAATGAATCTCTGCTTACCTTCAGTCCCAAAAGGGAGCCAGCCTCACGGGGCATGGCCGACCTCTTGCTCAGAGTGATGCGCCCAATCAGGTGATCGCCTTCTTTGGATGGCTGCCACGAAACTGGATGCTACAGGGACGAAAGAGATGAGGATGTTTATGAGGGACATTATCAAGTGTAATTTGTTCATATGTCAATAAATATGATGGCCTGCACTTGCATGAGTCACATTAAACATCAGGCTTACATTTAGGTGCAGTTATGTGAGTAAAGTGATCGGGCAGAGGTACAGGAAGAGTCTGACTGCTGACACTTACATGCCACACTGTGGGATCTAGAGGATGACAGTCCCAGTCACCTGCAGGGAGAGCGAGTTAGACAGGGAGAAATGAGTCATTTGGTCTAAATTATGTTAAATACAATTGTGCAGGTTATAACATTTGATTCCAAGGGACAAAGAAAGTGGGAAAAATGTCTCAGTGATGCTGTTAAAGACTGGAACTGTTTTTAATCACTATCAAATAACATAACGAATGGGTTTGTCTTCTTAATGAGTTTATGTTTTATATGCCAATGCTGCCAAAGTAAAAACCTTTCTTGTAAATTTCATTTTAAAAAGCTAAAAATTCCCATCAATGAAAATTTTGTAACTTAATTGACTAAAATCATCATCTGAAATCTCTTACTTACAAAACATTGAGACGCCCTGCTGGAGCTCCAAAGCAGTTACATTTTAGTATTCTAGTTTCTGGTTTTTTTTTATTGGATTCCTTATATATTAATAAGTTTTGTCTTCCCTATGTCATCCTATATCTTGTCAAGTCTTTGACTCGGTTACTGATTCCCCGTTGAGCTGCTTCCTGTTTTATTTTGATAGTCATTTATATCCATAGTCTTGTGTTTAGCTGTAGTTCCTCCTTTCTCATTAGCTTTGATTGTCATCAGTATATCTCATTACCCTGCTGTGTCCACTTATAAGATGGTGAAATGGCGCCGGTGAGGTCAGCAGCCGTCAGCACCCCGTTTGTATCTAGTAGTTTTTGTTTCCATTTTTGATTTTCCTAATTTCACCTGCTCTGTGTCATAGCACGTACACTACCAGTCAAAATGACAGACAGACTCTTTTAATCATCGGAATACAGCACTCTAACTGTATTTTAAGACCTTTTTCTCACAACATGGCTTGGCCTTAGGACATTCTGCGCCAGTGGGTCAACACAAACAAAGGAGGACGTTGGCCTCGGGTCATGCACAAGGCCCCAAGGGAAAAGAGAGAAAGAGAGTGCACCAAATACAACTGCCAAGCATCCTGCTGGCTAATGTCCAGTCACTAGCTGGATGAACTCAGGACCATGATACAGTTCCAGAGGGACATACAGGACTGTAACATCATCTGCCTCACGGAGACACGGCTGATCCCCCTCATACCGGACCATACCGTATAACTGGTGGAGTTCTTTGGAACTCATCGCATGGACAGAACAAGAGCGTGTCAAGAAAATCAAGAGGAGGTGGGGTGTGCTTACCGATCTATAACAATGGGTTATAGATCGTATAGTAGGAATGTTTTCTCACCCACTACCTGCCCTGTAAGTTCGCTTCGGTCATCTTCAACACCATCAAGATGTTCATCACCTCCTCACTACTCACCTCCCTTGAACCACTACAGTTTGCATACCGGCTGGAGATGCCATACCTTCCTCCTCCACAAGACCCTTTCCCATGTGGTCACTGGTAAATTAGTGAATACTGATGAAACTGCTGTTGAAGGATTAATCTCCCACAATGACGAGACAGCCTACAGGAGGCGGTTCTCCCACCTGGAGGACTGGTCCCGGGAGAACCACCTCCTGCTGAATGTCATCAAAACTTAGTAACTGATCGTGGACTTCAGCAGGAAGTAGCAGAGGGACTACTATCCACTTTTCATCAGTGGTGCTGAGGTAGAAAGAGTGGACACTGTTAAATACCTGGGAGTGACCATCTCACGGGACCTGTCCTGGACTCATCACATTAGCATCACTGAAGAAGGCCAGACAGCGTCTCTACCTCCTCAGGGGGCTGAGAGACTTCAAGCTCCCACTCAAGGTGCTCAGGAACTTTTACACCTGCACCATCGAGAGCATGTTGTGTGGGAGCATCACCACCTGGATGTGAATCTTGGTTCCCTGTGATGTCAGTAAGAGCAGATATCCCTAATATGGTCATCTCAGGCACAGATGCCCCACCCACCTGCTGGTCAAACCTTCTCTTTGTGTGGGCCAGCCTGTGAGAGGAAAGTCTACCTAAAGTAGGAGGAGCTAAAACAGCTTGTTTTAGACAGAGTGTGAACTGAGTGGCTGTACAAAGGCCCAGTATGAGATAAATAAGGATTATTCTGAACCACAAATCATGTAAAGCTCCTCTAGAGTTCAGAAATACAAATAAATGATACAGAAATACAGATAAATGAGCAGAATAGTTTAAAGTGTGTGTCCCATAACTTATGCACAGAACTAAAGTACTGATACTTTGAAAACAATATGTTCAGAAATGGCATGAAAACAGCTAAAAACTTGCATCTCTAATCAAACTCATAATCATTACTCTCCAACTTGACCTGTCTGAGACTCATGCCAGAGCCAAGGACAGACAAAGCAGAGACTGTCAGCACTCATTTACACTGACAGATGGCTGAATCGAGTAGAAAGGCAAACTGGCTCGGCACCATGACAGAGGAGCCTGAGAGATTTACAGTCACCGTTTCACAGCAGGAGTAAAACAACAGCAAGAAAACATCAGTTTGGGACTTTAAAAGCCTTTGAGCAACTTCAGTTTGAGGTGAGTGAGCGCGGGGAATAATTCATATGATGTTTTTTGGCAAAAGACTGCGGGAAGGAAGAGAAAAGAGCTCAGAGCTTTGTGGGGGAAACAGTAGTAACCAAATGGAAAGTGACAGGTTAGCTTATATGATGATGGTTGATGGAGAAATCAGGGAAAAAAAAAGTCTGAATACACTGAGTGACTCTAGTGCTGCTAATCCAAAATTCAAAAGTCCACTGAGAACTCGCGAGAGGATAAATGCTGACTCCACAGTTTAAACTTCCGAGTCAGCCTTCTGGGTTTCAGAGGATGAGCGAGCTGGATAGATCAGCTCTTTATTAACAGTTCTTTGCAGGTATTATTGTTTATCCTAAACAGAGCATGTGAGTGAGAGAGGCTCCATCTGCTGCTTAACCAACGTTAGTCACTGAACTGAAGATCACACAAACCCGTCTCACTGTCCTGAAAGCAGTCCTGGCTCATGCTCGTTGGTAACTGGCTGATATACGGCCCCTTTTTTCATGTTCTTCAGATGTGTGTAAATTGGACTGTCCCATACTGGACTTTGGCTCTCCTGCAATAGCTGCTCCAAAATGATAACTCTGGTTTATCAAATCATCATTTATACTTGGAGCCTAAATGCTGGCCAGCATTTCTGCATCAGTTGTCTCTGGACTCTCCGGAGTCCAAAGACATGTATGTTAGGTTAGCACTATCCCACTAATTCAATTCAATGCAATTCAATTTATATAGCGCCAAATCACAACTAGCAGTCGCCTCAAGGCGCTTTGTATTGTAGGTAAAGACCCTACAATAATTACAGAGAAAACGCAACAATCAAAACGACCCCCTATGAGCAGCACTTGGTGACAGTGGGAAGGAAAAACTCCCTTTTAACAGGAAGAAACCTCCAGCAGAACCAGGCTCAGGGAGGGGCAGCCATCTGCTGAGACCGGTTGGGGCTGATGGGAGAGAGAGAGGACAAAAAGCACACTGTGGAAGAGAGCCAGATTGTATGTATGTAGAATCTACTAAGAATCTAAATTGGCCACAGGTGTGAATGCATCATGTCATCATCCTATTCTATCCTGTATGCTTGTAATCGGAGTAAGGTGTGCGCACAGCCTCAGTGTTTGTGTACACTGACATGATTTTACAGCTCCACATAAAGTACTATCAGATTTTCCACTAAAGCAGGAATTACAATTTAGTCAGAAGTCCAAAGACCTACAAGTAACCAGTAGATCTGATATGGATCCTGATCATTTACAACTTAGTGTGATTTAGTAGACTTGCACCATATACTACCTGCTCTGCATCACACAGCAGGCAGACTAACTGGTGAGTATTTAGCTGTTAAAGAGACAGTTTCCTCAAGCAAAGGTAGAAACCAAACCCAAAACTAAGAGCGAGTAAATGCTGTAACAGCTGATATTGTATGTTTGTAACTACACTGCTGAAAACATAAAGGAACACTTATAATCAGAGTTCAGCATCAAGTCAATGAAACCTCTGTGATATTGATGGGGTCAGGAAGTCTCAGAGGGGGTGTTAATCCGTTTCAGCTGCATTGGTGTTCATGAAATTACCAACAGGTGCATTAGAGGGGCAACAATGAGACAACCCCCAAACAGGAATGGTTTTATTGGTGGAGGACACTCACATTTTCCCTCCTCATCCCACCACAGTCTCAGAGCATGGAGGAGATTCCAGGAGACAGGAAGTTACTCTAGGAGAGCTGAACAGGGCCATAGAAGGTCCTTAACCCATCAGCAGGACCGGTATCTGCTCCTTTGTGCAGGAGGAACAGGATGAGCACTGCAGAGCTCCAGCAGCCACTGTGTGAATGTCTCTGACCAAACAATCAGAAACAGACTTCATGAGGGGGGGCTGAGGGCCCGACGCCCTCTAGTGGGCCCTGTGTTCACTGCCTGGCACCGTGGAGCCTGATTGGTATCCACCACTAGTGCCCTGTGATTTCCACAGATGAGAGCAGGTCCACCCTGAGCACGTGTGACAGACCTGAAAGGGTCTGGAGAAGCCGTGGAGAACGTTATGCTGCCTGTAACATCGCTCAGCGTGATCGGTTTGGTGGTGGCTCAGTGATGGGGAGGCATATCCATGTAGGGACATGCAGATCTTTACAGGCAACGGCACCCTGACTGCCATCAGGTATCAGGATGAAACCCTTGGACCTGTCAGACCTACGCTGGTGCAGTGGGTCCTGGGTTCCTCCTGGTACCTCATGTGGTGAGAGGATGCAGGCAGTTTCTGTAGGATGCAGGAACTGACTGGCCCCCACACTTGCCTGAACTAAATCCAACAGAACACCTCTGGGACATCATGTTTTGGTCCATCCGTGCTCCGAGCTCAATGATGTCCTGGTCCAGATCTGGGAGGAGATCCCCCAGGACAGCGTCATCTCATTAGGAGCACCGACATTGTCAGACATGCATACAAGCAGGTGGGGGCCACCTGAGCACCATTTTGAGTTGCTGCAATGAAATTTTGGCAAAATGTTCCAGCCTACAGCATCATTTTATCACTTTGATTTTTGGGGTGTCTTTAAATTCAGCCTCTGTAGGTTGATCATTTTCATTTCCATCAAACAATCTGGCATCCTTTCATCCCTAACACATTACCCAGTCCATATCAAGATAGATATCCAGCATGATTTATTTTTATTGAGATCTGATGTGCTTTCAAAGTGTTTCTTACATTTTTTTTTTTTTTTGGAGCAGTATATTTTCTAAAGCTGCAGTTCCTCTAATGTCCACTTGAGGCTGACTCGGTCCAGATAGACTCCCAGGTCATTAATGTCCAACTTTACAGCACAAACAAACAGGTGTAGGCAGCTGTGGCTGCTACTAAACTGCACCTCTCCATCAAGTTTGCAGTGTTGGTGCCTTTTAAAGCCAGATGTTACTGTAATCAGACAAGAAGGTGGAGCGCAAATTTGTCAGCTGGTGTTACTAAGCTTGGTTACAAGCTGTATCCATATACTGTATAGGTGCTTTGCACAGACATGGATACCTGCTGATTAGTGCAATATAACGTAAAATAAAATGCTATGATTTCACTCACCAAAACTGGAGCATGTTACCTGCACAGCACACCATGCTATCTTTATTAAAACACCAAGACGGTGATAATCAAAAATGCTGACTGACCTGTGGCCTGGCAATGGGAACTACATCGTTTTCACCGTGTCAAGCTTTTCCGTGTAGACGCAGATCGTTTCTGAAACGCATCCGTGTACACGGGAGGTCGAAACGCATCAAAACGACACTGTTTCCACACAAATCAAACCAACATGTGATTTTGTTGGTATCGATATACAGTCATAGACACCGCTGAAAGAATCCTGAAGTGAAATCTATGGAGAACTCTACAACAACAAAGATTACGGTAGGAGTACAATCTTCAGAAGGAAAAAAAAAAGTGCCATTTTTATCTGAATGATTGATGATTCTATACATACGAGATTTAGAGAAAAATTCAATGAAGACCTCCACTGACTGAAGTTTAGTCAAGCACAAGGCTTGATCCATGTTGGGGAAACAGAGCCTTCGTGTCTGAAATTTAAAGCTAATTTAAATAACGCTTCAAAACAGCCAAATAAGCTCTCAGAGGAGTGTCAAGATGACTGCTGATTGGTGAGATTTTGCTATAGTCTGTAGAGCTTTTTAATGACGTCTCAGGTAGAGGGAATGACACCAAGACAATCTCTTGACACAAAAAGCTCTCTGGCTGGTTAAAATAAATAAATAAAAAGATCTCTGGCCATGTCTAATTTAAGCCGACACCAGCAGCTATGTGATAACGCCAGAGAACACGCAACGTCTTCCATCTCATACAGTTATGTAGGGAAACACGCTGCTTATTATCCTGTGAATCTTTCTTATTGGCAAAGATGAGGGTAAAGTAAGACATCCAGCTTTGAGGCCCAGCTAGCTAAAGAGTGTTTAAAACAGCTAATAATCCCAATCCACACCATCTACCCATCACCAGTCCCCGAGTTATAGTAATCTGGATTAAAACATCTGGAACAGCTTCCTTCTGGGACTGACCGGTGAGAGAGATAAGCTGATGCAGCAACTCTGCCCAGTGCCTCTTGAACCCAAACATCTCTTACATGGGTTATTTTAGCACAGCCCATCACTTCTGTTAGAGCAGAGAAGTTCATAAGTGCCAAGAAGCTGGTGGAAACCAGGTAACGTGCAGCTGCAACCAGGCTTGATTCTAGCTGGAGCTGCATGGTTGGCTGCTGCAGCTGGCTGTCAGCAAAGCATTACGTAGCCAGCGAGCCACTGACCTAATTCCACAAATCTGCTGGCCTAAATCACAGGGACTCTCCAAATAAATGAGAGCTGTCCTGAGAGCAGCAGGGTTTAGCCACAGCACAGAGGTGTGGATAACACACAGGGATAGTAATGCACTGCATGCTGGGTGGACACTTTATCCTATCACTTATCGTATAGTATTACAGTCCAAAATTAGAAAGTGTTGGTATTAGAGTAATCTTGGGGGGGTTAAAATATCTCTCGCTTTTCTCACATTATTTGTACTCAACTACCAAGGAAGAAGATAGCAGAGGGGAGGAAAATATGGCCATGAAGTGTGGGATTATGTTTTTATTATACCTTATATCTCATCAACAATGGTTAAAAACTGTGGCAGATCTCTTGTGCGGTCTATTGATCCCTTTCGCAGAGTATTAGCAGCAGGTCAGATTACAATTAGCCATCAAACCCATTACTGCCGTGACTCTAATCACGCCCAGAGCACTCTGGGCGTACAGTGGTCGGAAAGCGCTCGACAATGATGAGAATACAGGAGAGATCGGGTTAAGGTCCTCTGCGATGCACAGAATGACGATCACAAGAACATGTGGCCTTGGCAAGACCTCGCAGAGCTCACAAGAAGACTTGTGAGTGAAAAAAAGCCCCAACAAGTAAGAAAAAGTATCTAATGTACAGAAACGAATGGCGGCAAACAGTGTACGTTTGCCGCCAAACGTACACTGTATGTACGTTTAGAGAGATTTAGCTCAGTAAGCTAGTGAGGTGAGCACATCTGTCTGACTGACCTTTCTCGCTGACGCTTTCCATGTCCACGTCCTCACAGCTGGTGTACTCGGGCGTGGAGCCGCCCTCCTCCTCTGAGCTGCTGATGGACATCTGTCTCTTGTTGACTCCTCGCTTGCTCTTGTATGTCCGTGGAGGGGGCGGCCGCAAAGACTCCGACTGGTCCGAGCCCTGAGAGTCCTTCCTAAGCAGGTTATCCCCACCTTTCTCTCTTGGTGTCCGTGTTCCGTCTTGAGGTCCGTGCTCCAGGCGGCTGTTGTTTGGACCCCAGTCTGGAGGAACAGGTCCCCCAGGTTGGTGCCCTGATCGCCCCCCACCGCCGGCAGATGGCGTCCCACCTCCAACCCCCACGGTCCTATCCACAGAGTAGGCTCTGTGATTCTCCAAGGGGGCCTTACGGTCTCCTTCCCCACCACCACCCCTCCTGGCAAGACGGTTTTCTGGTACCTGTCCTGCGCTGCCTCCACCCCCACCTCCACCAACTCCTCCTTCACCAGGCCCCAGTCCGACCTCATTTATTGCAAGATCACTGTGTCGTCGCTCATGCCGTACCTTTGACACCTTAGCATGCATGCGCATCTCCTGCTCCTCCTTCTGTGGTTTGACTGGGTATCTTGCCAGATTGGGGTCACTACGATAGCGGTTCTGGAACTCTTCCTCACGCCGCTGCCGTTCCCTCTTCTCCTCATCCTCTGGGCGCCTCCGGTGTGTTTCTGAACGACCCAGGTTCTCATCCCCATCCTCGTAGTCCTGAGAGTGGATCTTTTCCAGCCGCCGTCCGTCTCCCAACCTTCGCTCTCCTCTGTCTCCAGGACCCACCCGCTCGTCCAGAGATGACTGTGAATGCAACTTGTCTACAGGTCTCCGGCCAGAACCACGTCCCATGCCTCCCTTACCGTTTTGCTCATGGAAGGAAACTGGCCTTTTCCTAAATGAAAACATAAATTATTTCAAGTTATTTTACAGACACAAACGGAGGAGCGTTCTTTGCTCGTTTTAGTACTTCTGCTGTACTTCTTATATATTCTTTTTATATTTCAAAACCTTCTTAGTTCTATCACAAAAAGTTATCAACAGATTAAAACAATACTGTCAGTCGCCAGTGCTCCCCCTCAGCCTCCTGGCAGTAGAATCTTTATGTGGCATCTTAATGGCACGTGAAGCTCTTAACACGGTACATATGAGCCTCAGTCACTTACAAATAACTAGGGCTGGGCGATATGGACCAAAACTAATATCGCGATATTTTTTAGCTGAATGGCGATATACGATATATATCTCGATATTTTTTCTTCCCAAAAGGTATAAACAAAAAGGCACTTCTGAGTCAAAGCTACATGTCCCAAATGTCTCACAGGCACTTTTATTAACATTCAGCTGAGAAATTGCTCAAAAATAAACTATCGGCATATTTAAATGATAATGCTCCTCAAATAAATTAATACTTTTTTCCTCCATAACAAAAGACTCACAGCTGTGCTATTAAAATGTAAACAGAAAAGATACGGAGCAAAAATAGCAACAGGCTGACTTATTCTTTAAATACGTCTACGTATCCACCGGCTGCATCACGAGGACACGAAAAATACCCACTTCCGCTATTAAGGCCAAACGACACCAGTGGAAACAGTGTCGTTTTGATGTGTTTCTTCCTCCCGTTTACACGGATGCATTTCAGAAACGATCTGCGTCTACTTGGAAAAGCTTGAAACGGTGAAAATGATTTAGTTCCCATCGCCGGGCCACAAGTTGGCGGTGTTTTTATAAAAAATCTTTGAATACTTGTTTACACAGCACGCACATGCGTGGAGGGACTCAGTAGGCTGAAACGCTCCAGTTTGGACCTCGTTTCGAAAACACATTGTTTTCACTCCATTCTCGTGTAAACGGGAGGGCAAAACGCATCAAATCAACATCATTTTCATTTTGAAACGGTGTCGTGTAAATGGCCTAAGGTCACGTGACTTACTGCTTCCTGCTTCACGTGACTTACGGTACAAACCAATAGCCAGGTACTCTTGAGGGTCTGGGCAATGCCAAAGCGTACGAACAGACGCAGTACGAAGACTGTATGTACACAAAACACGGCGACAGCGGAGGATTTCAGGTTTCCAAAACTCTCCAAAAGTCGCTAATTTTGTCGCTAGTCACTTTTTGGAAAGGTGAACTGGTGGATCTACAAGTATGATTGTAACGCGACAGACTATATCAATATAAACGATATTGTCTCATCTCATATCGCGTATGAAAATATATCGGTATTTCCTAAAAACTCGATATATCGCCCAGCCCTACTAAGAACCAGGTAAAATTATAATAAATATAAACTACTGAGAATACTGTCACGTTCTGTGATTGGCATTATTATGGTAAGAACTAACTTGTCTGAGATTTGTAGTAGATACATCTATGGCATTGATTTTAAAAATCCTAGGTGGCGTCTTTCTCCAGTTATCCCGTTCACAAGATTTTTAGAAAACTTGACCTCTGACCGTGACCTAGAGATTTGAACCTGTCTGAGATTTTTGGTAGATACATCTATGGCATCAATTTGAACATCCTAGGTGACATCGTACTCGAGTTATCACATTCACAAAGTTAAAAGTTGGCTGCCCGCCCGGCGGGGTGATGACGGTACCCCATGAGGCTTTTTAGGCTAACCAGGATGAGACAGCTGTGAATTCTTACCAAGCACAACAAAGAATTAAAACAAAGGGACTGAGTCAAAGCGCTCTCGAGACCTGGCTGTGACCTACCCTCTTCACTGGTTAAGCTAGAGCACACTCAGAGCTGCACAGGGGATTAAAAAAAACAAGAGCTTCAGCAAATTAATATAGCATAAAAACTGGCTCTTGCAGCACTGCTAGCTTTCACCAATTCCCATGATAAAAATGAAAAAAGGGACAGGTTGCAAACAAAGAGGGATCTTACTTTTCTCTAGGTGGTTCACTTTGAGAGCGAGAGCCAAGCATGGTGTCAGCACCCTTGGGAGCGGTGACACCAGTGGGCGGATGTGTCCCGTCTGGCAGCCCTGTGTTGGCGTTGGTGCCGGAAGGCGGGGCTTGGGACCTGGAGCGGAGTAGCTTCCTGTCCCGCTGCGCCTCACCTCCCGTGGCTGGATGGTTTAAAGAGGTGCCCAGGCTCCCGGGCCGCACCCCTGACCCCGAAAACCATTCTCCTGATTTGGTGAGAATCTCCTGTTGCTTACGGCACTGGTTGCATACCCACATTACCTGGAGAGGTCGAAAGGAAAGACGTTTTTGGCAAGCTTGCTTAAAGTATATTTAACTTTTAACATCCACCAGGTCACCAGCGACACATCCAGGCTTATGGCTGGGATTTGTTTTGGTCACATGCTAAAAGGGTACATTTTCAGAAACTATCCTGCAGCCTTTTTCCATGTGTCGTAAACAGGCAAAAATTCTTGGATGTTAACTTCATCCAAACCCAACCCCTAACTCTAGATGGGCTGTAGGTGACCTGCTCAATGTCAGGAGGTTAAATGTGCAGCATTAAAAAGATCTGCACAACATAGGTGAACTTTATTATGCTTGTAGCTTCGCACCATAACTTTACTGGAAAAGATTCAGTTTTTTATTGACATTAAAAATGTTGCATTGTGCAAAAAACACCCAAACTAACTGTAAAACATGGGGGTAAAAATCGGCAGTCTCACACTTGCTGCTTTTCCTCCTTCCTTTGCAGAAGCTAATAAAATATTTAAGAGCACTATGATATGACAAACCGTTTGAACACATCCATTATCTGTGAACACAGTTTGGTGAAGACTGTGGTCAGAGGAGTCCCTTAAGAGATCACGTTTTACCTCTAATACAGCTCTGATATTATAAATAATATTATTATGACTTGAACAACAGTTCTCGAAAACTGTGGTTTGAGTCATACCTCAGTTTGCTTTATAGATTTATTTTAAAACAAACAAGGAGAAAAAAAATCTTTAAACTTTGCAGTTTTCACTTGCAGGCTTTAACAGCTCCGCATGAATATTATGATTTAATCTCTACTTTTCCCGGTACTGCACAGTATTCCTAATAAGACGTATATCAGGAGAATAACGGCTTAATCTAGAAAGATTAAACTGATGATGAATAAAGACGTTATAAGGCTAAAACAATAATGTAGATGAAGAGAAGGAAGAACGGTGATTGTGTTATATATAATTTGTATCATGTTTGCACCAGCAGGCCATGATTTCCAGCTACATATTAAGAGTGATGTGCACAGTAATGTAAAGATAAGATCCCAGCCGTCATCCTCTAAATCAAAGCCACAGACGACATCAAATACTCACACGTAGCCATGGCTACTGAATATCACCTCACTTCGACAGCACAAAAACAACAGGACTTATCTCCCTCCGTATTTATAATCCCGCCGGTTTATTCTGCAGAGAATAAAGCCAAAGCAGAGAGGAAACACAGTCGTCCCTTGTATTACACTGCAGAACCTTGGCACAAAGTGAAAACAAAACACCTCTGGGACCTTTGGAAGCCCCCAAAATGTTACTCCTCTTTGACAGGCAGTGGGACGCACTGTTAGCAGTCAGTTTAGCAGTTAGCCTTCAGTGAGCCAAAGCACATTCATCATGGCCTGATTGAATCCTAGTTGGCGGATGTCCAGACTAATCTAAAGTAAATCAGCTGCCGGCACGGCCCACAGCTGTCGGGCAGCCGCCCAGCCACACACTACACTCTCTTTCTCTCTGTATCTTTCTCCACCTCGGCGGAGGGGCGCCAGATTAGCAGTGGCCAGTAATCCTTTCACCCTTATACAACTCATCATCAGCTGACAATACAAGCTCACAGTTCATAGCTTTTAACCTATAGTGCGCCCCGCTTCCCCTCCTTAATGTGCATGCTGCGATATAAAATATTTAAAATCAAACTTCGGCCACCTGGCCAGATCTTCACATCTTAATAACATTTAAACGTTAAGCACAGTTTTGCATGCCAGCTTTTTTTGGTAAGGATCACTGGGGGCGACTGCAATGACAGCCAGTCTCTTCAACCTGAGATGAGCTGGAGTGCTTGAACTTACTCTGCACATGCTCAGTAAGATTTTCACTGTGTCAGATGTTTGAACCAAAGTTCGTTTTTGGATGGAATGATGGATTTGGACAAATAGCAACCAGATGCCAACCTGCAGGACTAATTTGGGGTTCATCTTTTAAAAAAAAAGATTATCCATGATTATCCATGATGTCTGTGCAGGTCTCCATGCACGGACCGCAGCCTTTACATCCGACTCACCTGAAGACTTCAGCCGTGCATGCTGCCCAATCAAAGGGGCGAAGCCAGACTTTTATCACCTCTATGCCAGGTCAAACCCCTCTGTCAGACCCCCGTCATGGCCCTCACCCCTCTTCCTGTCTCCTCTGACAGCCGGAGCTTCTACATCACTACTGCACACTAGAAATGCCCACCTCCCTTTATTACAATGTGCCTTCTCCAGGTGGTAAGAGTGGACAACCACACCTATGGGAGTACCACAGGTACTTCTTCTGTGTTCTCAGCCCCCTCCTGTATTTACTCTACACCCATGCCTGCTTAGAAAGCAGGCATGGGTGTAGAAAACATCACACACTCCAAATACAGATATAAATGTCCTTCTGCATCCAGAGACTCACTTCATGCATGGAGTGGAGGTTCATCCTCAGTGCAGGTATATACTCTTGCTTTTTTTTAAACACAGTACTGTCACATAATCCATTGCATACTCCAGTAAAATGTCAGGAAATCATGAAGGTATTTAAAAAAATAAATAAATACGACCCAACCCAACTACTGAGCTTCATTCAGCACCATCTGCAGTAGACGCTGCTTTGGTGGTCGCTGCCACTGATGAGAAGTTAAAATGAAAGCATCATATAGACGTTCATCAAAGCACACCTCTGTGTTTTTGTATATGCTTCAAAGCTTACGCCACGGAGGAGGGAGGGTAGTAAACAGTAAAGAATTTAGAGGAACACACACACACACACACACACACACACACACAGAGGAAACATTTAATCCTTTACTGTGATTGCACTCTGTGTTCCTAGATCGCTTGAAACATGTTGTAGGGGGAATTATTGTGTGTGTGTGTGTCATTGCATGCATACACATGTACTGCTGGCCAGCATGATGTGTGACCCTCCAATTAGCTCCACCCACCCATCGGCAGCCCACTCCGGTGTCACCGTGAGGTCATGTCGCAGCGCGAGTGCACGCCACGGAGTGTCTGTGCAGATGTGTGTTACACGACATGAATGTAGGACGCTGCTCCAACCTTCATGCCTGGAAGAGTGCGGCGTGGGCGACTGCCTGTAGGCGAGGTGTGTGTGTGTGTGTGTGTGTGTGTGTGTGTGTGTGTGTGTGTGTGTGTGGGTGTGTGTGTGTGTGGGTGTGTGTGTGTGTGTGGAGAATAAGCATTGCCGTTTTTGTCGTGCAATAATGTCAACCTCCTTCTGCCTAAAAATGTGCTTCTCCATGGTAACCAAATCACACAGAGACAAGCCAGTGAAGCCGTGTGTGTGTGTGTGTGTGTGTGTGTGTGTGTGTGTGTGTGTGTGTGTGTAGTATTAGTGTAGTGCAGTATTGTAGGGTCTTTACCTTACAATACAAAGCGCCTTGAGGCGACTGTTTGTTGTGAATTGGCGCTATACAAATAAAGTTGAATTGAATTGAATAGTCCTAAAAGACAAAGACAACAAAAATTAAAAAGAGAATTTCTTCATAAATAAACTGAGGGAAGCTTCCTGGTCTGAACCTGAAGACTCGGCTCTCAGTGCTTCCTTTGGATTCTCCTCCTCTTTCCTTTTCCCATCGTGAAAACTTTGTCCTTTGCTGTTCTTTCCTTTCTTTCTTTTACCTCCCTTTTACTTTCATCTCCTCATTTACATTCTTCCCCATCATGTATTTAAACTAAGTGCTTTCCTGCTTTTCATTTCTCCACCCTTCTCTTCTCTCCTTTTGTATTTCTTTCCCTTAACCCATTTCCTTTCCTTCACTCTTATCTTTCTATGTTTCTTATTTCCTCTGTTCCTTTCCTCACTATTTATTTCCTTCCCTCATTTTTCTTGGCTTCATTGGCTCTGCTCTTATTTCCATTCTTATTCCCTTTCCCTGTTTTTACTTTTTCATTTCGTTCTCTTCATTCCTCCACCCTCCTCCCCTTTCACCTTTCCTTTCCTTAATTTATATCCTTTATTTCCCCTTATTTCCACTAATTCCTCTTCTTTTACATTTCTTCTCCTTATCCTTCTCTCTTATCTTTTGCCCGCCCCCCCCCCATTGCTTGTCTTTCCTTTCCATTGGTTTCCTTCCCTTTCGTTCCCTTTCACCTTGGCTTTACTCTTTCCATTATTGGTTTTCTTCTAATCTCTTCTCACTTTCTCAGCTAGCTAACACACCTGGCTGACTTGACAAATGAAGACACGACACACCTGTCACTCTCACGTCTGTAACTCTCCACCCCCACCCACTTTATTTCCCACCCCCGGCGTCTGGGACGTCCATCTGCTGACAAAACAGGAAAGGTGTGCGTCGCTGCAGCAGCATTCAGCGAGAACAGCATTCATTTAGGCCCGAACTGTGCGAACATCAGCTTTCCTTAAATGGGCAGAATAGATGGGAGCCTTGGGGACGGCAGATCAGCGGGGAGGGGGGCAGTCGGCTCTCGGTGTGTGTAAGGGCGCCGCCTTCAAAACAAACACACACCTCGACAGAATGACATACGAGGCGGCGCCGAGCGTAAAGCGCCATCATTCACGGGGAACGGTAAATCGTGAATGGTGAGAAGAAAGACGACCGCCGAGGACATAATGCTCCATTTCCACTAATAAGGTCGTAGATCAGCTCTAAGCAGGCCAGACCCGCTCTGTGGCGAGGAGGGCTGAAGGAAAAGCAAAGCTGCTGTGGCTGTAAATCCACACCAGTTTCTCACCTCCGAGCCTGAAATACTTCTCCCACTGCGCTCCGCATCAGCGCCCTGGAAAGAGCTTGTAAAACCATATAAGCATAAGCAAAATGGATTTCTCACCAGTTTTACAACATTTTAAATGAAAAAAATCCTCCTGAAGTGTTCTGAGCACTAAAATCAGCTCTGTCTTTTTTTAATTGCAGAGTAGAGACGTGGCAATAACTGAGGAGAAACAGTGACATGTAGCAACAGCCCGACCAGATTCAGCCCAGCGATGCTGTGGTTTGAATAGTGTAACAATAGGAATATTTCCTAGATGATATTATTATTGTAGTGACCACAAAACCTTACATGTGCTCACCACCACTGACTAACGAGTAATACACAGCACCACGGGTCCCTTCAGATGACCATATAAGGAAATCTGCCATCAGTGAGATCACACATAAAAAGGAGTAGAAAAAACTGTCTGGAGCTGAGTTTCATGTTGGGGGCTTGTTGAGTACTTAATTAAGAAAATCTAAAGGAGAAAGATCTGGACTTCAGAATATTGACATGAAATGTAAGAAGACGTATTTCTGCAGAGTCGGCTCGTTTCTCTGATAATTACCCGACGCCTGTACGTGCTGCTGCACTGCCTGATAGTACAAACGGGTGCACACAATGTTTGTTTGCAGTTATATTGTCAAAAACTCTGTTTAGTCTATTATTTTTCACATGGTAAAGTCAGGCAGAGTAAACTTAATAAATGACCTCAGTTTGTTGAGCAGTTCACGTCTCTGTGTGTGATTTATGAGGAGCGATCTGATTACCTGGATCTGAACGATCGCTCTTGTTTCTTGCCCAGTTGGACTCTTTGAACTCAGCAGGTAAAATAGCAAAATGACACAAAGCACGGCTAAAAACGTCCGAAGTCTTAGGTGGGCCTTCACTTTGCAGCGAGGGAGCTGAAACAAAGCACTTTACGCATTAAAGGCTCACATTAGGACTGTTGACACCGACGTATCCGGTCAACGAGGTCCTATTATTAGACGTATCTGATGGACATAGCTGTCAATCAAATCCAGACTATGCTGTCATATCTGTCATCCTCATAAACCAAAGAAGGTGTACAGCTTTGTGTTGGTGATCAGCAGATGCAGGAAAAGAGGAAAGACACAAGTTAACAGAGAGAGTGTGTGTGTGTGTGTGTGTGTGTGTGTGTGTGTGTTATGCGGGCTGCAGATTAACTTGTGTATGAAAAGAGGAGTTAAGTGTGCAGCAGGTTAGTCTCCCAGTACTGAGAAACCTGATGGATGCAGCGTTTCCTCCCTTCTGGTAAAAAACTGCAGTGTAAGCGTGCAGTTGTTGATGCAGCTGAATGTGTGCGTGAGCGCCAAACTAACTGAATGCTTACAAACACACACACACACACACACACACACACACACACACACACACACACACACACACACACACACACACACAC
>JAVDPK010000862.1:122386-135032 GCA_034780415.1 Cichlasoma orientale | reverse complement strand
CCACACACCCCCCCCCCCCCCCACACACACACACCACCACACACACACACACCCACCCACCCACACACCCCCACCCACACACACACAACCAGATAACAGAAAGTGAAGTGTGCATGTGAGAGTTTGGTTAATGTGGTTTGAAAGAGGTTTTTTCTTTGGCACTGGAGGATGTCAGGTGTGTGTGTTAGGAGCCAGGGCCTGCCTGTTCTCCACTGGGAGGCAGTGCGCCTCTACAAAGGAGACAGATTGTCAGCAGTTAGTTCAGTTTCTGGAAGCCATCTGGAGCTGACATTAAACACACATAAACAAACACTCAGACATTAACAAGCTATAGCACCAGCAAAAGCAGAGCATCTTTACAGAGAGGGCCACGAATACACACCAGCTTCTTATCACACTTCAGAGCTCGCGAGCCGTTCTGTAGCAACCTGGGACTGTTTGAACTAATTCTATATTTCAGTTCTCCTGTTTTTGTTTCAGACTGAATCTCAGAAAGAACTGCTGTAGGTTTCGTGCATCATGTCCTGCAGACAGACGGATCTTTCTGCTGCACCTCTACAGTCCAGAGGTGCTCAAGAAGATGATGGTGATTGGAAGATTGGCCAAATTTAAAAGGTTTTTGATCTTTATAGGCCCATTTCCAGAACGTTTGGATCACATATGAGTTGATTTTTCTCACTTCTACTCTAGCTTTAACCTGCATGGAGCTGTAAAACAATGAATCTTCTATTTTTCAGAAGGTGTAACTCAGAAAACTAAACCTCTTTCTAAATGTGACAGGTCTCAGCAGTAACAAAGTATTTTGCAGTGACCAAGCATTAACAGGAAGTGGTAAGTGGACAAACTGGAACATATATATATATATATACCTGGGCCCTTCCCGTCTCCCCATGGCAAGGCTGGTCTGGTCTCAAACACACAGGCAGGGAAAGCATGCACAGGCATGAGTGTGCATTCATTATGCAGATAAAAGGTCTTTCTTGCATTCGTATATGCATGCCAGCTGAAATGCCAATCTCCCAGACCCCATTTTTGTTTTATCTAAATATTTATTCTTCCCCTTCATAGCACAGCCATGCCTACAGCCACAGGAAGAGGGGTCAGGATGGGTCAGAAGGGTCAGACACCCTCTGCAGACAGCCTATGTCATGGCTCATGCTCGCTCTGCCTGCCACTTGATTTTCAGGGTCTGCATTCATTCTCAGAATTAGAGTGCAAATACGGGGTCACCGGCCAGCTGCCCTGGGAACACTTAACAATGATCGGTGAGGCAAAAACCGATGGCGGGTCTGAATTCCTCTTCTGAAACTGCGAATGAGCGCAGACCCATGTGTGGGAGGAGGGGACAATAGTAGTGACCCATGCAGCAAAAATCCATGGATTGCCCAGCAAGTCTTACCCTGTCCTTCACTATGAGACACTTTGCAGGGGGAGGAGACAGACAATGGACACAGAGTTAGTCAGGATTTACATGGAGGGAAAAACCGCTGAGGAGACAACAGTGCCAGGTGTCTCCACCCCAGATAGTACAGTAAAGGCTCAGAGAAATAACACCAACGATCAGAGACTCCCTTTGTTCAGTTAAGTCAGTAATCCATCAGTGGATTTGTGCAAACACTGGCTACGTTCCAACCCGATAGCTCGCTCTCTTGCATCTGATACTGTTGGATTCTTTCCCTTTTCTTTCAGCTGGGAAATGATAAGTCCCACCAACATGTAAGAAACTGAACTTATTTGGTTTTACGTCATATTTCCAGGATAGAAATCAACACACAGGAGAGATCCCAGCTCCAGATCCAAACGCAGCCAGCGTTTCTTCCCTTTACCTTCAGGTATTACAGACGTCACATTCACGGCACACAGAGAGAACAGGAAAAAAAAAAGATGCTAACCACTTTGTCCTCCTTTGTGGCATGCAGTCCGGGTAGCAGGGAGAATCGAGAAAAGTGAGGGAGGGAGTGGGAGAGGCGAGAAGTGAATGACAAAAAGGAAGAAGAGAGAAGCAGAGGAGGTGAAGTTGTGATGAGGACAGATTGTGAGAAAAGAAAAATAAGGAGAAAAAGCAGAAAGTGTGGTGCAAACATCTGTTAGTTACATTCTGCAGAACCGTTTCACACACTTCATACTGAACGACAGAGTCCGAGGGCAGCGGAGACAACAGCACGCACACGCATGTGATCACTGACATGTTAGGCTGCAGCAACATGCACGACCATGCCCGCTCATGACCTGCGACGGTATCGGGATGGGTCATGCCTCCTCAGCACACAGACGGATTTAGGACACTAAAAGCAACATAGAGCACGTTTTCACACATATTTCCCCTTTTAAACCCATTTTCTGGATTTTGAAACCACAAAAATCTTCAGGTCTGTTAAATCCAAAATATTCAGAGTACTAAATTAATCAATTTAGTGCCCAGGCGTTCCTATGTGATGTCACGTAGAGGCTAAGCTGGTTTGTGTGTTACTGTGATGCCTTCTGCAGGGCACGGGGCAGCACTACACAGCTCTGTCCATCAGAATGAATGAATTATTACGCTAAGCTGCTTATGATCAAGTGAAGGTTGGTTTCCTGATCATTTCTCCACAGTTATTTAGCTTTTTCCAGCTTTAAGGAGCTCCTACAGGACGAGTCATCTGAGAACGGCGCTATTTGATTTTAACGGGTTCAGAACCTTCATCATCTACTATAAACTCCACCTGAGAAATATGTCGATGCAGTTTGGTGTTGTACCTGAACTGCTTTGACAGTTTTTCTAGTACAGTTTTAAATCATCTCTAGAAAACTGATTTTCATATTTACGTTATGTCGACTCTGGTGATGTTTTAAAATGATATTTAGAACTCGTCTTTGCTCTGTGGTATTTTTTTTTAAACAACGCTTTACATTCAGTATTTTTTGGTACCCTGTTACTGTTTTCTGTACTGTTTTAACAGTACATTAGGCGTTTTGTAGCACTGATACTTTTTAAAATCACACTGGTACTTTTTGAAATGATCTTTGCTAATGTTTGAGGTGATGTTTTTAATGGTCAGAGTAAAAACCCTTAAAAGGTTAAAACCTTTGTGGCATTCTCTCACTCTCATAATTTATTTTAATCATGTTGGTACTTTTTTTATGTAGTAGGGTTGGCTCTGTCTTTGGACGTGTGGTGAGAGAAAGGAGGACGCGAGCAAAACTGGCGTCCATTCTGGGGAACGAGTCCCTCCCCATGCATGGGACTGTGTCAGCACCGGACAGCTCCTTCAGTGAGCGGCTGCTTCATCCAAAGTGTGTAAGAGAGCGCTATCGTAGGTCCTTCCTTCCTGCTGACTACAACCAGCACCGACCCACAGCAGACTATTTTGCACATTCACCTAAACTAAACAGCAGGTGCAATAATGTTCATGTGCAATTAACAACAAATGCAATAAACGTGCAATAATCATTAATTTTTTACTAATGTATGTAAATCGTTTTCATTCTTACACTCTTAGTATATTCTGGTAGTCAGGTTGTATTTAAAAATGAATTGGTCCTTTTTTAATATTACCTACATACTAGGACTTACTGCTGTACTGTGGTACTGTTTCAGTTGGATACCTGATACTTTTAGTGTTACTGAACGCAAATTAGAAAATACATGTTATAATTTAGATCAGGGGTGTCCAAACTTGCGGGCCACTTCCGGCCACGCCCCCTTCTTCCGGTCCGCGAAATATGTCAAAAATAACATACAAGTTGGCCCTTTAAGTTACTTTTTTGACATTTCGCCTTCCACTCCAATCAAGAGGATTAAGTGAAATGTCAAAAAAGTAACTTAAAGGGCCAAATTATGTTACTTTTGACATAATTCGCGGACCGGAAGTAGGGGGCGTGGCCGGAAGCGGCCCGCAAGTTTGGACACCCCGATTTAGATGAACTGACCTAAGTTTAAAAGCCTCTAGCTAACTTTTTACCAAGCGTATGTGGTGCATTCATCAACATACACGCGATGAAGCGAGCTGTTGTACATACAGTATATTTATAGAGCCCTAAATGTCATTTTTAGGTCCAAACTTCTGCCTCATGTAGGGTAAATGAGCAGTCTGTAGGCAGGAAAAAATATATGTGATGCAACAAATCTCACACTTTCCTAACGCTGTTATTTTGCATGACTGGGCAAACAAGCTGAGACAGAGGCAAGCACTGCCGAGACCATGAGAGCGTCACTTCTGACACATCACTCCCACACACGCGCGCACACACACACACACACACACACGAACAAATGGACACACAAACAGGGAGAAGAAGTGGAGCACGACTCGCATGTTGCATATTCTTTGTAAGTATTTATGAATTAAACTGTTCAGTGAATGCAGAGATTTTTAGCTTAAAGAAAATCTGTGATTGGGATAAATGAAGCATCTGCTTCATGAGAAAGGATCCAGAAAAATAAAGGGGAAATATTATGTTCTATAAATTCTCTTCTTGGCAGCAAATGTTTATCGATGAACTGTAAATGAAGCATTTAATGAACAGATTTTGTGTTTGGTGTCTTCCAATCCCAGTTAACTCAGCAGGTTTATAGATTAATTGACTCATTATGTCAAAGATACAGAAACACAAAAATTAACAGACATGAGGTTACACCTTAAATAATAATTCAGTGATTTTGTTCCCTGAAATTTCACTTTTAAATCGTATTAAAATCCATTCACAGACATGAAGGTATTCAAAAAGACTGATGATACTTTAAGTCTCCTTTCAAAGATGTTTTTTTTATGTATCTGTGGTATTTATAGATCATGCTAGCCAACTCTCTATATTTCCACGTAGCAGCGTGCCTGCTGGTAAAGTAATATTAATGGCTGTACCAGCAGGGAGACTATCTTTAGCCCCGTTTCTGACTGGCCCTTCAGTTCGGCATACATGTGGTGCCGATGGGAGTCCAGGCCCAGCTGGGATGGGCGGATACTGAACAGATTGGGGACCAGCGGGCCAAGGGTGGAGGTCCCACAGTCAGGTAAGATAACCAGAAGGAGGGCCTCTCTCTTTGGGTTGGAGGAGAGCCCAGAGAAGGCTTGGATGGAAGAGGGGCTGGGTCTTAAAATAGCACAAACATGCTTGGTTTATGGCTGGAAGGCACACTCATTCAACATGAATCCCATGAATGGAGATGATGTGGTGATACAGTGTGGGTCTTTAATTATGATAGTGCAGCTTGTAGCTCAGGCTAGGTGCAGGTCAGACACACCGCGTTACTCATGAGGCACTGCCAGCATCTGCTACAGACATATATAACTACAAAGGCTGAATTTTATCTAGAATTTACCTCGATTGTGTTTACTGTAGGTTTCACTGAATACTTGCAAACCTAATATTGCCATCAGTTCACGTACTGGAAGAACGGCTCGGCACGAGTCACGGGTGCCGAACGGTTCTTTCAGGACACTTTGTTCTCACCAAAGTGTGACGAGGAAATAAAAAAGCAGACATAACAAACACACAGAAGCAGAAGGACCGACTGAACATCATCTACGGCAGGAATGAGGCGAGGATGCGAGGATGAAGGAAACATTCAGAGGTTTCTCACATTGTTGGAGCGCAGAGAGACCCGCCCTCCACAGCGAGCGCAGAATTTGATCTGGCAGTAGGAGCAGAGGTGGCCGCAGCCATCTGCAAACTTAGTCTTGCGGCAGATGCCGCAGGTGGGCGCGTCGTCCTTCTGCTGGGTCTGCTGGCGCCGCGTCTCGGCCCCGATGCGACGCACTTCCTGTTTGTAGCTCTCAAACTGCTTGTGCAGTGTTCTGAGGAGAGGAGACACAAGTGGAATATTAGTGGAGCATCTTTTTTTTTTTTAAACTTCTTAACTCACCAGCTCTCTTCACAGAGATCTTCATATCTAATTATCCATACACAAATCTAGAAGAAGACGTTGAAGGATGTCTGAATAACTGAATAATTCTCAGAATAAATAAATCATACAGAGAAAGAAAGTGATGTTTCATTTAAAGGAAAATAAGTGGCAATTAGAGCACCACTTGAAAGGTCCCTTTAAAAAGAAAAAAAAATCATACACCCAATTAAGTAAAACTTCAGCTCAGTTTTGTGCTCTGTGGCTCACAGCCCCCCCGCTTCCCGGGAAGCCAGTGATGGAAATAACCCAAGTGTGAATTGCAAATCAGGCCATGTGAAAACACCCACAATGTTGTCTCCACAGAACTGTCAAAGGAATACTGAATTAGCATAGCATGGCTCGCTTATAGGAGACCCAGACAGGCACTTTAATTACCTCGCTTAGTGAGAGATTTAAGGCAGGAAGGAGATGCTTCATTCACACATTTGCAGCCAATTTGTCTGTTTGTGTAAGCAAACTAACTTTAGTCAGAGCTCTCGCAGCACACTGACTTTATTGAGGAGTTATCTGTCAAACTGTGAAACTCACACTTCCGCACACTTGATAAAGTTTAAAATTACAAATGAATTATGAATATATTTACAGAGAAAGCTGGATAAGTGGAAACCCTGCTGGTTATCAGGGCTCTGAACTCCTGCTCACTGATTTCTATCTTCCACACACACTTTACTTGGACGGCCTATCAAACAACAGCAGCAAGAGAAAAATGATTTTTCAATACTTTGAAAGTTCGGTCAGTGCTAACCAGCTGCTTCCAGAGAGGATCTCATCCTGTGGTCCGATACTTTAATTACATCATCCTGGACTAACTGAAGATGGTAGCAAGTGTTCTACTTGCTCTAATCTGAACCTGCAGCAGGTGGAGACCCGGTTTGGTCATGAAAAAAGAGCAGAAGTTAGTCTGCAGCTAGATGAAAGACTCGCTGGAGAGGCAGCTGATTCTGTTTCTCACTTACTCATTTGGCACAAATGGAAGTGCTGCACACACAAGTATAAATCTGGAGCAAATACAAATGCACAGTAAAGACAGTGTTTTGCACTGATTTACACGATCCAGTTCTCCACCTGCTGCAGGTTCTCATCACAGGGATCTTAAACCTTTGAGGAGAACTTCACATCAGAACGAGAAGCACAGCACCACCATAGTAAAATCTCTGTGTGGGAAACACTGCAGGAGTAACAGAGCAGTCAGTTTAGGAACAACACCCACCAGAAGCACCCAGATCCTGACATAACTTTTAAATAACATGATAAACAGCATTAAAAAACCCTCAGATACGTTTAGTGCACAGGGTTACCTGGGTCTATTGTAAGCAGACATCTCTTTCCGTGTGTCAGCTGCTGGGTAGGAAACGGGTCGAAAACATAACACCTGATCTGTTGTCAACAGATTTTTGTGGTACAAATAATCAAAGAGAGAATTGTCCTCCACCATGACCCAGTCAAAGTCCAGGAACGATGCTGCGCTTCCACAGGAATTTAATTTTTAAAAAAGGTCTGCGTCAGGCAATATATCCAAATGAAATGATACATAATTTCTGAAAAGTTTCCAGTTTTCCTCAAATAAAGAAAAAACAAGGACAAAAAAAACAATTATGCAATAGAAACTTTGAGAGCCCAGGAAGTGAGCGTCTTCGCTGGTGCCTTTCTGCCTGTCTGTGACTCACAGCGCTGCAGCAGCAGACTGCCACCATGCACAGTTGGAGCGGGGAGGAGTCCCGTGGTCTGGGACACATTTCGGCCAATCGGCGAACGCGAGAAAAGGCTGGAACGGGCACAGGAGGGCTGAATGAAATCTGCCTTTTACATTAATGTTGAGCCTAGACTAGAGGATGAAACGTCTTGTTTCTTTGGGATGTTAAGGTGCAGTATCAGGAGAGTTTACGGTTAGATTGCACTGTTAGACTGTTTAGCTAAGTGTCTGTGTTTTGTTTCATTGCCATGGTGATGCAGTAGTTAGCCCTGTCCCCTCACAGGAAGAAGATTCTGGGCACTAGCGGAACAAATCAGAGCCGGGCCGAGGGGCGGGGCAAATGACTGGGCCCTTTATACCCAAATAATAAAGCTCATTATAACATCATTTTGCAGCATACACATGCCCGCAACAGCGGGGCTTACATAGCTTCAGCACCACGGAAAGCAACTATGTCATTTTGAAGTCCATCAAACGGACATGAAATATAACACACCAAGAGAACAACAGAAACATTAGGCTACATGGTAACTAATGATAAAACAACACAAATTCAAAGCAGTTCAGCACCACGGATAGCGATCGGATCACTTTGACACCCACTTTATCGATTTCAGCTCAGAGCCTGTATCAGGAGCTTTTAAGTTTGGTAAAACTGGCACAGCGGCCCACATGTTCACAAATATATGAAGAACTTTAGGCCTACTCACTACTACTTGAAGGGCATACGACGAGCCTTGCGCTCTGCGAATTCGTCCAAGATGCTCTGTATGTCCATTTTCTACCTGAAATCATATCCTCTCTCCCATCTGGGCCCCCTCTAGGCCCGGGCCGGGGGCGTGCCGTCCTCCCAGAAGCCCCGCCCCTGATTCTGGGTTCAAACCTTCCCGGGACCTTGATTTCCCTCTGCCTGGTTGGTTAGTGTGACTAGAACATTGCTTCCTTGCCATGAATGCTGATAAGTACTCAGTGTTGTGTTTTTTAATTGTTTCTCTGTTTACATTAGGGTACAAAATTGTCAGCAGAGGTTCAGTTTCTGTAAGAAACAAATCACAATAAGTTCTTTATTTTCTCGGAGTGCATGATAACATCAATCCTGAGCTCTTCATCCATCACCACTGTTGGCTGCGCCTGACTCAGGAAGTCAGGATGAAGCGTTGAAGGTTTCATAGATAATTTGGTGAAGATAGAGACAAATATCACAGGTTTCCAACAGAAAGTGTCTGCACATTCAAAAACACCTGTATTTGTAAAACATGTGCATGTTTTCACTCAAAAATTCTTCAATATAGCTTCGATTTATCCTAAAAAAAAAAAAAAAAAACATTAAGCCCTAAGCTGCATTTCAGATGGAAAAACAACAGGACACGTCACAAACGTGACCCCTGACCCCCGAGGAGCTATCCATCCTGCCAACATGAGTCCCGGGGCTGAGCAAAGCCCGGGCGCTATGGGAACAGCTGTCAGAAACAGAGGGTGCACTGCAGGTTGCCATGGTAACGCAGCAGCGTCAAACGCTGGGTGTCAGTGCACCAGCTGTTCCCGTTCTTAGAGATACAGTTTCATCAGCCTTTTTCTCCCGCTTCCACACACTCAGCAGACGCGCACCATCAAAGCTGCGCGAGCGGCTCGTGATGTAAAAATAAATCTGTGTTCTCAGCCTAAATCACGGGCGCCAGCGAGGAGGCTCTCGTCCTCTTTGTCCCTGGGTTTATCTGTACGCATCGCTGAGAGTTTCCTGAACGCACCTGTTACTATTAGCAACCAAACTGCAACTATTATGGGGTTAAACCTGAATTCATTAAATGGGACCTATTCTGCTGTTCTCCAACTGCATACATTTATTTTTGGACTCTATTAGAGTAGTTCTGCCTGATTTATAGCTGGAAATAATTTAAGAAGCCCTCAGGTCATCCTGAGAAATTATTGTATTATCCTCTGATTGGAAGCCTCTTACAAACAGAAGGTGAGTGGCTCAGATGACCATATTAGGGATATCCCATCTCTGTGACATCACACACAGCCAAGAGAAACTAAGCCCTTAGAGCAGTCTGAAACCTGAGGATTAAAGGTGCATACACTGACCTCTTTATTTGAAACTTTAAAAACAAGAACATTACCTCAGTAAACATTTTCCTGATGAGTTTATGGTCTCAGTCACTGGTTTCAAGTCTCATTGAATGCAACAAGGTCAAAATTAGAAAAGAAGAAGAATACAGGTGTGTTTTAGGGGTGTGGCTACTTTGTGATTGACATATCACTAAAGTATGAGGGTGCAGCCCACTTCTTGGTCTCAACAATAATAAGACAGCGATGGGGAGTGATGGTGAAAAATAAATAAATACATTGAAAAAACAAATAAATACAAAATAAAAAAAATCATTAATTAAATGTAATTTAAAATAAAATCAAATCAATTATAATAAAATCAATTAATTAAAAAATAAAAATAAAACAAAAAATAACTAAATAAATAAAAATAATAAAACTCTTGGCTTGGACTAACCAGTGGGTGACATCACAGTGGCATCATTTATATACAGTCTGTGTTTGTCTGTGTGTGTGTGTTGCCAGATTCATCTCTCCCACAAACTTTCCAACAACACATGAGCTTAACCTTGACTCAGCTGTGGATACATGAGTCACCCCAACCACATGGATAAAAACATAATCACTACACAAAGACACAGGAAGAGACGTCCTCTCAGGTAAGGACGTGCTCTTCGTGTTCACTCTGCTGTGTGTTCATCGATTACATGCCTGAGCCTGCTGCCTCCCCGGGGGTCAGCCACCATGCCTGGGAACACAGGTGGCGAAGGAGAACTAAAGTATTTTACTGGAGCCTTCAGAGCCACTTTTCCAAGACACTTGTGTAGAGAAACACTGGTTAAAAAAAAAAAAATGTTGTGTAATATTTGCATTATTTCTAAATTTCTTCAAAGCCTGAACCTTATTTTCACGGGTTTAAACTTTCTGAATGTGGTGCATCATGGTGTACTCAACTACAGTTACCCACATGCACCCTTTCAGTAACTGACATACCAATAAAGGTAACACACTGTGGATATTAAATATCTTTAACCTCACAGCCAGCCTCTGGTCCACACAACATTTACCAGTGAGTCAAGATTTGGCCCAAATGCGCCTCTATCTATGAGGGCATGAACCACAGAATCACATGACCATCAACCGGAGCAGAACCAGAAGACTTTGAGCCCTGTCTTGGTACCGCTTCTTTTTCTCTTCATTTTAGGGAAATGTTAACTTTGTTTTCGACTCCACTCTTTCTGCTGCTGTTTCATGATGATTATGCCTGAAATTAAGTTCGCTTAGATCTTAAATGCTAAGAGAAACTTTTCCTTTTGGAGACTGTTGAGACCAAAGCAGAGACAAAAGGAGAGGGAGTCTCAAAATTTCAACACTGCTTGGACATAAAAACTGAACCGTTTCTCCCAAGTGGTCAACAAGGGTCCATTTTCAGGGTGTGGTTATTTAGGCGATGCCCTGAAACAGCACAATCCGACTCAGGGCCAGATTAGGCATATCTGGGTGTGAAAACCTGGTGGTCATACCTCATTTGGAAGCAGGATTTTTTTCCCACCTACTGGGAAAAACCCCATTACTCATTAAGAACTGCATTTCCCTCCTCAACTGTACCAACAGCTAATCACAATTCTTTGCATTTAACACATAACGTTGCAACACCACATCCACAGAGACCGCTTAAAGAATGAAGGGAGCTCTTGATCATCACAGGACAGCATAGAGTCAGTCTGTCCGGTTAGGACATCATAAGGAGAGCAGCGGTCTGTGGCCACCACCTGAAAAGCCCTTTTTGGGGGCGTCTCATTGTCCCCGTTCATTTGCACCAAAGCAGGTGAAACTGATTCACAGTGCTTTATGCTTTCTAGCTGGACAGACTGATTAACCGACTCTGTTATGCTGTAACGGCCTAATGTTTTTATAATAATGTAGGGTCTTTACCTCATATGTGTGTGTATACTGTTGTTGTCAGTTGGCACTATATAAATAAAAGACACGGGTCATTTTTAGAAGCAGTAGCCAGACAGACAGTTATGAAGACTCATCGTGAAAAGACAAATTTGAAGCCTTCGAGTCATCGAGTTACTTTTCCAGCCGACCCCAGGACGAGCCTTTTAGGCAACCTTTCGCAATCTAATCACACACACAGTCGTCCTACTAGACTCACAGAAATCCTGCTAGACACTGCCAAAGATCTGCAACAATGAAATGGAAGTGAGACCGCACTGATAACTGGATTGTGGCTCTCGGAAGTGAAATACAGTATACCGCTGGAACAGATAGCTTAAAAATTACATTTTGTCTATAAAATGTGGAAACCCTTTTTTTTAACTACTTGGAGAATCTCCCGTCTCGTGTGTCTGAATGATTGCTAGCAGCGTCTCTCGAACTCCACAACACTAAAGCTATAAATAGGACCACTTTTATAGCTGCCTTATTTATAGGCACTGAATGCTAATGTGTCTGATCAGGACCAGAACCTAACAGGATATCAGTGCCTTCATACAGCGATGAAACGGTTACATTACAGGAAAAAAGTCACCTTTGCACGCCGGTCGCGTGTGGCCGAGGCAGACAGTGACCACGGGGGTCTGAGTGGTGTGAACCAGCTCCTCTCTCAGTGAGCGCCAGCAGGGGCAGAGAGGCAGATGTGGGTTCGCCCGGCTTTGGCCGTGTCCAAACAAGTGTGTGCAAATGAGCACACATGCACAAATATAAACAATGACACAGACAGAAACCCCACGTATGCACATGTATGGGTTTGCCTTCACCTCAGGCCTCACACGAGCTATTCAGCTCGGCGAGTCCGAGAACTCCCTCCCTCTCCTCCTCCTCCTCTCTTGTTCCTTCTGCATCTCTTCCTCCTCTGTCTCTGTTCTCCTCATCAGTCGCTGGTGTTGAGTTGTTAATTAGCACTGCTATGAATACATGGCCCAAGGATGGGGAGGGGAAAGCAGTGTGTGTGTGTGTGTGTGTGTGTGTGTGTGTGTGTGTGTGTGTGTGTGTGTGTGTGTGTGTGTGTGTGT
>JAVDPK010000862.1:111722-122286 GCA_034780415.1 Cichlasoma orientale | reverse complement strand
TGTGTGTGTGTGTGTGTGTGTGTGTGTGTGTGTGTGTGTGTGTGTGTGTGTGTGTGTGTGTGTGTGTGTGTGTAGGGCAGTACTATTTCTGTCTCATCAGCTGATTCCCGGTGACGCTTTGCAGAACACTCTCTACCGGAGGAGACTCAAGAAGTTGGAAAGAAGGCCGTCTGTATGTTTCAGCTCTCAGTAAAGGTCAGCAGGAAGAGCTGGGGATGGTTTGATTTGCCCCGCCCCTTTCATGACTGATGATGTGGTGATAAAAAAAATGTCCTCACATGTAGCCACACCCATTTGTCATGACGGCTATTGCTGAGCTAAAGCTGTGAATTCTTAAAAGTTCAGTTTTTCCAGTGTTTGCCAGGACATCTTTACAAGGTGCCCTAAGGTAGGTACCCACATGATACAGACCCTAACCCTGCTACAGTACATGTGAAAGCTAGCAGAAAGCTGGTAGAGCTAGCTAGCTCTTACATCACTGTAGAGGAGCAACTCTAAAAAAAAATATAAAAGTTATCTGGATGCAGAGTTTAGGATATGAGGTGAGGAGTAAACAGCAGGTTAGTCTGTAGCTGAAGCCTGGACTGCTTTCACTGACAGCAGAGTTTTATGTGCCTATTCAAATGTATGTGCCTCAACAAGGAAATCAATGCCTGAAAGGGGCTCATTATTAATCTCTGAGATTCTAGCATCGGCGCTCCTGTATGGTGGATGTTAGTTATAATAATAATAATAATAATAATAATAATAATAATAATAATAATAATAATAATAATAATAATACATTTTATTTGTTGGCACCCTGAAAAACATTTAAGGTAACCTTATAACACAAATAACGAGAACAGTATTAAAAGAGATTTAAAATCCATCAATAACATGAATGTAAAACACTTAAAACAAAATGGTTATAGCTGAGATGCTGATGAAAACAGATGGGTTTTCAATGACGAAGGTGTGTTGGTAATAAGTTCCAAAGACGAGGTGCTGCAGAGCTAAAGGTCGGGAGAGCAGCTGAAGCTGAGCGGAGGGCACAGGTGTGAGGTGAGGGCTGTAAGGATGAAGGGGGTCTGAAAGATCTGGGGGTGCAAAGTCATCGAGAGGTTTGAAAGTGAGAAGCAAAGTCTTGTATTGATACGCTGAGGAATGGGACGCCAGTGAAGGATGAGAATGGGTGTAATATGGTGAGGAGACCTGGTGAGGGCGATGACCACCAGGTGGCGACTCTTATTGTTGCAAACAGATTTCGGGTCCCATTGAAGTCTGTGGGAAAACAGCCCGGTGCCCTGACCTGTGTGGGCATCTTTCTGATGATGAGCTTATGAACATTGTGAATAAAACATTAAGTCTATTTGGCAAATATTGGTCAACCTAAGCTGGTTAAAGACTTGTGATTGACAAGCAATAGCCAAGATGTAGCTACCCATGAAGCCTCGAGATGAGGCTTCATAATGGGTGCTACATCCATCTTTTATACTGTCTGTGGTGCTGCACAAGTGGCAAAGCCTCCCATCTTATTGGGGTTAACCTCAATTCTATGCATGCAGTAAAACTGAAGGTTTGGCTGCCTCTGCATTCATTGAGATAGGGGGTAGATAGCTCTTGATCTGTGATTCTTGCATTTGGGCTTTTAAAAAGACACCACCCTCCAATCGACTGTGATTCAAATATCAGTAGCTATCAAAGCCTTCCTATTCCTAAGGTGGATGACTGGAAAATCAGACAGGAATGAACACTAACTGGGACTTCTCAGAGGTACGGAAACTTTAGTTTAGTTCTCTAGATCAATAATCCAAGCACAACAGAGGGTGTTGAGTAAAAAATGTTTCTTCTTCTGATGGAGCTGGAGACCAGGGAAGACAACAGGCATGTTGACACATGCTGTGAGGAGGCAAAGAGAGGCGGGAGCTCAGGGATGGAGACAGGGTGATCAGAGGAGCTAAATGAAAGAGTGCAGAGCCAGAGAGGCAGAAGAGACAGTGAGATAAAAGAAAAGAAAGTGGATGGCAGGAAGAGGAGGTGAGGAGCGTGTAACACGAAAAATCCCATCTCAGAAAGACACGGATCGACAAACTGTCTACAGGGAGGAGGAGGAGGAGGAGGAGGAGGAGGAGTGAAAAAGCAAAGGATGAACAAAAAGAGCCAAGACAGAAACAAGCGTGGGCCAGAGACCAGCAAAGGAGAGAAGCTGCTGCATCCGGAGCTGCTCTATAAATACCACTTGAGGAGTAGATGATGGAAAGAGGATGGAGACAGGATGATGGAAAGAGGAAGCGGAGGAAGAAGAGGGGGAAAGACAGAAAAAGATCCTCTCATACAATCTATAAAAACGTCTCTACTTACTACTACTACTACTTCTACTCGCTGAAAACGAAGGAGAACGTTATGTGTGAGGAACAACCTCGGAGAACAGACAGAGAGGAGCAACAGATGGCTGCTTAACCCAGCGCAAACACCTTCTCCGGTTCCTTGTTTGCCCGCCACGATGTTCTCCATGACTACTTTTACATATTTGGCTCCTTCCGCTCTCAAAAGGCTATAAAATAGTATCAACGTCACGGCAGAAATAAAACACCCAGATGGCTGCTGTGTACCTCTCTACAGGGCAGACATTTCTCAAACAGCCTGGTTGATCCGCCCCGGCTCGATGGGGTTTGATTCCCAGCTTTCATTCTCAGAGACACGTCCGCTCAGGCTGCTATATTCACACCAGCCTGCCGGGTTAGTACACAACGCAACCGCGGCAGTGCTCAAGAAACATACTCCGGCGTCTGCGGGATTTATTTATGAGAGGAAGGTGTAGAAGACTTCACAAGTTTTCAATCCTTATTCCAACACCAAATATATATATATATATATATATATGTATATATGTTCCCTCAGAATAACTACGAGGTGCAGAAATGTTAAACACACAAGCCAGCGTCACTCAGCGGTCAGTGACTCGTCCTGTTGTGACACTACACACTCATGGATCAGCGACTTATTAATCACAAGTCATTAGCCGGTAAGCATACCCTTGTTCACCCTCCTTTTCACTATTCGGGACCAAAATTTACAAAACAAGACGTGAAACGAGCGATCCAGACCATAAACTCAGTGTCACTGAGGTCAGAGCGGCCCTTTAAAACGAATGCAGGCTTTAGGCACTTCCACACCTAGCACCTATGTCCATCTTTTATCTACAGCTCGTGTCCAGTACATCATCTTTTTCTGCAGGGTCTTAATGGCTCCCGACCGGTGACGATGGAGCCACTGAAGGCTGTGACGAGGTTAAAAGGAACAGGCCCGACGCTGCATTGCTCGGTGGTGGTTCAGTCTTGTATAACTAGCACGTTGCCACTGTTACTGCACCATAATCACACAGTCCTTCAGCTACACAGCTTCAGCCTTTAGGATCAAACTACAGCAGCCCCTCCCAAAGTAGTGCCTAGATGCTGATAGCTCTGTTATTGATGTTGTGAGTGTTTTAGCCATATTTATGGAGGAGAGTGCTTTTTTGGCACAGACGCCTGAGCATCTCTCTTTCCTCCTCTACATGCATTTATATTTTCTCTTTTCCATTTATATCCCTCTAACTCTTCCTCCATTTCCTTTATTTATTTTCCTCTCATGCCCCACTGTCTTATATTGTCTGTGCTGTATGGGATTCCACTCTTTTCCACATTGCTGTGTATATGCATCTCACTTTGTGCTGTCCTCTTGTTTGTTAAATACTGAGACACGCACACATATGTAAATCACAAAGCCTCTGACCTCACTCAGCCTGCTGGGTGATGCGTAAGCCATAGCTGTACTTGGGGGAGTAGTTGTGGAGTAATTACAGGCGACCTCTAACCCCCCCCTCACTGTATCCCAGCAGCCTCTTCTCTGTTGCACGCCACTCCCTTTGTCATTTTCTTCTATTCATCCTGCTCTCCACTTGATTTCCTTTCTCCACCTCCCCAACCTCCACACGCTGGAAAAAACAAACCCACACACATCTGCACAACATCTTTAGACAACAACCTTACTCATGGCCTCTAAAACTCTCTCACAAAGATTCAGATCTCTGACTTCAGCAATATGTTTGCAAAAACAAAGTGTTCAGACTAAGCTGCAAAATCTGCAGTTCCACCTGTTGCCACTTGAGGCTACTCCAAAAGTGAGGCAATCTGCAGAGACTCCCGTGCTAAAATTTCCAACTTTACAGCTAAAATAAACACGTTAGCAGCTTTGGTTTCCATGGTTTAGGCCTCTATGGATCCTTTCCTTCTTCATAACAACTGCACAATGTTTATAAATCATCCATCTGAATACCATAAAGGCGTAAAGTGAGGGGTTTGACTGCTTTCACTGACACTCAAATGGACCTCATTTGTGGTGTTTCTCCCTGTTTTGTTTTGTTTTTTTACATTTATCTGATGAAGTTCAGTTTTGTTGAGTGTATTTATAGTATAGCATGTTACTAACCAAGCTTCCTGGTGTTAGCTGTAAACTTAGCACTCCACCCTCCTGTGCAAATATGATCACTTCCCCTCCATAAAAACCCAGCATGGAAGCAGCTAAAGTGCTAACAGTGAGCCTTCAGAATGGGAGACGTGTATTGTCCAAACATGATGCTTTCCTTGCATAAGATACACACATTGCGAAGCTTTCCAGTGGCCACACTGGAATTTTTGGTGGGCTCAATTTTGGCTCGCGCACCGTATGTTGGACACCCCTGTTATCCAGATTCTAAACCACAGAGCGGTGAAACTGTCCTGGAGGCTCAGCGACTGTTTGTTTACATTCAGTAAGTCACTGCAATTGTTCCAATTAGCCAAAAAGAGATGAATTAATAGTGATTTCATTGTAAGTTGTGGTGGTTACAATTTCAATTCTCATTCAAAGCTTTTCTGTTTAAAATGCTTCATATTTGTCTCCTGAGCATAAACGTCATTTATGGTCGGCGCACCGTGTCCTGTGAGTTACAGTAAGTGCTACGTTTTTTCCTAAAAACAACAAAAACGGTTTATCACTAAGAAAAAATGCAGTGCATCACTTTTATCAATCACAGCGCGGGGAGCTGTTTGAGATACAGCATGTCTGCAAGCAGAGTGGTGGCTCGGTTATTTGGTGTTGTTTAAGTCAGCGTGCGGAGGTCGTTTATGTGCTGATCCCATGCCATGTGCTGTGTGTGTGGCCGCTCAGGATACACTCCCATGGCTTTCTTTGACCACAAACACAGACAAAGATGAAGGGAGAGGAGTGTAGAGAGCCTGGTTGACCCAAGCAGAATGCATTCTCATTAAACTTTAATGCTGCTGAGGTCTGGGAGCACTAAAGAGGCTACTCACTCAGGTCACTCACTCTCAACACACTCAGCCAGCCGCCGCCTCTTCCCTTCCTCTGTGAGTCTGATAAGGCCGTGCCTCTTTCTCTGCCACATTTTGTTCCTCGTGTCTCTGATGCTGTAGCTAATGATTAACCAGATATCAGCTGTATCAACACACAGGCACAAGGCTGTTTCCCAGAGTACTTTACCCAAAATGGTAAAGTGAGGCAGAAAGCGTTGCAGGATTCCTCCTCAGCTCGGCAGCGTTACAGAAATAACCGTGTTTATTTTATCATCAGTATTTATCAGTGAGATAATGCTGTTAATACACTGAAACTGTGTCCCTGTCCACACTCATCTGGGAATGGTTACCAGGTGACTGTGGCTCAGGAGGCAGAGCGGGCCATCTACTAATTGGAAGGATGGTGGTTCAATCCCTGGCTGCTCCAGTCTCCTTGGGCAAGGTACTGAACCTGGAGTTGCTCCCGATGCATTCATCGACACGTGAATGTTAGAAAGCACTTACATGTAGAAAGTGTTTGGGTAAATGAGTGAAGGAGACATGCTGTATAAAACACTATTATAAACGGGTTTTGGACCCTTTCTGCAGAGTTTTGATCTTATGCAGCTACATGACGGTTTGTGAGGTCCAGCACTGATGAGATGGAGAAAAAAAGTTCTGCACTAATCTGTACTAAAAAGTACAGCTTTGGTGGGGTACTGGAACCATCATTTATATGCAGTCTGTTGTTGAGACCAGAACAGAGCAAAGTCAAAGATTGTTAAAGATTGTTCCGTCATTCATCAGAATGATGGAAACATGGCTCCAAATTAAGGCTAACATTCTTTTGCATTTGTTGAAATAAAATTTTTGGCTTCGGCTTTTTGTGCTGACCCCATAGGCTGTACATAAAAGATGGACAAAGCTTCTGGGTCTGAAAAGCGAAGTCTTAAACGTGTATTCTTTTTAATGGCCAGCAGGGGGCAGTTCATCTGGTTACAGAAAGACTTCTGGTTGTATGGAAGTCTATTTACTTCAGACTGTATTTAATATCTCACTACCTGCTTTCCTGATGAGTTTATGGTCTGAATCATTAGGTTCAAGTTTTATTGACACGATGCTCATTTTGTAAAGTACGGTCCCCATTAGTGCCTTGAATGACACGAAGCAGGATAAGGTAAGGGGTGTGGCTACACTAGAGTATGAGTGTGCAGTGTCCCTGTCATCTGAGTATATATTTCAGTATTTAATAAAGAAAAAACAACATTAATTCATAATGAGAGTTCACAAAGTAATGGGTGATATCACTGTGGTGACATCCATCTTATGTATACAGTCTATATTATTTACATTCACGACCATCTAGGGCACTGAATACACAATGTCATTTTTTTATTATAATTTTCTCTTAATTGTTTTACTGTCAACCATCCCTTTGATTCCATGTATCCCATTCAGGGTCGCAGTGGGGCTGGAGCCTGACCCAGCTGTCACGGGGCACGAGGCGGGGTACACAAGGCTAACACACGAAGACAGATCCCATCAAACCACCAATTAACCTCACATGCATGTCTCGTGGGCTGTGACAGGAAGCCAGAGGAGAACATGCAGACTGCACACAGAAAAACCACAACAGGGAGGTGGCTTTGAACCTCTCGCTGTGGGGCAACAGTAATAACCACCACAGCACCGTGGTCGCTGCTAACCTGCAAAATAAAAGAGAAAAATCTCTAAATGTTTAACTTCCATGTTTTCTGCACTCCTTTTAATGTAAATGCCTGCATTCACAGATGGATACATGTGTGGCTGCCCATACAGCTTCAAACTCTGTGGGGGAGGACAAGCTTTTAGGAAGCAGAGCCCTAAAATTAGGAATATACTGGACCAATATGAATATACAAGTACAACTGATGCCCTCTAAAAGTGGGGAAAAGGATGGAACAAATCTGGCTGGAGGTCAGATTCTGTCATTTTTAATCAATGTTGCAACAAAACACAATCTTGATTTGGACATAACAACATTCTCCTTCCTAAAAATAATAATCAGAGAATATCTGTTAAAAGAAAAACATCTGCACATGGTAGAAGTGAAAACAAAACTGTCATTGAATGTCATCGAGAGTAAGAATCCATCAGTTATTATTAATCTCTGGCTCTCTCCCACAGCGTGTCTCCCCTCAGCCCCAACCGGTCACAGCAGATGACTGCCCCTGCCTGAGCCTGGTTCTGCTGGAGGATTCTTCCTGTTATGAGGGAGTTTTTCCTTCCCACTGTCACCAAGTGTTTGCTCATAGGGGGGTCGTCTGATTGCTGGGTTTTCTCTGTATTATTGTAGAGCGGGGGTGTCAAACTCAGTCACAGAACGGGCCAAAATTTAAAAGCACAGTCTAAAGTCGCGGGCCAAACAGGATGAACCTTTACTGAACATCTACAACTGAAAATATTTTAATCAGCGATATGAATTTGAATGGCCAGAATTCAGCAACTTTTTTCTCAACACATAAAATATGAAATTATATTTTTCTTCAAATGTAACATCAGGGAAAATGAGAATATTTCAAGCTGATGAAAATATTTCAGATAAAAACTGTGATGTGATATCAGCAAGTCCAGAAACAAGAAACAAACTATTTAGTTTCTCTCTTATTCCATTTCTTTCTTACTTTCTGTGATCTGACAGATTTCCTCAGGTACAGTAGCTCATCTCACCTGTGTGATAAGGCACGTCACCAAGCTCAGCTATTTCCTCCAGAAAGACTGAAACTCCCACTGATTTAAACCTTTGCCTCTTATAAAGTTCCCTGTCTGTGTTACGGTGCTTATGACGCGTTCTGTCTTCAGGACTTTGCTGCGCAGCGTTTCCTGCTGTGTGACGCAGTGACGCACTGTAAGCTCACCTGTGCAGGTCTCCCTCTGCACCCGTCCCACCAATCCACTCTTTTCCCCGCACAACGCGGGTTTACCTCCGATGTCAGCGAGCAGGTCCTCTGCCTCCCACCTGTTTCCAAAGTCCACTTTTCGTTTGGCCATTTTTGGGGTCAGGCAGCTTAAATGTCGCTGTAAAAAGTGCTGACTGATGTTTGTATCCGCTGACCACTGATCTGTGTGTCATTGGAAACGCGGGAAAATGGGTTAGGGAACAAGTGTTGACCTGCGCGGCAGCTGCTGCAGTGCATTGTGGGATTTGTAGTATATATTTACCGGATCTGAGTTTAGGGTCTTTACCTTACTACATAAAGCACTTTGGTGCGACTGTTGTTGTGATTTGCTGCTTTTTAAATAAAACTGAATTGAGTTGAACTGAACCACACAAACACACACTAACGTACGAACACAAGTACAAATCATACACACACACACACACTCACCGGGCTTCTATTCCCTCCAGGTGTTGCAGACACACCCGACTGCCTTTGAGTTCTTTTAATTAAGAGCAAAGTGTGATGATCCAATCCAGGAAACACACATAAGAAGCACATAGACTCACACTCACTCCAGCTGTCTGGAAAGCGAGTGACGGCTGGCTGCAAAGTAACACAGTCTCTGCTACACTGTCCTTTCCTTCTGCAAGCCAGCAGGGTTTGTGGTGCCGTTTCTCTTTTGCTTTTCATTATAAGGACAGCACTACACATGCTGTCAGACTGTGTGCATCATGTGGAGGTGGGCGGGTGCTGATTTTGAGTGTTTGCTGTGTAGGATCTTGCAGGGGTGCAAGTGTTTGCCAGAGTAAAATAGGAGCAAACAGGCACACATGCTTCCCTGTGTGCATTCAAGTATCCAGGCTCGCAGTTTGTCTGTACACGGGGACAAAGTGCAAACATTACACGCTGTAATTAGTGCAATTTAACATCAGGACAAAAATGAATCAGGTTAACAAGGAAAAAAAAAGGTTCAGCAGCAGCCAGTGAACTGAATACTTAAATATTTCAGGAACCACTTCCAAGTGTGTGCTATTTTCAGCCCTGATCCATAATTCAGCATTAGCATTTTTCTTCCAGAAACCTTCAAACTCTTCAGTCTGATCTGAAAATGTTTTTTTATTTCAGCTGAAAGACAACAAGTGTTTTTTCCTTTCTTTGTTTTTACTCTACAGACAGTATTTGGTAACTTGACATCATTCTAGCTGCTGCCGTCACGGCCCCAGGGTCAGGTTTGGGTTTCTGTTTGGTTTGGTCATTCTACTGTTTGAAGCTTTGACTTTTGTGTTTTGTCAGCTTTTAGATGTTTCTTTATTATTCTAGTAGACTGAGTTTTCTTTTTTCTGATATTGGGGGAAGTTATAGCTTAATACTTTAAGTTTACTCTGAGGAAGAAATTCAGTTTCGCGATCTTGTGTTTGGTTCACGTCTTGATTATTTTGTAGCAGTAGTAGTTGTAGTAAAGTCTCCCCGGTGCTTCCCTGTGTGCGCCTCCCTCTGTCTCTTCTGCATGCTCGTATCCTCACTCATCACGTGACTGTGAGTCTTGTCTCTGCAGTTAGTTGTTTTACTTTCAAAGCTAGTTTTCTTTCATGGGTTGCAATAGTTTTACTTTGTCCTTTTTTGATTGCCTGCCCCGCCCTGATTTAACTTCACCTGTGTCTTCATGCAGTCAACGCTCAGTGCATATGCAGTCCTCTCTTTTCTTCATCAGTGCTGTGTTGCTCCTCAGTTGGAGATCAGTTTTTATAGTAACTCTGTCAGGTTGTTCTTATGTGTAAATACTGGTTACATGTAACAGATTACTTACATAGCTAGCTAAACACTTAGAGCATGAGTCTGAAACAAATCTTAAAAACTCCATGATGCTGAAGCCCAAAGGGGAGGGGGGCTATTAGGTACACGATATGATAGCTGAATGGTCCTTTGGGGTGTTTTGTGAATGAATAATTATATTTTTGGGCAGTTTTGAGAGAACTACCCCAGAGTCAGGCTGGTCTCGGCTTCACACATGGTAACATTGTAATCAATCCCTCAGTCAGCTGTTCGTGTAAATATCAAATAGAAAACTTTAGGTAAAAACATTCAAATCCAATAAGGTAAAAACCAAACTGCCCACATTAAAACAGGAGCTAAGAGCCGGCCTGTTTCTGACCTTGTCTCCATCACAGTTGACCTCTTGGGCAGTAGCAGCCACATCAGACAGCAAGCAGGGCGGAGGGCTTCGCTGCCCTCTCTGTGCACCCTGCACCGGGGTGCTCTGGTAAAGGGAGATTAGCTGTGTGTGTGTGTGTGTGTGTGTGTGTGTGTGTGTGTGTGTGTGTGTGTGTGTGTGTGTGTGTGTGTGTG
>JAVDPK010000862.1:82158-93509 GCA_034780415.1 Cichlasoma orientale | reverse complement strand
ACACACACACACACACACACACACACACACACACACACACACACACACACACACACACACACACACACACACGCAGGAGTTTCCCGTCCATTTAAAGGTCACCTTTGAGTTAAACTTTACCTCTGATGTGCTTTGTTTTAAGAAACTAAAACACTAAATTGTTTCTTTGTTAAACGTTTTTTTAACCTGCTCAGAGACGATTTGTTCACATTGGATGAAGAAAAAAGTGTTTTTCTGGCAGATATAACCTGTGATCCTTCCTCTGTGTTTCTTTATCTGAAACATGAGAAACTTTACTTGGATGCTTCAGGTGTTTTTTTGGCACCTAAGAATGCATTGCTGCCAGAGAACTAGCACGCTAACGTAGCCGCGGACCATTTTAAATTGCTCCTTTAAACCGTAGCAGAAGTCTCCCTTACTTGTCAATCTCTCCATCCAGCAGTCTCCGGTACTCTGCAATCTCCATCTCCAGCCGGGTCTTGATGTCGAGCAGCACCTGGTACTCCATGGACTGCCTCGTGATGTCCGCCTTCACGTCGCGGAGCTCCTTCTCCAGGCTGTCGACCATGGCCTGGAGCTGGGAAAGCTGCAGGTTGTAGCGGGACTCTGTCTCTAACAGCTGACCCTCCAAGGCAGATTTCTTCATGGGAGAGTAAACACACAAAGATCCATGAGTGTGTGCCGAGTGCTAATTGCTTGTTTTGTAACTCGTATTTCCACTTGAGTGGCCTAAGGCATAAAGCTGAGTAGCTGCGGTTTAAGGTATGGTTAGGTAAACGCTGCCAAATGTGCTGCTGCAGTGCTGAGAGAGCGGTGATGCTTCCGGAGCGCCTATGCAGAGCTTTCCTTACCAGGCTCATCTGGGACTGCAGCTCGATCTGCAGGGCCTGCAGGGTCCTCTTGAGCTCGTTGATCTCAGTCTTGGAGGACTGAAGGGTCTCTGTGCTGGAAGCCACCTGCTTGTTCAGTTCATCAAACTGGAAGGTATCAGATGGGATATAAATGGTCACAAAGGTATTCAAGCCATCAGGTGACCACATTTCTTTTAAACGCAGACATGACATAATTAGCTTTAAAGTCTCCTCTCTCGCTCACCTTGACCTTATACCAGGCCTCCATCTCACGGCGACTCTTTTCAGTGATGCCCTCGTACTGAGCTCTGATCTCATCCAAGGTCTTGTTCAGGTCCTCCTGAGGCCTGGCGTCCACTTCGACATTCACAGAGCTGCTGGAAACTTGGCCACGCAGGGCTGCAAGCTCCTGCAAGCGGAACAGCAGTAACAGGGTTAAAAATGAAAAGCTAAAAAAAGGAACAAAAAAAAAGGAACGGGGTCCTGAGGCGAGGAGCCAATAAAGGCAGATTGTTGCAGAAAATAACAAAGAAATGCTGAATTCATAAACATTGCATTCATGTAGGCCGTGTTAGTGATTCAGCTCATTCCAGTGTGGCCACACAGGACCACAGCAACAAATGAGACTGACAGTTTTTCATTGGATGCACTTCTGATGCACATTTATGAGACTTTTGCAAGCCGCCGGGTTGTCATCTGAGAAGTCTTATCTTCGTTTCTGCGGCAGCACGCCGACGCCCTGAAGGCACATCAAACCATCTAAACAAATTTTGGATCGTCGGCAGTTTGAGTAGGCAAATGACAGCAAACTGCAGGTGAAGTGAAAAAACTACTTTCGTGCTTTCACGCTGCAGTCCGTTTTCTGGAAGTGCGGCCGTGAGACTTCCAGGAGAAACGCGTGAGGAGTTAATGACTGCTCACCTCTTCGTGGTTCTTCTTCAGGTAGACCAGCTCCTCCTTCAGGCCCTCCACCTGCATCTCCAGGTCAGACCGGCGCATGGTGAGGTCATCCAGAACCTTTCGCAGCCCGGCAACGTCTGACTCCACCAACATGCGACCTGCCATCTCATTCTCAAACCTGTCGGGGACAAAATGGTTCATACCTGTACCTGCTCAATTGGTGCCCCCCCCCCCCAAAAAAAAGATAGAAAAGAAACAAATAAACAAAGAAAAAACAATGTGAAGCTGGATCTAAACCAGCTGGGCCAGTTTAACCACTGTTGTTGGCTGTTCCAGCCCAGTGCCATCATCTCCAGCCTGAGAGTAAGAGCAGGTGACGGCGTGTCATAATAAATGCCACATTTATAAAATCGTCTCACTCACTTGATTCTGAAGTCCTCTGCTGCCAGCCTGGCATTATCAATCTGCAGCATCAGCCTGGCGTTGTCCTGCGTGGCCAAGTCGATCTAGCAGAAACAAAGCAGCAGCGGCGTGAGCGGGTCTGCGCCATCGGAGGCGCGTGCGTGATTCAGGGTTGCGTTATATAGCTTTATTCATTGCATTCCGGTGTAATTGCTTTAAGTGTGAAAACACGCCTGACTGGGTCACAAACTGATGGATGTTCTAACTTTAGCTTCCACATTTCATGCAGTTTCCGATATTACTTTTCAGGCCCGAGCCGCACACAGCTGACAGATGCTGCCATGCGCTACTGAAGGATGCTGGACAAACAAAACGCGGCTGTTATTACAGCTTTTTGGCAGCTTATTGAGGATTTAAGGAGGAGGAAATCTGTGGTTCTTTCGCTGAAGTTTGAAGCGGTGGATTTCAGAGGGTGGATGATAAAGAAGCAGCAGCAGACGAGTTCTGGTGACTTGTGCTTTAAAGACATTTCCACCATCAGGAATTAGGTTCCAAAGCATTCACGTCTCATTTTGAATTTAAAAGGAAAAGTTTACGGAGTGTAGAAAGTGTCGAGGTTCACTGTTTGAAGTCCTGAAATCGTTTTCTTTACTTATTACATATTTTTAGACGAGCTCACCTTTTTGCGCAGGTCTTCGATGATTTTCTCGTACTTGCTGTAGTCCCTCACAGTGGGGGTCTGCTTATCGTACCACTCGCGGATTTGAAGCTCCAGCTTCGCGTTGGAAGTCTCCAGAGAGCGCACCTTTTCCAGGTAGGCAGCCAGCCGGTCGTTGAGGTTCTGCATGGTCACCTTCTCGTTGCCTGACACGGAGACGCTGCCGCCGTCACCTGCGAGCCCCTGCTTCAGGTCAAAGCCGGAGCGGAGGTCGTTGGAGGCGTAAGACACTCGGACGTTTCTCCCACCTGCCCCGCCATGGACGCTCATTGTGCCCCGATTGCCTCGGCCGATGGGCGCGGAGTACAGAGAGAAGGCGGATAGTCCCGATTGGTACGTGTTCATTATGCCTGTTCTCAGGTGCAGCTTACACTAAATCTCCAGGAGCGGTATGCAAGAGCTGGTGCTGACGGAGCCCGGAGGAACGTTTTATAGCCTCCCCTGGAGGTGGGAGCTGAAAACAGGTATTGCTCGTCACTACAGGTGTGACCAGGCGTGGTGGGGTGTTTGATATTCAGCCCCAACGGCCGTCATTGCATATTTTGTTATAGAGGTGTGTCAGGCATTGTCATCTTTAATTAAACCTGTTAATCTGAGGAGGAAGTAGGAGATGAATTTCCCTTTTAAAAGAAGACCGTGAGTATGAAAACTACATTCCCTGATTGTGATGAATGTTTGACACGAACATTTAGCTTAACTTTGGCATTTTAACTTTAACCTGATGACGTCAGGATGCTGAAACTTAGCCACAGGTCCACCTTTCACGGGTCAGGTGTGTGGTGTAGTCCAGATTAGGTGGCTATTACATGTCTATATAAACTCACCTAACAAATAAAGTTGTTTGTCTCTGAAGGTGATGATGACTTTTCCTTTTAAGGTAGTATGTGTGGCTAATGAGTAACAGAATGATGTTATCTGCTAACAGAGGTGGTCCAAAACCTGCTTCCTTAAACCACCATCTGTCCCACATCTGCCTATGGGCTGCATTTTGCACTACTCAGGGTGACTCAGGATGATTAAGGCCCTCCTTATTGGAGCACAGCATGTGCCAGTACAGTACACAGTAACCCGAGCCATAAATGCAAATGCAGTTCAGATTAGGCTCAAAGGACGTGTGTCAGTTAGTAACTGGTTAGCAGGTATCACAGAGCGACAGCCCTGCAAGCTCACCAAGAGATTAAAAAAATATGTCTCTAAAAATTTAGGGTGTTGCTAAACTTACTGTAGAAACCTGAAAACTTCCACAAAAATATTAACCCTTCACACCGAGGCAGCGGCAGAACTTCCAATATGATGGAGGACTCCCACTCTTGGGAATGAATGGGAGCCTATAGTGGGGGTGGGCACATTGATCCAGACATCAATAGCATTAATACAATGTTACTATTAGCATCACGGTCATATTAGGATGATGGGATTGATACTGTAGCATCAAAACACTGCAGACTGTGAGGTGTGTAGGAAGGGAATTCTCTAATGTTGCAACAGCACAAATTTATAGAAACACATAAAAAAGTGAAAAAAGTGAGAAAAAGCAAAAAAACAAAAAACAAAAGTCAGGCGGGCGTTTTTTTTAGATCTGTGTGAAACTCCCAAAGAGGTGAGAAGTTTCCTGCATTTTAGAAGCTTTTATTGTTTTAACTGATCTTTAAGTTCATTTTTATTGCAGAGCAATGATGCAAAAGGATAAAAAAAAGGAAAAGGTCTGCAGACTGTTTGGCTCCGAGCAGTAACAACATAAAATAAAGATGCGAGTGAAATCATCCGAGCAGCAGCTCGAGATTCATCAAAGCCTTTTTTTGACAAACAGATTTGAAATATTGTGTTTTTCTGTAATAAAGTGCTCATGTTAAAGTTCTTCACTTTGCAGGACGTAACCATGTGTTGTTCCTCTTTACGCCTTCATGCTAGCAGTCGTCCATTTCGATACCACACAGGGAGGGGCCGCTTTGACTGACAGGTGGATTCCATCTGTAGGTTCTAGCTGTCTGCTCGGGCTCAGCTCTGCTAATTGGAGTCACTGAAGTGGAACTGTTGACTCTGCGGTGTTGTTGGTGCTTTTTGGAGCATTTCTAATTCAGTCAACTGACAATTAGACTTATGTGCCGCGTAGTGGAGGCAGTCAGAGGTGTTTCCGTGTCGCTGAGTGATTTTTAGTGTTTGTAGTAGTTAGTTTTAAGTCTGTTAGTCTTTGTGTGTCTGTGCGTTGCTTCTGTGCAGTTTACGGATGCAGCTTGTTATTTACACTAGGCTCCATTAGCTGATAGCTTAGCAAACTGCCTTGGGTCCATATATGGTCACTCTGGCTCCAAGAAGCAAACATGCCGGCGACCAAGATGCACGGAGAAAAGTGGCAAAATGATTGTGACCTTTGTGACCTTATACCTGGATACAAAGATGCCACTGAGTCCATGTTTTCCTGCAGTGCTGACACAACTGTGTTTGAAAGCCTACAGATGAACCACAAAGCCTAATTTTTCAACATGAGCTCTTATCACCAGAATATGATGTGTGAAATTAAAATGATGTTTTCTTCTATATGGGCACTACGTCTTATTTGTGGTAAAATGAAATATGATGTGTGGCAGAGTGAAGGAAAAAACCTCTGATGAAATATTTCTGTCCTGGAGGAAGCAGTGACGATGACTCCATCCGTACGGCGTGAGGCCGCAGACATCGACCCACCCGAGAACCCAAAGGAGATTGTGGAGGAAAATCCGTGTTCATCCCTCCAACACAGTTACAGAGAAACTCAACATCAATGTGCATTTAACATTGATAAAGTTTGTTTCCTTTAATTTTAAGAAAGTAGAAGATGTCACCTTTAAAATGCCGCCTCAAATATTCATTCCGCCTTTACAGTTTTATCTTTAATGTGTAGTTCATGACGTGAAATCAGGCTGTGCATTTGAAAGGTGATAATTCAGGACTGCAGCTTTCTTCATCCGTGTCAGCCGTCTGTCAGCGTCTTTTAATTCAGCCACACTGACGTTACCATCCAGTCATGGATGCTGTGTTGAGATGCAGGATAACTCACTGCAGCTCATCAGTACGGGTTCTGTAGGTGCTGATCCTGGCCGTAACGGTGAACCCTGGATAAAGAAAACTGTTAATATGTATTTTTCTCTCCCTTTATAAACTGCAAGTGAGCTCTAATTCCCATGAAATGCCTTTGTTCTCATACAGACATTTATTCAGACACATATATTAAAGCTTTAATTAGAGGCGGTTTGCAGGTGTTTTACTGTGGTTCATGAATGCAGGAGCAGGTCCTGCCCAGTGTCTCTATTTTTTTTGTTACCTTTCAATTTAATTAGGAAAAGTTTTCACATTAGTCTGTGTCTCCTAAGAAAGACTGACAAAAGGTGTTGGCAGGTAAATTCCCCCCAAGGAAAATAGAAAACTCAGATGATATCAGATACGGTTCTCTTAGAGGCTGCAAGTGCGTGCAGGCACCCACTCCTACGCACAACTTAAACAAACAATTGGATTAAAACGACAAAGATCAGCTTTGGACCAACACGACTGTGGTAACAAAGGAGCTTAAAGTGAGACTCGAATGTGTGTGTGATGTGCAAAGGTTTAACAGAATAGAATAGAACTTTATTGTCATTATGCATACAACAAAAATAACAGTTATCACCTCGAGCTGCAGTTCACCCACTGATGGAGCAGCTTTCACACACTGATGGAGCAGCTTTCACCCACTGATGGAGCAGCTTTCACACACTGATGGAGCAGCTTTCACACACCGGGACACTGACGTTTTGGTCTTCGGCATCTTGTAACCAAATTGACTGAAAAACTGAAGATGCTCATCAGGTGGTAACCTGTAAATAGCAAGCTCACTACACCTTCAAAGGTGCCCCGCTTTATCATCAGTTTTACTGTAATTAGGAGGATAATGTTTTTAATTAACATGATGTTTTATATAATATATAATAGTAGTGACTGAAAGCATGAACTCGTAGGGTTGTTTTCCCCACAGAGTAATCAGAGGTGTGTCAGTCAGAGTGGTCGCCCAGGTCTGCATCACTGTTTTGATTTTATGTGCGATGAGTTGCTGTTTTAATTCCAGGCTTGATGTTCAGATTAGATTTAGGACCAGTTCATGAAGGATTAAACTGCTTTAAACCGGAAGTGCAAGGACGAGGTTTTTATTTAGGGTTCGACACACAAAAGATGTTAAATTCAGCGACAGATGGCGGGCTAAAAAACGTGAAGAGACCCATAAATCGTTCTGTTTTTCCCGTGATATTAAAATCATTTTCTTTAGTTTTGTGTCCATTTTATTCAATTCTTTCCTCTAACGGCTAAACTCAGAAGAAAAAAGAAGTGGCTAAATGTGAGTTAAATTCAAATGGACCCGCTTTAGGCTAAACGGCTACACGTACTCTATATACTAGACCTGAATCCCTCAGCTACACAAACCTCCATAAGCACGACTAAACTACAGTTTACCAGGTAATCCACCCCCAGCATACACTCCGCTGGCCCCGCTAGCTGCCGGGAACTACCCGAGCACTCAGCTCTGACTTGTTCGAGCCGTTTGAAATATTTGCCCAACCTTTTTTTGTGTGCAACGCTAAACGACAGCTGAGAGCGACACTCCTAGACTAATTGTTTTGTGAGAAGCCAGCACAGCGTTACCCTGAGGTGCTTTATAAATGCCAAACAAAGTGTGATGTACATAATAGTTTTTCAGGTCCTTCTTTTTAAATATAATACAAATATTTGAAGGTACAGATTTTAATACACTTTCTCCCCTCAGGCTGTTAACTTTTCCACTCAGTTTATCTCTTGTTCTCGTTGAGGGTTTTTTCTTCATGCCTCATTAATATGTAAGAATGAGACAATTCACAATGGTCATCAATGACAAATGCTTAATTAATGATGTTCTGCTCACTTTCCAGTGTGTGAGACAATCAAGCTGTTCCCTTCACTCACCTTCATTGTTGCGAACTGTATGTACGTTCTGTTTGTTTTTAGGCCTTCAGTCACTGAAACGAACTGCACGATGTGCTCCTGGTCGTCACATAACTGACTGCTTCCTGCTTGGTTTGAGCTGCGTTTATTTCTAAGGTGAGGAAAATGTGTTCTTTCTGGTTGTGGCGCCGTGAGCTGCAGTTAGCAGAAGTCTTGGAGTGCGTGAAGCAACCGTGCAGCTCGGTTACAAATGACTGAACGCTGAACATTTGTGGGGTGAAGTGTGACGAGAACTGGCTCTCAGTCTGCATTCCCATGAATTCATGGGGAAAAGGCATATTGAAACAGAAAGGATCCAAGCTGCACCACCATCAGTGTTTGCTGTAGGATGCATATCTTCCTCGGGTGAAAGTGAAGGGTCAAAACCAAACCATGAAGAATGATATCTCTGTGCAGTTGGATGTGCAGTTCCTCTAATGGCCACTTGAGGCTGTCTGCTATCATGGCTGCTGTGTGTGCTTCACTTTTCCCGCACTTTTTTCACCTTTTCTATCGAGTATTTTGGAGCCACCTTTCACCTTCAGAGCTGCCTATAAGGCACAGATTCAACGAGGTGCTGGAAGCATTCCTCAGAGATTTTGGTCCATGTTGACATGACAGCATCACGCAGGTAATGCAGATTTGTTGGCTGCATCCATGATGAGAATCTCCTTCCCAAAGGTGCTCTAATGGACTGAGATTTGGTCACTGTGGAGTCCAATCCACTGCTGTCCAGTTTTGGTGAGCCTGTGTCCCTAATATAATGGCCAGTGAGTGTATGTAGATGAGTAGGTGGAGTACTAGATTAGCAGTTAATACTAGTAAATATGGTAGTAAGACACATCTACTGACTCTAGGCACATTACGCAGACACAGCTAAATAATGCTAAGGTGAATAAAGTAAAACAACCCTAGCTTATAACCAATATTTTGGTCACAATAGAACACAGCAGACATATCAAATATTTAAACTGAGGAAACATTTAAGAAAAATATGAGCTCGTTTTATTTGACAGCAGTTTTATTTGACAGCAGAAAAGTTGTGACGGGGCAACAAAAGCACGCCGGAGGAACTTTCAGCAACTAATCAGATTAACTGGCAACAACTCAGCGTGACTGTGTATGACAAGAGGCAGAGCTCTTCAGAAGTAAAGATGGGCAGAGGTTCACCAATACGCAAAAAACTGCATCTACAAATTGTGAAACAATTTCAGGATAATAATTCCTTAATGTGAAACTGTGAAGACTTTCAATATGTCGTCATGTAAGAGTCAGAGAATCTGGAGAAATCTCTGTGCACAAGGCTAATAATCAATAGGATAGCTGTGATCAGACTAGGATGGGACAACGTTCCTCTCGGGAACAAAGCCCGTCAGCTGCTCTCCTCAGTTCCCAGATATTTGTGGAATTGGTGGTTTTACTAGAATTGCTGAAAAAAATGTGAGCACGCAGTTAATAAAGTCATAATTTGTCAGTCATGACAAAAAAAAATCCAAAAAGAACCAACTCCTCAAACATGTTCAGCGCCTCGAATTAGCTAAAGGTGAAGCAGGCGACGTCACTCCAAGCAGCCACGCCCCAATTATGCACACCTCTGTGTAGCTAAAGCTCAGTATCATTTAAAACAAATCCAGTCCACCCAGTTCTCACAGAAACACACACGGAGGTCCAACGTGTTTTTTTGGTACCGGTTCTGCTGTAAAGCTGGCCTTTTTAAGCACAGGCAGTATCAAAGATGGACGCCGACACGTCCGTGACATGATGTCAGCCATTGGTTTGTGAGGTCCAGGCCTCAAGCTGAGCATTTTCACCGTCGCCATCTGTGGCAGCGATCGTCCCCCGGACCGAGCCCACGGACTCATCGGGAAGGTGCAGCTTTTGGCACTTCGGCGTTGGCTGCCCCGAGGGCTGCTGCTCGGTCATAAGACACCAAAACAATTACCCGAAAGACGCTAAACGTGTCCGCAGAGCTGAGAACAGACTGCGGCTGGGATCCTGTCGGGTTTTCCACGTCACTCATCGTGGAAATGAAAACATTTGTCAGTGAAGTTTTAAACGGCTCAATGATTGATTAGTGATTTCAGTAGAAGAACCAAGCATCACAGGTTGAGTTATAACCGCTGCGGTGCTGCTTCAGACGTGCTGTAGCTGAACGTAACCCCTACAGCGGAGGCTGGTGGAGTTTATGTGGAGATAATCCTTCCTGTGGTTTTGGATTTAGGCCACAATAGTCTCTAAATCAGATGTGAAGTGGCTGCTGCGGTGATCCCGTGTATGAACAAAAAGCTGTTGGCATGGCATTGGTTTTAAAGTGTAATTACCAAACAAAGGATGAAAGGTATTGTGTGTTTTAAAAACAGGTTTTCCTCTTCTTGTCTGTCAGACACATTCAGCAAAAGGCTTCTTGTACAGAAAGTAAAGGCTCGCATGATGAAAGATCAAAAGGCTGTTTGCGCCCACCCTCCCTCGAGGGAAACGGAGGCTGAGGAACGCGTTTAGGTTCATGAGTGTTGGTGTTAAACTCATAATCAGGGTGGATTTGTTTTGTTTTTCCCTCTCTTTATGGGCAGTGTCCACCACTCACGCCTCCACCTTTTCTCCTGAAATTTGAGTAACAAGTCAACACCCGCTTCATCCCTCACTTACGACTTAATAGCGTGCAACAGAAACCATTTCTGCGAGGGAGCAGCGTGACATCCAGAAACAGGCTCGGCGGCATTCCCCGTCCTGTCGCAGACGCTCAGAACAGCCGGCAGCTACGCCCTGAGAGGTTTTGTTTTTATCCTGGATTTTTTTTTTTCCAGGATTTCAACTGACTGTCATCATGGCTGCTTTCTTGCCAACACAAATCCATCTTACTGAGAGGGTGTGGGAGTGCAATGACAGTAAGTGTCCTGGCAGTCCTGTCTGGCATTGTTTGGTTACACCGCATGCTCCGTGCCTGCATTTAATCATTAAAATTTACACAGCTCCAGCCCTGCTGCAGACTTATTGTCCTCCTTATATCTGATTCTTTCTCTGCACACGAACCCATTTCCTCTTGTCTTTTCTGGCCACATTGATGGATCATCATAATGCCCACAAGGATCAGGAAAACCACATGAAAAACTCAGAGATAAAGAATGAAAGTCTAGACAGAGACAATATTTGGTTGCTCCGGTACAAAGAAGCTCAGTTGTTTGTAATATTAACCCCTCGTCCTGTCTCTTAGCAAAGTCTGGTTGTTTACCAGGAGAAGTCATCTGACAAGCAAATCCAGACAGCTTGAGTATTTGCGAATTCACGAACGCAGCTCGCAGAGACAAAGAAAAGCATGCAGATAAAGTGAAAGTGTTACGAGTAAATGAAAGAGAAAATAACACATTCTTCTCTTAAAATCTTAAAAGGAAAGCTTAAGAAATAAACAATAAGATTGTTTAATAGATTAGGCTTAAAACGTTCCTTTATGATCAAGCTTATAGTTAGGGCTGGATCAGGTGACCCTGAACCCTCCCTTAGTTATGCTGCTATAGGCC
>JAVDPK010000862.1:70437-82133 GCA_034780415.1 Cichlasoma orientale | reverse complement strand
TCTTTACCTACAATATAAAGCGCCTTGAGGCGACTGTTTGTTGTGATTTGGCGCTATATAAATAAAATTGAATTGAACTGAATTAATTTTATGTGCTGTTATTGCATCTGCTGCCCTGTCCCCGGCAGCATAATGTTTGCAGCAGTAAATCCACTTTTGTTTAATCACAAAAAGTACGTTGATTTCTGAGACGAGCTCCAAAATGCCAAAAGCTAACAGCTCACAAAAGCACGTTTGCAGACCTTTTTGAGACAGACAATGAACTTTTTGAACTTATTGTCTTCTTGGCGTTAAAGCACAGACAGTATAAAAGAGGGACGTAGCCACCGTGTCCCATCCTAGTGTTTTGAAACCGAATGTAACGAGCGAGGAAAGGAACTGACCGTGAAACTGAGCCCAAACCCAACATAATCCTGCTTTCTGAAACTTAGACAAACCAAAATTTACAGAATTGATTTTTTTTTTAATTCAGCGTGACCCGAAAAAAAGTGGCTTACATTCATCAGAAAAGTATTTGCAGAGGTCAAGAGGTCATTTTCTCTATAGACTTCTATGGGAAATCTTTTAGCAACCGCAGCTATCGCCCCCTGGTGGCCATTATAAAGAATGCCCGCTAAAGCGTTTCTGCGTTGGATGAATATTTCAGAGCCAGAAGCTACATCTGTTCTTGGGATAGTGGCGCCAAAGCCAGTGCCAAAAACTGCCCATCCCCGAGTGGCCACCGCGGCTCTAGAACTGAATCAACCCCACAGACCCCCAAGTAAAAAACGTTATTTCAGCTGTGAATTAACCCGTGACAGGTTGGTACAAAAAAAAAAAACTCAATTTGAGCTCTATAGCTAATTTCCCCCTTATAACAACAGTTATACAAGAGGATTTTTTCCTTTAAAACATAACTTTGGCAGAAGAAAGGCTTGAAGAAAGGGCTAACCGCTAATTCTGCCTTGAGGCTTTCAGCTAACTGATTGTGATTGGTTGTTTTACAGACGTTAGATGTGCCCACCATCCCTGGTGCCTTGTGTTCAGATTTTTTTTACTTTTTTCCCTGCTATAGTGGCCCACCCATTTGTTTATGTTGGGTTTATATTCTCAAACATTCAGAGGAGAGCATGTTTGAGCCACACCCCTACCTTAGCAAAACATACCTCTTATCATAACACATTAACTGTTTTCATGATATTACTGAAGTCTGAGATGATGCCGCAGTCTGGCTGCCGACAGCAAAAGATAGCTACAAATTGCAGATGTTTAAGCAACAGTAGTTAACAAAGTATATCTGCAGTCCGTGTATCCAAGGAAATATGAAAAAACATGTAATAATATTTTGAAAATGAAACCTTCGGCCCAGACAGCACAAACACATCCAGCCAAGACTGTCATTGAGCAAGAGCTAACCCTGCACAAAGTGTGAGAGTGGGACACGGGTTTCACATTAATTACAGTGTACGTACCTTCTCATTAAAGGACCACACACACAAACACACAAACACACACACACACACACAGGTCCTGTCACTATCTCTCCCTGAACATTCCCTCCACAGCTTGTGTTGCTGCCTGTTTGAAAGCGGCTCAGTAATCCTGGATCAGAGAGTACAAAGGGACCCCAGAGCACTGGTGATGCAAGCACTGTGTCCAGTGTCCGGCGCTTACCCCACATGCTGCCTGAGGGGGGGGCTGAGGTGGGACAGGGAGGAACATCCCCGTCGTGGCCGACCCTGAAGACAAGCAAACAGCGATACCAGCAGGCTAATCAGCAGCCTGGCTGCTGTGTCTCAGGGGCCTGGTGCTGATGACCCGGGACACAGTGGGAAGGTTTCTCCAGCTCACTGTGGAGGAATGCGGCTAAGCTGTGAGGAGTGGAGGGCTGTGACCGGGTGAACAGAGTGACTTACATTTACTGTGCTTCATTCAGGGAAGGCCACGTTGCTTCAGGTGAGTATCACTAGGTAAACATTTACCTTGTAAACGCCTTTGGCAGCGTGTGATCTCAGATGGGTGCCAGACTGCTGAAAAAGTTGTCATGAGAATACAATGCTGTTAGTCGTGTACTGTCTGAATACTTTGGCCATCACGGGCACCAGCTGCTGCGTCATTTGACTGTATGAAAATTTCACAGGCTCAGCAACTGCGTGTGACCGTAAACATTCGCACTCTCTCAGAGCTCCATGGACTCGCTGCAGGACTCCAGTCACACAATGTGGGGTCTGAATGCCCGCCTGAAGAGCTTCTTGGAGCAGGTGAACCGGCTGCAGGAAGCCAACCAGCGGCTGGAGGCTCAGATAGCCAGCTGGGGCGTCAGGAGTGCCTCACGTTCCCAGGACTGGTCCAAACAGGAACAGACTGTCAAGGAACTCCGTGCCCAGGTCAGATGATTAAAAAAATATGCAAATAGCACAGCTGTTTGACATGGTGGTGGTACAGCAGTATTATTTCTACTCTGGCTTTATGATAATCAGCTCAAGGCCATCTTGTGCAGAACAGGAGCAGGTATGTCTAATCAAACAAGTGCAGTAAAAACACAACTTACTGTATAGTCTAGTGTTGACAGCTGTATACAACATCATGCAAATAACGTGGAACACAAGTTCGGTTAAAGGTCAGGATGGGCGGTCCATAGCACCCTGTTTCTAAGACTATCACAGTGATTTAGTTATTAAAAATCATCCTGTAAAATAAACTACTTATGAAGTTGCTGTCAAGACTACGTGCAAGGGCTGCAATTCTAAATTGTTGCTGATAATTTTTAATCAAATGTTCTTTGCAAAACCTGCATGAAAAGCTAGATGTAACTTAGCTCGTCTGCATGCATGTGGCAATGATTCGTTCATATTTGATAAAATATTTGACAACAGCAAATATCAGCTGCAGGAGTCTGGATGAAGGAACGTGTACAACTAGTCAACTCAATGGCGCTGCCCTCGCTAACTGGTTAAACTGATTATTCAAGTTTTATCAGCGTACAGCGCTAGTTTACTGGTTTCTGAAACAATGCGGTTCAGCAGCACGTTGGTGTAGAAAATCAGCGGGTTTATGTCGGCTGTGTCGGAGTAAACCGACATATAATCACTGGACTAGAGCGATGTGTAAGGAAAGAAGGCTGCTGCTGTTAGCACTGCTAGAAAGACTTAGCTGATAAGTGTCATTCATTTCACTGATACTGAAAACATTTGATTATTGCAGAATGTGATTAACAGTTTCAAATGGCTCATAAATACACAAGCAACATTTTTACTAAAAGTACTTAAGTTTTTTAAAAAACATTTTAGTAAAATAATTGCCAGGAGCTTCCCAAGACAGTATTTTGCTGTTAGCAGCTCACAAGCTAATGTTAGCTAGTGTTGCTAGCAAGGTTTTGAGGCGAGGCACAGGTAACCGAGCCAAAACGTCGCATCCTTTGGATTTTTGCTGCAAACCTGAGTCCTCAGAAGAGTGTTGGTCGGGCTCCTTCACAAGTTACACTATAAGAAGAAAAGTGGGGCATAGCGGACGGTCCAAAGAGGCTTTGATCTCCCTTCAAAGGAAAATCCCCACGATTGTAATACAAATATTTGTAAACAGTTTTTTAAAGTAAACTTTTATTTATTGAAGTATAAATTTTATTTTTATTAATCAAATGGTCAGAAATAACAGGACACTGCACAAATTTCTGTGAGCTAACACAGAGTGTTTCCCTTAAGGATTCAGGTTTCTTGTCTTGCACGCATTGCTTGAGAGTTGTCCACCATATTTACATGACCTTTGACACTGTACTTACAAGCTGCTTATGGTCAGTAGCAGATTGCCACAGCCACCTGTAGTTTCCATGGAAGACACCAAAAGACTAGCTAGATACTTTCCGAGCAGTAGTAAAATGTCAAAAAGCGCAATGCTAACTGGAAAATGGAGGCCATTCGCCTTCAAAGTAAAAGCTGTGCCTTAGTGCAGCAGCCAACGTGTTTCCTGTTTGTTTCGCACTGCTCGCAGTGTCACTACCGCCCCAAGTGTTCAGAACATAGAGCTTCCTGGTATCGCATGTACTAATCGGCACTTAAGTCCGAGCATTGTCTTCGTTATGGATAAACTGTGGTAAACTCCTGGGATCAGGTTGGGCAGCCTGTTCCTCACACTGTCATTGCCCTTGTGAGCATTGCAGTCCCCCTCTAGGAGGCATGAGGCATCTTCCAGCTTAAGGACTCCAAGAAGACCGGGTAGCAACCCTCACGCCAACTGGGGAAAACCATCGGGCTCATTCCCCACCAAAGAGGTGACGTTCCATGTACCCAAAGCCAGTTTCATTTACCAGGCATTGCCAAGACCACAACATGGTCCACATTGTATTGGACCCCTATGGCCCGTCCTATGGGTGGTTCAGTTGGCAGGAGGACTGGTCCATGTGGATCATTCGTGTGGGCTGGGCATTTTTTTATAGTTCCCATGGGCTAAGGCCCAGCCACCAGACGCTCGCCAACCAGCCCCTCCCCAGGCCTGGCTTTGGGGTGGGGCACCATTAACCCCAGTCTGGGTGAGGTATCGCGATCCATTGTCTCCTCCACAAAGGTCTTGTGCAATTCACAGGACCCTTCACCTAGAACCAGTTTGCAAACTGCCCCCAGCAGCAGAGCTCCTGGGATCTCCAAGAGCACGCAAACCCCTCGACCACAATAAGGTCTCAGTGTGAGTTTGACTTTATTATGTAACAGGGCTTTTAAGAAGCTCAGATCATTACAATCCAAATACTAAACACTCAGTAAACACAAGCGTCACAGCTTCGTCCTGCATATTTCTACTTTATTAGTTAGTTTTGGAGTACGTAACATCTTTTTACTTAGTTCTTGTTTAAGTAAGTAAAATGTTTTTCACACTTTTAGTTATAAGAGCCTTGGGATGAACATGACCCCTTTTTTCACATTCGTAGGAATCTCCAATGTTTTGCCTACTGTGAGAGGTATCTACACATGAGGGTCACAGACAGATACGTCTGCATGCCCGTATCATCACGGCCGTCACACAGAGAGGAGAATGCCGGCTGTCGCACACACACAAAGAACGCGGAAACTCTTTCACTTTCAAAGGCTTTTCCACTGACAGCCGTGATCTCGCTTGACTCAACTTGATGGTTTTGAGCTGCTCCCTGGATTTACTGTCACTTTCTGTGCGCCGTGCATGAGTAGGTGTCACTGACAGACATTTTAATTAGTTGCTCACATGTTCCCATAACTACAACAGGCAAACTCTGCCAGTTTGATTGTCTGCTGATCCAGGGAGTGCTTTCATACAAATATGTAGGATTAGTTTGATATTTATCTTCTCAAGAAGCGCTTTATATTATCCTTTCATTTAGAGCACAGGAGCTGGGTCAGACCTTATTCAGCGATGTCGTCAGTGTCCTGACTCACAGGCTCACAGGGAGTCACAGACTAGGACTGTAATGTTAGATCATCCTAATGAGTGAAGCCTGTAATAGTGTTTAAGAACATTTCTGGAATATTCCATGTTATCTTTGGCTTTCTTTCGCCATGGGCGTGTCTTCTTTCAAAAGAAAACAAAGACAAATTAGGGTGTGTTAACATTTTTGTGCGTGTTTGTTATAATTCGAGGAGACACCTTTTTTAGATTCCTCCATTAAAATATGTTTAGGTTTCCACACAGCTTTTTTTCTCTTTTTTACCATAAACAGAGAATAAATTAAGTAGGGGGGGGAATGGGGCACCCCGGTGGCTCAGTGGTGAACCACGTGCATATGCCGCGTTGCGGTGCGGGTGGCGCAGGCTTGAGTCGGCACGTTTGCCCCCATTTTTACTGTCTCTCTACTACAAATAAAGCTGCTGTGGCCAAAAAAAAAAAAAAAAGTAGGGGGAAATGATTTTGAAAATTGTGGGATTTCTGATGTAAATCGCTGTATAACGGCACTCTCATGTGAACAGGAAGTGCAAACTTTAATGCTGATTGTTTTTTTTACTGCAGAGGTGAAGAAAGAGAACTACAGTTAGGATCAGTTTTAAACTTTAATCCAGACACATCAAAAAAAGGTCACAGTTTTATTATATTAGAGATCAGAGTAATTGTGGTCTAAGCACATATAAAGAGGAAAGCAGCGATGGTGATATTCTGATTCCAGTACCGCACACACACTCACAGGTGACGTCTCCTTTGATGCACACGTGCTTTGCTGTGTCCTTCTGAATAGGCCCAGCTCACGACAACAGCTCTTCAAAGTCTGTGTGCTTCTGATAATATGCTGATTTTGGCGATGCAAAAGACTTTTCATTACAGGTGTGAGAAGTGTAGTTTGGGCATTTTTTGATCCTACTGACCACTCAAAGTGCTTCAGACTACAAGCCACATTTTAATTTTCACACACATTCATACTGCACTTTACTACTTTATGAACGACCCGTTTAGAATCACCACTTAGCCTAGCATGCGTGCGTTTGGACTCGTAAACCCGCTCAGGGACGAGGGAACATACAAACTCCAGAGATCAGGAGATTCGAACCCAGAACCTTCTGGCTGTCAGACAGCGGCGCTAACCACTGCACCGCCCTGCTGCCGCACTTCTTCTGAGTTTTGTGATTCAATCTCGGAGTTTGTTTCTGGGACTCTTACCCCCAAAGTCCTTCTTGAAGCCTCTGGCCAGTTACTTTGAAGCCCAAATCGAAATGAATGGAGCCATAACCTTCAGCTCAGCGGTCACCAGGACATGAAAACTGTCTCTATAATCACCAGAAAGTTGATTTTGCTTTAGTCTCCAAGTGACCCAAAGATTTTGCACATCTAATCACATCTTATTTGTTTGTTTACTTTGTCAGGTTGGTAAGCTGCTGATGGAGAATGCCCAACTGGCTTTACAGTCTGACAGCATGAAGTCCAGAGCGGCTGCCATCCAGGCCAGGTCAGCTGTATTTGGCTTTAGTTCTCCTGGAAGCTCCAGTGCTCCTCTTCCTCAATCAGTATAGTGTAGGGATTATTAATTAGCATAATAGGCATGACATCATATCCCATAAACCTATTTCTTCTACTTCATGTCCAAATAAATGAGCTAGAGTGGGGGAAATATATATTTAATTTAATTGAGACATGAGAGGAGCTAATATGGGACGCTCATCAGCAGCCAGTGAAGATGTTTCAGTGTTTGAGGTAAAGCTGTTGACTTCCTGTTTTCATCCAGCTGCAGTGCTTTTCCAGCTCCCCTGTCATCTAACTCAGGCCAGTTCCCGCTCCTGTGAGCCAACCTGCATACAAATCCAGGCCAGACTTTGTGCCGCGTCGGCGTTTTCACTTATGTATTGATGCAGACTGACACCAGCTCCCCCAGCAGCGCCACCTCCCTCACACACCTCCCCCCTGATGCCGGGCGTTAACCCCTGAAGGACAGTGGCTGCAATACCTGTGTCTGTTCCTTTTATAGCTCCACCTGACGAGTGTCTGTTTATGACACTCTTAGAATGACTTCAAGGTCTTTTTTGTGCCCTTTCCCTGCAGCTCACTGACTCACAGTCATGTGGGGAAATCAGATCTTTCAGCTGATACTGGAGGCTTCAGCTGAAAGATCTGAAAGATTTGCCTCCTTCTCCAGCAGCTCTTTGCAGTTGTTTACAGGAATGGACTCTCTGGTGCGGCTGGGGGAATAGAAAGTGTTGTGGTTTGATTTTAGTGTAATTTTCCACTTCTAGCCACTACATTGTGATGTTTCGCCGTGAACCACGGCTGCCAGACCAAGATCGAGATTCAGAGATATCCTGAAGTATGTGGTTTGATAAGCGAGCAGACGCGATGCTGTCAGGGATGTTTATAGTCTCAAATACAGTCTCTGTGGTAGTGAGCCCTGCGTGGATGAACACTTTCAGGCTCTACAGCTCTTCTAAACTCATATGGCACAAGGATCTGGTGTAACTGTGATATCAAAACTCCTTCTTTCATAAATATGATTGAACCCTGTGATTAATGACATGAGAATATTTACTTAGATAAAGGAAACAGTACAGACAGCATGAAACCTATAACAATATTTACAGGAAAGCTCTATGATAGAAATGAGCCAAGGAGCCCTCACTGGATGTTCGATCCTCTGTAAGCGTGAGGTGGGAGGAGTTAGCAGGTTCCTGCCTGATGATCTCAGGCTGTGCACTGGTCGGTACAGCGACAGCGCTTCCAGTTTGTGTTCCAGAGCATCATTAAAATATGTTTTAGGCACTTTCAATTCAATTCAATTCATCCATCCATCCATCCATTTGCTTCCGCTCAATTCAATTCAATTCAATTTTATTTATATAGCGCCAAATCACAACAAACAGTCACCTCAAGGTGCAGAGAAGACCCACCAATCAAAACGACCCCCTATGAGCAAGCACTTGGCGACAGCGGGAAGGAAAAACTCCCTTTTAACAGGAAGAACCCTCCAGCAGAACCAGGCTCAGGGAGGGGCAGCCATCTGCTGAGAGTTTTTCTTCTTGGTCCCTTTAGGGATCACCTGCCGATTTGTGATTTAAGGTTTTAGTAGACTGGAGATTTTTTAGAAATCGGGCTGCTTTATTCTTATATTTGGCTCGAGCTGCTGAACTTTACCCTTGAATGCTTCCTGTGTAACTGTGTTTATTTGATATTTGTGCACTTCATGGTTTAAATAATGAAAACTAGGTGGGCATCTATTAATATCCCATCACAGGTGTGAGACAGAAGAGAGGAACACCAGGCATCTGGAGCAGCAGGTGGCTCTGCTCAGGGAGACCAAGAGGACAGCAGATCGCAGCAGCGTGACGCTGCACGCTGAGGTTCACCGCTCCATGACGGAGCTGCAGGAGATGCACCGGGAGTTTGAGGTCATTAAATGTGTCGCACATGCCAGTGTTTCTTTATCTCATCTCCTTATTCATTTAACTGGTTAAGTTTGCCCTCTTTTCTGTCCACCCTCTGGTGCTTTTCCATCTGCATGCACAGTCCCGAAGTAGAAACTATAACTGGTTCAAAAACATCAGCGAGAACATTTAAGGCCCCTGGAGGCTCTAAAACCCAGTAACTTGAAGGCAGAGTAGAAGAAGAAGAGAAGGGCGAGGTAGAGGAAGTGATCTGCATGTTTCGAGGAATGAGGCGACATTTTCTTTTGAAGTTATTGGCTCTGGATTGAAACTGCCATAGGGGGCGGTCTCCTTTCTGTTGTGCAACCCATGGCTCTCATTTCAGCCACAAAAAGATTGGTGTAGGTGCCAAGAGGCTGCCATCAGCATGGCACCAAATTAGGGCCCAAAGTTGAAGCCTTTGTTGTCAGTGGCTTCAGACGGGGCTAAACGAAATCACCCATAATTCACAGATGCAGATTTTCCCCAACTTTCACTTCATAATGTCACATAATGTTTGGGTCTTAAACCTGTGAGCTGGCATAGCTTCAGTGGAACAGAGGTGCGTGAGAACCTATTTTCCTAGACTAGAATAACTTAAATAATCTTTATTGATCTTACACTGGGCCACGGTGCAGCCCTTCACTTCCACCGTCTGAAACATGATGGGGTGTCACAGTAACTATGATAACCATGTGTTCCACTGCCTCGTTAATCCCGTTATATGGGCTGCAATTGAGCAACGGGTGATACGGGGGTTCTAGCCAGTTGTCATGTTGCCTCTTTAGCAACCATAAAAAAAGAAGCTTCCGTGTGTGTAGAGGAAGCAGCCGGTCGTGGTGGTTGAAGGTGACTGAAATTCTCCCTGCCGCTCGCTCCGTGCCTCGGATCAAAGTGGCGGGTGCTAGAAAGTTGCTCGTGGTGCTGTCACTCACCTTAGAGCTACAGCTACTGTCTGAATCCCTCCCATCAAAAACATGATGAAATTTTGCAGAGGAAAAATTATTTCTGTCTTTATATTTCTGTCCCTCCGCTTTGACCTCTGCAGCAGCCGGTTCGTTCTCCTCGTTTCAGAGATGCGCTCCTCTCATGAACGTTACATGACCCCAGACTGGTTTAAGTGGTTTTAAGATAATAAAATGTATATAATAATCCTATTTAGATCTCTAATTATAGCAAGACTTGTTATAATGACAGGTAAATTATAAGTGACCTGTTCCAACTCTGACATAATTGTCCTGTAATGACTGGGTGTGTGTGTGTGTGTGTGTGTGTGTGCGCATGTTTGTTCATCCTTGTGTGAGAAACACTTCACGGCGTCTCGTCTTTCCCTCCTCCATCTTTTCCTTCTCTTTGTTTTCTCGTTCCTGCTGACTAATACTCCCCTCCCTCGCTTCAGTGGTCCTTTCCTACACACACACATATATGCACACATATGGCCTTTGATACCTGATTATTCTCTTTTCTCGTCTTCACACACACACGTGCTCCCACTTTTTCTTGTGTTCTTTTTCTCCTTTCACCTTTTCCATTCACAGATCCCACTGTCATCTCTCTTTTTGTAGCTCTTGCCATTTTTCACCCTCTCTGCTCCCTCTCACTCTCTCTCCTTCTCTCTCTGCCCCCCCCCCCCCCCGCTCCCTCTGGTTGGCTGTTTTGCAGGCAGCCCGGGCTCTGCAGCTGCAGCGGGCCGGTTCCTGCGATGCTCTGTTAGCGACGGCCACAGCGGCAGCAGCAGCAGGAGGAGGAGGAGGGGAGGACGAGGATGGCACAGGGATGGAGCTCACCCAGCTCCTCGACCGAATCAGAGCGCAGTGCGAACAGAGCAGGCTCCCCGGCCCAGGGGAGAGACACCTCGGCCTGGGCGGCATCTCAAACCCCCCGTCCGGCTCGGTCGGGCCTGCTCGTGTTGGAGCCGGAGCAGCAGCATCCAGAACACACCGAGGAGCTCTCAGCGAGGTACGCATCCACTCTTCCACAATCGTCACTTGTCTTTTTATTCTCTGTGCATGATGGTCCTGATCTGTGCCAGTCAGACACACCCTCAGGACCAGCTCGAGGCTGTCCCACAGGCAGAGTGATGTATGTGCCCGGCTGCAGTCAAAGGGTTCATGTGGCATTTGTTGACTGTGGTAAAAAGCTCAAAGCCTCTCCTTCCTTTCTACATGGCCTGTTTATTTATACCTTCATGCAGGTTTGTGTGCAGATATGTGTGTTTGTCTCCTTACTCTCTTCATCTAAGCACAGCAGTGGTGGTCTGCGTGAACGATCCCTCACCTTCGTTAAATATTAACAAACCAAAACACAACCTAAGCCGCCTCATCCTGTGTCTAGTAATAGCAGCTTTGTTTTGTTTTGTCGTTTCTACTCCTGTTTTAGCCCAGCTGGCCTCCTTTCTGGGAAAAAGCGCAGTCCAGAAGCCGTTTATTATTCCACAGCACCGTGACTTTGGTTTGACAGCAGCAATAAAGTGCCTCCGCCAAGGGCTGAGAGCGACCACGGCTCTAAATCAGGGCAGGTTTTATTAAATGCTGCTGTTTACATCAGACCCACTAACAGTGGCACAATGCTGCAGTCAAGAGCCGACAACATGCCCATAATAATGACGATTTTAGACACTAAGACGCCGTCTCATGTGCTGCAAAGGGAACATTAAAGGGAAATTCTCCCCCAAATCAGATGCATGCATTTTTCCTCTGAACTGTAGGGTTTAGGGCAGGGAACAGCTGTGCAACTAAAATCAATGTGTTGTGGGGGTCGTTATCAATTAATATAGACTGCTCAAAAAAATGAAAGAAACACTTTTAGTCAGAGTTGAGCATCAAATCTGTGATATTGATGTGGTCAGTAAGTATCGGGGGGGGGGTCAACAGTTTCAGC
>JAVDPK010000862.1:52302-70337 GCA_034780415.1 Cichlasoma orientale | reverse complement strand
TAAAGCCTCTGGATTAAGAATGGATGTTACTCAGGTTCATGTGTGTGTGAAGGCAGACGAGTGAATACTTTTGGCAAATTAGTGCATGCAGATAGTTCATACTGCTTGTGTTTAATGCCTCTGTTTAGTCACACTATTAGGTGCGTACTGAGCCGGGAAAAACCATGAAAAGCATTGATCATGTCTAGTTACGGCAGATGGCTCCACCCACCTGAGCCTGGTTCTGCCAGAGACCTCCACCTATTGTGCCTGTTCAAAACCCAGACTGTGGGTTGCAGCTTCCTTGATAACCTCTCAAGCGAGCGATCAAAATCATTTCTCCCAGGAAACCAAAGACAAAAATAACCAAATTATTTTGTATCCAACTAGGTTGTGACAATCCGTTTTAGATGCAAATTTGCAGATGTTCATCCTGCTTCATGCCAGAATGGATTGCACTGGGCCGTAATCAGCGCAGTATGCAGCGTGTACGTTGAGCCCCCTTTAAATGAGGAAAATCTTGACTTTGTGTTGATGATGAATCAATAAACATCAAACTGGTCTGATGAAAAATTGTATCCAGGAAAACAAAAACAAGGAGTGGACAGGAACACAAATGAAAGGATTTTGAGACTGCGTTAAAACTCCTTCAAAGGCCCGTCTGAAGCTTGAGACCTGATTTTAGGGGTTAAAATCAGACTTAGGTTCAGATTAAGGTCAGGGTTTGGCTTTTACCTGTGATGTTAACATCGCAGAGACTTTGGAGTGCATGAATATCAGTGAACATCCACATGAAGACAAACATGGTTATGTGTGTATGTGTGACCCTGTGTGCACACAGGAGCAGGCTTCAGTCTGAACTCAGGCCTGCTCTTCTCATGGATTGGATCGGTTTTCAAGACCCGTGAAGAACAGAAAGATTGGACGAGGTACACATACAGAGTCACGGTGGCTACATTTACATCATGATGGCATGTCGAACTGAGCTTTACCTGCCAAGGATGTAGCTGGTGTCTGAGCAGGTGGAGGTGGAGAGGAGCGAGGCGGTGCTGTTCCTGTTGGAGCGTGACAGCCGCAGGGACCCGTGGGAAAAGTCATTCTTCGGTGAGGGATTTCGCCTGGGTGCGCTGCCAAATGGCAGCGGGGGCAGAGAGGACGTTGGGGAGCTGGAGAACGCCAGCATCCCGTGGGGGCTGCAGCTGAGGCCGCTGTGTGTGGGGATGGGGATACTCGGCGACACCGAGGGCACCACCGAGATGGTAGAGCAACCTCTGGGAATGAGCACAACTTCAGAAACATCTTCATCTGAGCATGAGGCGTCTGTGGGTGGAAGGGTAAGGTGTTAGTACTTTAAAAAGTTTATTCTGGTATTTTAAAAAGCTGCATTTTAAATCTCTGTTTCTTGGTTTTTGTCAGCGTATGTAGGCACGCAGTTGCCGGGCACGTTTCTCGTGCAGGCACCTCCTTGCACAGACCGTTCTTTGAGTTGCAGATTTCTGCTGTTGCAAGAACACCAGATCACCTAGAGGAGCTTCACTTCACGCCTGGCACGACTGGCAGCGAGAGAATTTATGCCCGCAGGAAAATACCGTAGCGTGCGGCCTGTGTGAGTGCCAGACGAGCGGCTTCTGCAACCAGAGTTGCATAATTATGACTAATGTTCATTGCAGAAAGAACGAAATCTGCCTGAATACAGAGATTTCTCCACACCGCTGCTTGATTTCCTTTAAACCCGTTCACCTTTTCAGCACGTGACAGTTTCATACATACTCGACCGAACATCTCTGAAGAAAAGATGAGAAACAGGAAACCATTTATTTTTACATATATGTATACTTTGACTCCTGCACACACTTTCTGATGAAAGCAGGGCTGAGCGAGGCCCCGCTGTTCCACCCCGGTGCGTGACTACACGCTGTTCTTTTTCAGCCTGTAGCTGTAACATGTGCAGGGTGTGGTACGAGTCTGGGCAGAGATCCCAGAACAGACAAAGTGGTGTAATTACAGCATGATTAAAAATATTAAAGCGATCTCAAAAAAGGGATGGGTAAATTTCCAGAGCCTGAGGCTATCTGTGCTATTTATTTACAAGGTGACTATGGTTTTACTATAGTCCGTGTCACACCTCTGAAAGCTGAGCGAAGCATCAGGGCTAAACTGGCCCTTTGCAAATGTTATATCTGGCCCCTCTATGGCTCGTTCCATAGACGTGTGCAGTAATATTTTCAGGTGAATTATCAGAAAACAGATGCTTGTTTCTGTTACTGTATCATAAAGTTCCTCAAGTTTTCGTCTTGAAACTGTGCTGGTGAAACACGATGGCCCAGAGTGTCGTGGAAATTGTCTCATTACTATCTGGTGTAATAGCTTCTTTATCCCGGCCTTGTCAGCGTACGGTGGACCTACTGTGCTGTTCCTTATTTTCTGTCATGTATATGTGCTCTTGTAATAGCAAATGACTGAATCATGCCAAACAAACTGTAATCTAATCAGGTTAGTGAGTTCGCATTAATCTCAGCGAGCCCCGCCCTTCGTGTGCGGTTTCAAAATGAATATTATGTTGCTTGAAGGCAGCGGAGCAAAGTCTTTGAGGTCAGTCAGACGTGGATGTTCTGAGGCGTTTATACGCAGCTGATCTGATGGGAACGGGCTCACTGTGGGCTCCACGTCAACCACATGGCCCAACAGTTTTTACGCTTCATTTTTTTATTGGAGTTTCCCGCCCGGCCGTCATGTTCGGGCTTGAAAAAACAAGCAATGTGATGCTTGCAGAAATGTGAGGATGCGTTCGTCAAGTGGCCCCGACGTGGTTTAAAACTGTAATCAAAAGGTGTTTTTCTGCTTTACTAAATGAAATGAGGCCTTAATTTTTTAACTGGTTTATGGCTTTATGCGTACTCCCGAGCACAAATCTGTTAAAGGTATTTCACATTAAATCAAAGATAATTAAATGGGCCCGATATCTGGCCCTCGATGTTATTCTCTTTCCCCACCTTTGAGTTTGACGCCTTTATAATAAAGCAGTGCGTGTTTGAGTCGCGGTTGCAGTCTTACTGTACCTGTGGGGGGGCTGATGCATGTTGGACTTTTGTTGTCTTGGATGAGTTCAAATGTGGGATCCAGCTCCAAGATGAGCTGGTTGAGGTTCTCCAGTGACATGTCGAGATCGGGATCGTCATGGTGGGATTTTGGGAGGCTGGTGCAGTGGGTGACCTTCTCCTGTGCCGGGTCCAGGCAGATGGTCTGACCCACTCTGAGAACATGACTGGGTATCATGTGTGACATGCCTTTGACTGTAGGCATCATGTTAGGGGAGCTCCGAGTCTTCTGGAACTAAAGAGAGACAATGAGAGAGATCAGTTACTCTGCTGTGAATGAAATAAAAGCCTCACCATTGTTGTTTTTATGTAAGAGGTCTTTTTTTCCCCCCACATACACAACAGAGCGTTACTGTGTGCCACTCATGAGAACCTATGCTGATCATTTCATGGCTGTTTTTGGTAAAAGTAGCAAAGAACAACTCAGATTTTAACAGAAGACTGCAAAAACTGTACAACTTGATGCCCAACACTGACATTCACAACACAGCAGCGCGTTGCACTGTGAACTTGTGACCTCTGGACACCTGGAGGTGGAAAAGGGAATGTCGGCGCCGGCTGGGAAGCTTTCAGAGGCGACAGACAGATGAGGCGGTGGCACTATTGAATTTGAGGACAGAGAGGGATCTGATTTCATCCTGTGTTTGATACCTGTGACGTTTACGGAACGGAGATCAGGGTTCCTGCGGATCCTTAAAAAGCCTTAAAATATTAAAATCATTATTCTAAAAGTATGACTTATCTAGCTGGATGGATGGATGGATCCTGAAACTGGTTCCAGGCACAGAAAATGTTTCAAAGTTGGCAATAAATCAAAGTGGACTTGATTGACTCCTAAATGTGTCCACGTTAGTGCTCCAACACATCAGCCTACCGAGATCAGTTTGTTGTGGATGCTAAAAAGGATCTGAGTCTGCATTACTTCACAGACATTTCTGACTTCTTTGTATTTGCAGTCGTGACACTTTTGTTTCCACAGAGCTGCAGGATTTTATAGTGCAGAGAGAAATAAGTGAGTAAAAATGTAACCAGTGCTCAGAAACTGCTTGACTTTCAGAAAGCTGGAGGTCCAAAAGCAGAATGTGCTGTGCAGCTGTGGAGGGCTGTCCTCAGCAGCGTGGACTGCAGTGGCAGCTAAAGTCTGAAGTTATGACTGATATAGAAAATAAACAGTGTGTGTCCTGGAGGGCGGCACACAGTGCGAGTCGGGACTTGCAGCCAGAGGCTGGCGACGTGTTTCTCAATCGTTTTTAGAACTTTATTCAGCGAATGATGACGCGGGCTGAGTAAGTTCTGAGTCTCAGAGCTGATATCAGCATGAATAGGCGCTCGAGGTGGGCTGTGTAATGAGTGGGAGGATTGGCTCATCCGTCTCTTTCTCTGCAGTTTAGACAAGGCGTGGCGCTCAGTGAGTCACTCAGGTGAGTGTCTGTTACCATGGCTACTCTGTTTTCCTAAAACAGCAAAAACTTTTAAAAGCGTGAGATTTGCATCTGCACTTCTTGGTAAAACTCCACCTCAGGCTGTAACACGTGAAATACAAGCTGTGGGACAACTTTGGATTTTCTCAGAAAAAAAGAGCTTAAAACTCTGATTATTTGGTTTAATGTGGCGTTTAGTGCCCCTGCTATGCTGCGCTATAATAAACACTCAAGTCTGCATTAGTAATGAAGAGGAAGGAACATTAAAAAAAAATAAGGACCTGCTGCTGTTACATGCAAATCTGTGCTGCAGATGATATCCTGTTTATTCTCTGGTACATCTTAAAGGTAAAGAAAAGCCCTCTTACCTTATTTTCTTCTGATCGGTATCCCTCCGCCTCGATGCTGCTTCCCTCTCTCACTCTGCAGCCTGTTTCACTCTGAGTGCTGCTTTTATTAATAAAATCCCAACCCTTTTCCCAGTGAGCCTATCAGCAGCAAGGATCGTGACTCCCTGCAGCTCCAGGTGATGATGTCATAGTAGCAGTAATATTTATGGCTTTAGCATCCCCTCCAATAAAATGAAATCATGAGTGCACAAACCAGAAAAAAGTGGAAGCAAAGCATTAACTTGTGTGTCGTTGGAAGGCGTACGCCCCACTGTAAGGACGTCAAAGTGAAGTCATTAATGTAAGAAGGTCTGGAAGGTACTTCTAGATCTTGACAAACTGTCTGATTCAAAAGGTCGTAAAATATGAACGTTTCCAAAGCTGTGCACGTGCGGGTTGCCATAGCTGTGCAACAGCCTGGTGACCTGTCCTGGGCGTGACAGCTGGGATATGGTTTCCCCCATATCCACTATTGCCCAAGATTGGGAAACTTTATTATTCCTTTGAGCATTAAAATCACTGAAAACCCGGTGAGAGCTGCTGCCGTGCTAAACACGCTCCTTCATCTCTGAGTACGCTCTGAAAAACAAAGTGCGACTCCAATTCCAAAGAAGTTGGGACGCTGTGTAAATAAAACCAGGAGGAAATGAGAGGCATATCTCATAAACCCACACTTCAAGAGGAAAGGTAACGACAGCAGAGTTCAACACCCAGAGGAAGGAGGGTGAAAAAATATTCAAACAAGCTCATAAGAAGCACCACCGGTGGTTGCTGTGGACACCTTTTATTGTTCTTAGCACGGTTTCAGTTCCCTACAAATATGTTTTTGTGTCTTCTTTAAATTCTGCTCACTCACGCGCCCTTTCTTTTTTACTGTGGTGGGACATCCCTGCGTTTACAGCTCTGCTTGTTTAGGTAAAACAAAAGTCCAAAAGTAACGATTTGTATCTTTTCTGTATAAGTTTATGATAAAGGGAAGCATAAAAACCCCACAGGGTGAAAGGTCAGCACTGATGCTCCCTGGCATCGAGTGCTGCTCTCACACTTTTCTCAGTTGAACTCCCTGTAAACACGCAGCACCGGTGGTGTGATCAAGTACCAAAGTGATAGTAAAACAGTTGTTTTTTAACAGGTTTCCTGTTGTGACCGACCGCCTTCTCTCTGACTGCACTCACAAAAAGTACCTCAATGCTCTTTCAGGGGAGCAGCTTCTTCTCACCGAGGCAGTTCCTTCTAATTTGGTGTGTTTGGTGTGTGTTTGCGCAGGCCCTTGGCTGCGCAGACGGGGAGTCTGGGAATTCAACCAATACAAAGGCCACATCGTCAAAAGCCGGTAGGCCGATGGTGAAGATCAAATGCTCTTTGGTTGAAAGGAAGGGAGCCATAAAGAGATCACGATAAAGGGGGAACACGGCTAAAAGATGTTATTTACATATATAAATTACCCCTCGGAGGAACATTTGTGAAGACTGAACCAAGGACAGAAATGGACTGTTTGTTAGACATGTGTTATTATTCAAAGGAAGCTATAACAGCTGCCCGGCGCGCTCTTGTTGATTGATTCCTTCAGTTACTCTGTAGCAAAGCAGAGAGACGGCGCTCTGTAAGAGAGGCGGGTTTGCAGGTTTGACGTGTTCTTTGTAACCTTTGCTGAAAGCGTGTGATGCTGTGTTCAAAGACATGAAGGTGAGACTAGCTGGTGATGGGTGTGAGGTCGATGGAGTGCATTAAATAAAGTTGCACGGATGCCATTGTGCCTTTGTCTGTAAACACCAGTTCATTTCTATGCTCACAAACTCTTTGATCATTATTTACACCTGTGGCTGAAAGGTTAAGGCCTTTGGTACTGATGCAGGATGGGATCTGTGAAGCTGCAAAGAAAGAATCAACTCACGTATCACATTAAGCATGAGCGGTTAATGAAATGTAGATTTTACTCATCAGTTTGGCTTCCAGCACTTACGGAACTAAGATAACTGTGATAAAGCAGCGACTCTTCTGCAGTCTGTGAATCCGTCACAGTGACGAGCGTTGGCCCGTCCTGAAGCACAAACTGACGTGACTAAAAAAGAGCTTTCTGTGTTTGCAGCAGGTAAACCTGAGGAAGGATCATTAGCGCCTGCCTGTGGTTTCTGGATCACTCAGTGTCTCTCACCTTGTCTGCTTTCAGTGATGTGAGACAGCTGGCGGTGGAGTTTGGCGCTCTGGCTGCCGTGCAGGTGCACCGAGACTCGTCCCGCCTTATGTAGATATTCGCCTTACTGGTGGCTGCGTCATCCCCCTGCGTTAACCCCCCCCACCCACATAATCTAGAACACAGTAATGACCAAAATCATCCTAATTGTGATTGCTGCTCTAATCTTTCACACAGTGTGGTATCTCATCTCTTCTGTTTGAGTCCTCATAATGGACTAAACCATGCTGACACATGTCACAGCCTCCTGCTGCACTAATGGATGGAGACCGGCGTAAAGCAGCACCCCCTGAACAGAGACGGCGTGATGGTGTCGGCGTCTCGGGGCTGTGAGTTTTGGTTTCTTGTCATTATTCTTGAGTCTGGTTCCTGTTGGTGCCTCATGGTTATTCCAGTGATGAGTTTCAGTTCTGTGATCCTGTTTTGATTCATGTCTTGATTTTTTTTTTCATTATCATTAGTTGTAAAAGTTTTAGTTCCCTCAGCGTTTCACGCTCTGTTCCTGCTTTGTCTCATCTTTCTGTCGGTGCCTTTTCCTCTCTCTGTTTCTGTGTCTGGTGTGAGTCTTTTAGTTACTTCCTGTTTTATTGTGAAGGTCGGCCTCCTGTTGTTTCTTGACTTTCTGGTTTTCCTTCCTTTGATGGTTGTCAGTGCTGTCCTAAATATCCTTTTTAATGCGCCCTCTGTGTATACATAGCCCCGTGTGTCTGTGTCTCAGCTGTCCTCAGCTAAACGTTGGATATATAAATCATAAATCATATCCTTTCTAAATCTGGCAAGAATCCTCCCCCTGTCTAATCTTTGTACTCTCACTAAGGTCTTGCTAATACTTGTATTTGTGATTATAAATCATTGCAGCTTCCAGCAGGCTGCACCAGCGTCTCAGCTTACTGCTGCAGACAGAAACGTGCAGAAGATTTATGCTTCCAACAAACTCACAAACAACTCATGCAAAGCACTCCTTTTATTAAAATTACAGGGTTATTTAATGAATTCACTTTATAAATTCCATAAATTTGACTCTACAAGTTAGTCATTTATATCCTTTGTTTAGTGCAACCTGTGCTCAAGATTAATGTTACTTTGTTTCTATATAATAAACACTTAAAGGAGAACAGGTGGGTAAGATTTAATGTAAACCTATAGTTTGGTTGCACCTTACATTTATGGCATGACTTGATTCATTAAGCCCTCGTTTGCTTTGATTTCTGTTTCCTTGTTTCTGCGCGTCTCCCTCGGGGGGGCGGGGGGGGGGTGTTATGAAACTTTTTTTCCCTGTATTTTAGAGGCTGATTCTGTATCAGCCTGAATATTTTAAGAAGACGCGTGGAGGGACTGCACTAGCTGTGATCGAAAGCTGCAGACATGCTACTGCAAAGGGCTCTTGTGTGGCCTGCATACTGAACTGCCAGCTGTTGGAATGCATCCACATTATTCACTGTGGGAATTCAGTTTGAACCCACACACTGTTTGGATTCCTCCATCAGCTGATGCAGGAGTCATCCTAATGGCTGTGGCTGTGTTGAATGGATGTGAATAATTAATGGATCCTGACCGCGCTCTGCACCACTTACTGGACGCTTTCTCCAAAATCTGTTTCAGCTCTGTGAGCTTTTGGCTCACAGGTTTTACTCTGGTTAATGTGAGCATCCAGCACTGGAGCACTATATACAGCACAGAAATCTAATAAAAAGCATGGTAGGTCTAAGCCACTCTTTTTATTTTAACTGTAATCAGTGCAACGGAAATCTGGCTTTAATGTATTCAATCTTGTTTTGATAAAGCGGGATGTTCTCAAATAGAACAGGAAAGAGCAAATAAACAGTAAACGGGTTCAGTCAGTTTTGAGATGTGTTTTAAATAACAAGCAAAGAACTCCTAAAATAATATTCACTGCAGCAGATACAAAAATGATTATAAATGTTTTTAAGAGATGCAAAGAAGAGGTAAAAGGAGCAAAAGAAACATTTAGATCAAAGATGTGCTACAAACTGTGTCAAAGTGCACTTAAATCTGAATCACAGGTCTGACAGTGTGTGGTAAGCAGGTTTAATATTACACGCTCTGTTCATCTTTTTTCACATTTTTTCATTAAGATAAACATAAAAGTCTTGAAATGCTGCCATGTACAGGCTTTCAGATATCTGTCCATAACACTGTTGTAACCAGGTGTGCACCACTGCATCAGCTCGTCTGTACTGACACTGGTTTAAGGAGAAAATGTGGTGGTGGTCTCAGTTTCGGTGGGCACCGAGCTCCGCCTCCTGCCACAGGTATACCTGAAGAACCTCTCCTGGCTCATGCAGCCAAACTGTTTCAGTAGCTTCATGAGGTCATAACGAAACTTGGTGCCAACAAAGGCGTAGACGAAGGGGTTCAGGCAGCACCTTAGGAAGGCCAGACTCTGGGTGATGTCAGTGGCGTAGAGGAGCATGTTATCGTACTGGCAGTCCTCGGTTCCTCCTTTTGCTGTGACTACTGTGTTCAAAAACAGGACCACGTTATAAGGTGTTTGGAAGACCAGGAAGACGGTGACCACGGCGAGGATCACCTTGATGGCCTTATTCCGTTCGAAGTTACGAGCGTAGTAAAGGGTCTTGAGGATGCTGCTGTAGCAGAAGGTCATAACCAGGAAAGGAAGCACAAAACCCAAAGCAATCTGACCCGCCTGGACGGTGACGCGACGCGGGTCGGAGTTGCTGGTGAAAGGGGTGCAGGTGTTGTTATTGATGGTGGTGTACACCATTTCGGGTACGGAGAAGATCAGGGCCAACACCCAGACCAAAGCGGATGACAGCTTGCTCATAATCACTGCTTGGGAGCGGTGGCGGTGGGCGGAGATGGCTTTGGAGATGGCAAAGTAGCGGTCCACACTGATGAAGGAGAGAAGCAACATGCTGCTATAGAAGCTGACCTTGTAAATGGTGTGCATGGCTTTGCACAGCCCCAGGCCCAGCACCCAGCTCACCATGGAGTTGGATGCCCAAAAGGGGAGTGACAGGGCGAAGAGCAGGTCTGCGAAGGACAGATTGAGCAGGTACACGTCCGTCATGGTCTTGAGCCGCTTGAAGTAGAGGTAAGTGAGGATGACCAGCATGTTTCCCGCCAGCCCCAGAAAGCAGATGACGGAGAAGAGGACAGGCATGAACACCAGGCGGAACTGACGGTTGGCGGCCTTCACGCAGAGCTCGGGAATGTCACTGTAATCCAAGCTGGCAAAGCTGTAATCTGTGGTGAGCGCCGCGGTCGTGTAATTTCCATCCTCCGAGAAGCAAAGCTGCAAACACAGGTTAATGAGTAAAAACGTGAGAAAGGAGTATTAAAGCAGCTAGAGCAAACACCTGCCACCTGCTTTGTGACACATCGCACTTTTACACCTTTGCTAACCACTTCCTGGGGGGAGGGGGGGTATTTGGTACCACAGGGAAAGACTGCGGTTAGTTACGTACTATTTATCCCAAACATATTTACAACTGTAAAGAAACTCTGCTGCTTTTCTTACCTTGGAGTTCATCAACCAGAAGAGCACAGTCGGCAGAAAGCTTTGGAAAACTGAAAAACAAATGGAGAACATTGTGACGACGTGATTAATGCGTTCGCGTTCTGGAGCTCCTCAGGATTCTGTGCTGCAGCCAGTACTTTTCATCACTCACACTCGCACTCACACTTCATGCATTTCTGTGCAAATGATGCCCGGCTCTATATCTGTCTCTGAATGTAGATGATAGAAACGAATCGGTCAATCTGCCACAGAGGGCTGCGTGAGGTGCAGTTTTCCAAGTTCAAACAAGGACACCTCAAAAATATGTGACGCTCAAGCAATGCGGTCGCTCTGCACTGTGTTAGCAGATGTAAAAATGCACTTTTGTAACAGCGCTGTGTGTGTTTTTGCACGATTAGCAGAATAATCAGTGATGTGAGTTTGCGTTGCAGTTTTATAAATCGGGCGGGTGCCTGCGTGGGACAGAACGCCTCTTTTAAACTTAAAAACGCCGGTTTGTAAAAACAGACTTTGTTATAAATCCAAAGTTAATTTATTGGAATCATTAAGGTGATTTTCTAATGTTTCCCAAAGGTCTTCATAAAACACATTTTTGAAACCCAAATGAAACTCTTTAGCTTTTAAACCAGATTTGATTTCACTGGTATCACTTCAGTATTTAATGCTGTTATATTTATTAGTAGTAACAATGTTACAGCAGCAGCTCTGGAGTGTAAAGGGTAACACATTTATATCCGAATATCCATCTGCTGTGGCGACCTCCTGTGAGCGCGAGAGCGGCCGAGAGAAGCTGCGTCTTCTTCTTCTTCTATTAGTTTTGCTGCAGTCCTGTGGTCATCGTCTGCCTGTGTGTGGGTTTGTTTATGCTTACAAATAACAGACAGAGTGCGACAGGGACTCTTTGTTACTGTTACACAGTAATAAACAGACTGCTTAAAAGGGTTTCCCCTTCTGGACTACGCTTGTTTCCTCTATTTCCTGTACTTTCAGGGGGGAAAAATCTCAGTTCCTTATCTTTAATATAAGTTCTTTGTAGTACTCATTAGTCCAAGTGTACTTGCAGTAATACTGTTAAGATAAATGAGACTTGGTACAGATTGTGCCATTGCTCACAGGTTGATCATTTAAACTCCCCTTAATGTCTTCAGGAGAAAAATGTAACCAATTGCAGTTCCACAAATGACACAAATCTGATTTTAATCCCCAATTATTGATATTAATTAATCTAAACTCGACCACTACTCAAGGATCGTCACAGCGGACGGATCCACGTTTGATTTGGCTTGTGTTTGTACACCTGACGCAACCTTCACATTTATCCAACCCTGGGTCCAGCACTGATAAAGCATTAATATCACATCTGTGCTCTCTGGCACAAACAGCAGCTATCATCACTTTTGTTTAGAATCTTGAGGTTTTAGTAACACGTTATTTTTTTTATATATATATTTTTCTTTCTGCATGCATTCATTGAGCACAGCACACACAAACATCCTTTAACTGTGTTAGTTAAGCTCTACTCACCCCTGAGAGAAGTCATGTTGCCTGAGAGTCGTTCGATGAAGGCAAAGCCGCTGCACATGCACAGATCTGTCTATTTGATGGTGCTTTCCCTTCAGTCTCACTGATAGCTGTCACATACCACATCACATGGTACCACGTGGGGTGTAACCACGTCACAAAAAAGACTTTTAAATCATTTCAATTGTTGGTGCAGCGATATATCAGATAAATTTAAGCACCAGAGTTCAAACTACAGTCGTGTCTGTTTTAAACACACACACACTCTCACAGCACAGCTCTTTATATTTTTAAGAGATTATAACATCCTCAAAATGTTCTCTCTCCTGTGTAACGCTGCATAATTTGCATATATATATAAAAAAAAATAGAAAGTGAAGGTTTGGTGGTTTTGATCAGGTGGAAGTTGTTAGCGGCGCTGCCCAGCAGTCACATTTCTTTGAACAGACCTACCTGAGAAGTCGTAGGTGTTGTGAAAGTAAAAAGCATCGTGAAGCTTTTATGTAAATGTTAGTTCAGCAGAATTTAGTGATTCTGTGCCCAAAAGGTGACTGAAGATCAAAGCCACACAGTCAGTAATACTAAGCTGAGGCTTCACACACATATTTCTCCCCGATAATAATCGTTGCGCGCTCAGTCTTGAATGAAACATGACTTTTCCTGAATCTTTTTTGCTCATACTGAGTCAGTCGTACTTTCATTGGCATTTGCTGTTGTGCTGCTATGACACTTGATGTTAACGCTGGACACGAGGTGAAACCCAGCAGAGGTGCTTTTTTTAAAAACTGAGCTCTGTGCAGGCTTTTTGCACACCTGTGTGCCTCTCTCTCGCGGTTGTGGTTTTCTGCTTTCACTTGCTAACCGCACTGCCTCAAGTGTATAAAATACAGTTTACAAAAAGTAAACTGCCTAACATCTTTCACGCTGAAACAAAAGCCCTATCAGATGAAGCCGGCTTTGCAAATCTTAGAAGTCATAACGCAAAGATTTTAAATCTCCTGGCGGGTTCGCCATGTTTCTCGATGTAAAGTTCACCAGGATCACAGATGAACAGGATGGTGCGTGCTGCTGCTATGAAAAACAGGAACAGGAAATCAGAACAATTCCTTCTCATCTTACCCACTTCCCTTACCTGTACTGTGCAAAGGAGAAAAAGCATCACAGTCTGATAATTTGTGCACATGCCTGCGCACAGCACAGTACGGTGTTTAAAAGCACAGTACGGTGTTTAAAAGCACAGTACGGTGTTTAAAAGTACAGTGTGGGCTCCAAATCAGCAGACTCGCAGCTTTAAGTCAAGGATTTAAACAAAAGGGTTGCATTTGTTGTCATCCACTTCCAGAGGCTCATAATAATTATAAATGTCGATATTCAACGACAAAAATTAAAACCCGGAGCTGATTCTGAGTGTTTAACTAACATTTCATATCTGTTCACTGAAACTCTCAATGTGAGGTCTAAAAGGATTTTAATGCAACGAGGTCGTCTTTATTATAATATTTATCATCACTGGGCTGAAAAAAATCGAAATGAACCAGTTAGAGCGATCGCAGAAGCGTCAGAGGACTTATCCAGGTAACTTCAGGCTCAACCCCGGCGTTCCAGAACTATGAAGATGTGTTTGAATTCTGCTCTTATATTTAACCGTTCATCTCAAACCCTTAAACAGCAGCGAGTCTGCGGCTGAGAGAATAACAACTGTGAGGAGCTGCTGATGCTCAGAGTGTCCGTTGAAAATCGTCTGGAAGTCCCACGATTTTACTGAGTCTTTTATTTCCAGCATGTTTTAAGTGCATCCTGGATGTGCAGCTTGTTAAACCGCACTCAACTAAACCCAGTGAATGAACCGCAGCTGCGAATGTGCCTGCATTCATTTGGTGATTTAGGAAATGTATAAATGTTATACATGACGTCATTAACTTCACTCTGCCAACAAGCTGAAGCGATTCCCACGTCTCCTCCGTCAGGCTGTGGGAACAGGAAGCTTTGATGCTTAAATGGAGCCAGTTTCAAAGCAGAACTGAGAGCGTGCTCAGACATTTAATAATCATCATGAATGAAAACGTATATTTTTTTCTGCAGCATTAATCTCTCGTTCGTTTTTACAGCCGTGTTGCATTTTACTGGGATATTTTTATGTTCTTTATCGATTTTTAATTGCCATTTGATGATGTCTCAGGAACAGGTGGCACTCACAGGGATCATTTTCCATGGAAGAAAGGTCATGTGACTGTGAAACGCCTCTTTAAGATTGGTCAGATGCTGCCAGCACCGCCTCTTTCGTGTGAACGCACAGGAGAAATTCTGGGTTCACTTAGCAACAGCAGAAAATTATAAAAAGATGTTTCGTGTGGTATAAAATTTTGTGTGTCCGTGGAACTGAATCAGTGTTGTGCAACAGAACGCAGCCTCACAGCAAGCTGCCGCTTCCTCTCCACTCACTCCCCTATAACTCCCAATCACACCTGCACGGACCAAACCATTTATCCAGGTAAGGAAGGGGTGATCAAACATAAACAACCAAAATATGAATAAACATGAAGCTAATTATATTTCTGTGTTAACAAAACCTTTACATATGGGCACCTATAATATATACACATAATACATTTGGAGCATGAAAAAAGGCGACTGGACTTCTTTAGGTTTCTTCAAGGCGTTTCACCTCTCATCCGAGAGGCTCTAAGACCAACTGGTGGAGAGACCCAGGTATTTAAACCCAGTGGGGGCGTCCCCCCGGAGGGGTTCATTGACCCAGTATTGCATAATCACGAGCCAAGGTGTGAAAAAGGGCGTGGGTCATTACAATTGGTGGTTTTGGGTGAAACCAGTGTGAGAGTTGCTCCATTCTATCAAGTGACCTGTTGACCTATGTGTGTGTCTGGCCTATGTGTGTGTTTGTGTTCATGCATATGCGGTCTGTGTGTGTATGTGTACAGCTGGGCCTGGGTCTGTAGCTTCCTGAGCCTTGGCCCGTGTGGGACATGGTTGTGGAGGGTGAGAGTTACTCCTTCCTACCGCTCCCCACTGATCGTTGCTGCCTCCCCTGGGATGTGGGTGCTGGTTGGTCCCGGGGTGCGTAGCTGGATGTCTTTGCGTGGCTGTTGGTCCACTCCCTTGGGGGCTCTGGCCTCTTTGTGGCTCTACTGGGTGTCGGGCGGTTCTTGGGCACCTGGGATCTTGGGGCCACGTTCCCGGCTCATGCTGGGGGGCCGGCCTCCAGTGAAGTGGGTTGCTCATTGCCTCTGGCTCTCAAGGGCTCTTTCCCTTTAGCCATGGGAGCTCCGTTTGGGGCCTCCCTCCTTCCTCCTCTGGGGTGTGCACGCGGTTGCCATTGGGATGCGTGGCCTCAAGTCTTCTCTGACAAACCTGCCATGCAAGGGATGACAATGTTGTTCTGTTGGTCATTCTTTCTCCCTAGTTGGTGTCTGAACGTCTTTCTTCTTCTTTCTTTCTCGTTGCCTTTGAAATGGTTGGTTTGATAACGTGACCAGGCCTGCAGCTGCCATCTTCAAAAGCACTTCAGTGCGTCAAGATGGTAAAAAATAAAAAAAAATGCAATAAGGCGGAGTCAGTCTGCCATCACTTTGTAATGAATGAGGTCTAATTACATGCAATCTGATTGGCAATAAAGGAATTAACTGTGGCCAAAACTCTGGAGATTAATTGGCAAAAATTGCAAATCTGTTGCTGTCTGCACACACATGAACTACTATCAGTCTGACAGCAAAATAAAATTCAATGCAGGCACTTTTCCCATCCTATAATTACTCTAGTGTGCCTGGGTTATTATGGACAACCGCCTCTCACCTCGCGAATAACAGAATATACTAAATAAACTTACATTAACCTGGCAACTGACCCCATAAAGTTATCATAAAAGTATTTACTGAAGTCACAGCTCAGGGGAGCCGAGCACCATGTTCTTCTGCAGATGTCTGGATAACCTGAAGTCTTTTTGGAACCTCAGCTATCGCCCCCTGTTGGCAGAGTCGGAGAATAAAAATATGGAGCTCAAAATAAGCAGAACAGATTCTCTTTGACGATAAATGCAGCAAAGGCCCGACCTTACTCTAAATGTGATAAAAAAAATAAAATGAAGTGAGCATTTTCCTTCAGGGTAGAAAAGTTTATTGGTATAAATATGCAAAAGGAAATTCATTTTAAGACTGCATGTTTATCACTGTTCTTCAAGCTCTTTTTTTTTATGACAACATGAAAATCCATGTTTAAGCAAACCTCGTTACACTGTGTACACAATTACGGTACATTTAAAGGCTTTCTGCTGAAAACCGCGATACTGATAACACGAATGTTCTAAGCGTACTGCTTTTGATTTGATTGACAGCAAGCAAACTTGAGAACATTGTAGCATTGTACAGCACTGATGATCGTGTGATATACGCACGGATGGACTGGGCCGGCCCCAGGGCAACCGATACACAATAATAATATAAAAAAAAAAAAAAAAGCTGATAATAAATAACAGAAATAGCTACTACTAAATGACTACTAACTCCTGAGACAATACTGCCACTGTAATACTGATACAGAGAGTAAACAAATGTTCTCCTGCTGAGGAGATGGTCACCTAGCTCCACTCTTCACAACTCCAGTTTAAAAAACATGCAAAAATAACAAGAAAAGCAACAATGACACTACAATACAAAGCTAAATAGAACACTGAGCAATGTTTGCTTCATGTGACAGTCGTGGATCGCGACAGTCTGGGTTCTGCCAAAGATCGTGTTAAAGATATGTTTCAGTATGTGCTGAAGAGGGCGTGTATGGATTCTTCCAAATGGCAACACAGCCTGTGGAGAAAAGATAGTGCTTTCACATGGGGCACATTTAGCAGCCATTGATTTTATCATTGCTTTGTCGGCTTCAAGTGCAGGTTTGTGTTTTTTTTTTTCGCTTTTTTTTTTTTTTCCTCAGAGTGTGTCTGCGAGCCTTCGGGTTCGAACTCGACCTCACGCTTGTTAAACATCGAGCCCGTCTGAATGCTCTTCATATGCTTTGACAAACTGAGATGACACTGTGCAATATCTGTAATCAGAGGATCATATGAGAGGCCAGCAGACCAAATGACAGCCCGACAGTTCACACACAGTCTGCCGCTGGACTCAGTGGGCTGCTCTCGCCCTGCTGGGCCCCTCTGATGGCTCACTAGTCGTGGCGTCTTCCGTTTGAGCGGAGGTAGTCTCTGAGCCCGTGTTGCTGTCGCTGGTTCCCTCCTCCATGGCTCCCTCTGGGACGCTCTCTTTGTCCTCCGACGCCCCCTCTTCGCTGCCGGGAGGGGCCTCGAGCTCCTCTGAGGTCTTCGGCTTCACTGCGTCAAAGAAAATGAACTTTTATTAAGTCTTACAGGAACCAAGTAGCAGCACATCAGGATTTGACATCACTGCTGTTGCAGATGCCTGGGGCCAGGTGTTAAAAAAGTATGTGGATTTTCCAGCTGCTGGCATGTTTGGAGCAGTGATGGCATTTCCATCAATCACAGCTCACCTGTCAATCAAACTGGTTGAAATGAATGCCTTGCTAACAGCAGTTTTATCTTGCAGTCTATGTTTTCACATTGAAGGGAGGCTACTGAATGAAAGCAGGAAGGCAACGCTGGTGCTGCAGGACTCGACCAACCAAGCGGTTCACCCGTTTACCACTAAAAACACACGTGCACCAAGACTGCGAACCCACGTGGAACCAAAGGAAACAGTTATCTGGAACTGACGTCAGCAGGACTCATTAAAACTGACGAAGGTAAAGTGAAACCTTCATCGGAGCACCTGTTTAAAAACCTTAAAGCATGTTTTTATTTGCTTTATATAGAGACAGCAAGCTGAACCTTCAGCTCTCTGTGTGCCTACAACATGTTTAAAATTCTGAGTTCTTGTAAAACTTCGCTGCAGGCTGACAGACCCCCCCCCCCCG
>JAVDPK010000862.1:32034-46333 GCA_034780415.1 Cichlasoma orientale | reverse complement strand
ATATATATATATATATATATATATATATATATATAAAAACTCTGAGGCTGTTTAAAGAGAGATTCTCATTAAACAACAATCCTCCTGTGTATTTACCATTTTTCCATCTAGCAAACTGCTTTTGACTTTGTTGTGGCAAAACTCTGCCTTTGCTCAATGGGTATCACCTGAGCTTGCTGCTGCTGTGCACCCATGTGTGCACCTTTTGAAACTTTCCAGAGAGCAGAAATGAATGTCGTTTGCCACATAGGTGCTCAGACACAAAAACAGGAAACCGTCAACACTCTGAAGGTCGTGTGAGAGCATTAAGTTTCTCTCATGATCGCAAATTACGTCTCACTAATGTGTGGGATATTTCTCAAAACCTGATGTCTCCAACGTTGAACGTTGTTTCAGATCATTTTGTGGGACAGTAAAACCACAGCACCTCCTAAATGCTCAAATCTGCTTTATGGTGTTTTAATGTTGATAAACAATAAAACATAAACGGGTATATGGCTGCAGCTTAGAGTAAGTTTTTAAAGAGTTTAATAAGGAAATATCCCTGTCCTCTCCACCCAGGGAGCTAGATCTTATTTAACCGTTGCTGTACGTGCAGTTTGTTAAGAACAAAACCCGCTGGGATACCAGCTTTGACATTTTTATGGTCTGGGGTGTTTTCTAAATAGCAACTGTTTTATCTCTAGTTTTCCTGTGCATCATTATCGTCTACTTTAACCCAGCCAGACCCCAGACAAGCATCATTTCCTTGAGGTGGGTGTAACTCAAACGTCTTCTTCTGGCTTCTGTGTCTAACATGGTGTGTGTGTGTGTGTGTGTGTGTGTGTGTGTGTGTGTGTGTGTGTGTGTGTGTGTGTGTGTGTGTGTGTGTGTATCAGTCAGGCTTTATAACAACAGAGCAAAGAATGTAAATTTTGCAATTATGTCTTAACCATTGCCAAGAATACCTACAAAATGTAAACACGTGTGCAAAACAAAGGCAAATTTTGGTCTCATGCTGGAAGCTTGAAAGCAGAAATGGCGTTTCAAAGGTACCATTATCAAAGATGTTAATGGTTGTAGCGCTATAGGAGGAGGGGGGGAAAGATAACACATTCTCTGGGTTTGCGGACTGGCAGCGCTGTGTGGTCGTGCTACAGTAATTACAGCTCTGTGGCACTGCTCTAAACCTTGGTAGACAAAGTGTTTAGCTGAGGGGGCCTTACCATCTGGATCCTCTGCTGGCTGAATACTCATGTAAGGCTCGTCCTTGTCCAGCCTGGACTGCCTCTGGCGACTCTCCTCTTCCAGAGCTGCTTCGGCCCGACTTTTTGCATTCACGTAGGCCAGGTAGGCCGGCGAGTTGTGATAGGCCTTCATGCTCTCATTATACTCAATCTACGGTGGAAAAGATGACAGGAATGACGAGGAAACAGAGGAGGCAAGCAGACAACAATGTGGACCCTTGTTTCTATCGTCTAGGACAAGGTGAGGAAACAGGTTTACTCAGGAAGGAATGATGACTGGAGGGACCCACAGCTAGTGGGGACACGTCTACTGGTCACCCATCAGAAAACCCCCATAACACCCCTTGTAAAACAACCAACCTTCTCTGCTTCGTAGTCATTCAAATAATCCTGTTTCTCCTCATCAGTGAGGTCCCTCCACATGCCACCGATTATCTTCCCAATTTCCCATAGCTTCAGATCAGGATTGGAGGCTTTTACTTGATCCCAAACCTGGTGATGAGAACCAGACATGGGTGTGGGGTTGGGTTGGGTTGGAGGGGCTATAGGTGGTTATCTCTTTGCAGAGAGGTCACAAACCAGAGGAGGCCGTGTGCTTTAAGCTGCATTTCCAAGATGATAAATCCCACTGTGTGATGTGGACAGTCCTAGCTAATTCCTAGCTTAATCTGGCTTCAACCTACCTCGATAAATACCAAGACAAAATGTGCATCTTACTCTGAGCTTTAGGTTTATCTTAAAATCAAAGCATCCCTCTCTTCCAGCTGAACACATGATGATGCAAAAGGCAGCAGTTAAACACTGTACTTACCTTGCGACTGTATCTCATATATGGCATCAGTGGCTTATCGGGCGGCTTGGGCGGCTTTGGGATATTTATTCCGGAGGAATTCTGGTAAAGAAAGGGAGAGGAGTCACCTTGAGACATGGCTACTCTGGAGAGACGAGGCATCCACTCAAACACTAAAGCTAAGCTAGGCTCAAGCTTGTGAAGCTACAAGCAGGTGATTGCGTTGCAAGATGCACTAAAGAAAATTCTTATCAGTTAAGTTGATTTCATGAATGACAGTCTGAGGCTACAAACCAGAAGAAGAAACCCCATGGAGTGCACTACAACAGCGCTGACTGTGGGGAAAAAAATAAATAGAAAAAAAAAAATCTCACTTAAGCTGAGATTTGCCCACTGCGAGACATAATGCCATTATCAGAGTCAGCCAACCACAGCTTGCATGCAGCGACTAAATTACTGCTCAGCAGCCAGAGCCATGCCGAGCAGCAAAGTCTTTAATGCCATGGCAACATGATGGCATGGGTTACTTAACATGGCTGTCAGAAATGCAGACTTTGAAAGGCAGGTGGGATTTGAATAGACACAGATGGACTCTTAGCCGGCCTGCACCATGATGGAGGCAGCAGAGGGAGTCTGGGACGATATGCATCATTTCTTATTCAGTCTCACTAATGGAACGAGTTTCTAGAAATATGTCTAATCTAATTTACTCTGAGCAGAGCAAAGGTCAGTCTTAATGCTTGCAAAGGCTTCTTCTGCAGTGTCTTCAAAGCTTTTTTTGGAAGCGAACTGTTCTGCTCTGCCTTATTCTTTCAGTCGCTTATTTTATTTTTTCTTCTATGTTAACATCCATACCGTTACCCGACTGTTGCTGCTCTGGCTCCCTCCCAGTCTGTAGTTGTTGTAGGCCAGATGGCTGTATGGGTTGTACCCCACAAACCCGGTGGTGTTGGGCATTTGCTGATGGAAACAAATGAGACAGAAACACGGATGAGAAATGACATAAAAGAAGAAGAGGGGAAAGCCCGAGACAACAAAAAATAAAATAAAGAAACCAATGAAAGAAGCTGGGAAAATGCAAAATAAAGAAACTTGCATTCATGCTGGGGCTATAGGAAAATAATCTTTTCAGAAGCTGTGGTGTATCAGCACATCAGTCTGTGTGAGTGAATAAAATGTAGCAGAAACTGCACTAAAAGTCAAACAACATTGGCTTAACAAGGCCCACTGAGATTATACCTGGTGCCACACCGGCCTACATCCGGAGTATAATTTGTTGGGGTGTACAGGGAGGCTTCCTCCCCTCTGGTCTGCATAATCTTGCCTCTGCTAAATGATTTTATTCCCAGTGGGAATAAAATGTGTCCGCTTCCCAAAGTGATTAATACTACTTTAACAATAGATATCTAAATTTAAATTATATGAGATCATCTACAGTGCAATAAAATCAGAACCAGACTTTCACTGTTGATCCTGGTCCCGTTCCAAATCTGCCTTGATCCACGCACGGCCTCGGAGTCTGCCACCAAGCACCAACAGGCTCAAAACTACCGCTAGCGACATAAAAGAAACGAAGGATTCACAGCAACAGATCATATTTTACAGGCTCCTCTCAAAATAAATGCCACGAATATTACTCCTGAAGCATAATTTGTGTCAACCCCTGCCACAGTGGGAAACATCATCTGTCTCTGCCATCACGACTGAAATGGAGCTGATCATGTTGGAGCTAAAAAAAAAACCAAAAAACTTTTACTGAAACACAGGAAGGAGAGAAGACCCCCTACAGGACCCCGCGTCCTCTATCGCCTTCATTTCCACGATCAAGAAGCCATATTTTGAGATCATTCTGTATAAAATACTGACATTAAGCAGCAAGCCAGGCCAAACCGTGCTAAGTCAAAAGAGAATTTAATTCTGGCCCATGAAAATAGCATTTAACTGTTGCTGAAAGTAGCACACGAGGACACTGGAGCAGTGCCGGGAGGAGCCGTGGAGATGGGAAAGGAGTTCTTGTCAAAAAGGAAAAAAAAATGATGCATTCATGAAAAATATATGAGCCTAGCACTAAGATTTGGTTTTATTTGTGTGACTGAAAAGACCCAATCAGGACGTGAATGTGGGCTTCTCAAAGTTTCTGCTGATCCACACAGTGGATGAGGGTTAAAACTAGAAGAGAACAGGCAGCCGGGGCGTGTCCGGGGTGCGAGCTGTGTTTTCGTCATGTTGCTTTCAGCGCCACTGTATGTTGGATGCAGTCGTTTTGTTAGCTCGAGTGTTTCGAAGAAAAGGTCGAGCTGTTGTCGTAGCCGTGGCATCGGCGGCGTCTGTTCCACAAAAACTGTAACGTTGGCCGTAACTCGAGGACGACGTGATCTAGCATGTGCAAATTCACACCATAGATTCATACTGTTGAAGCTAGACCCATCACACACTGTTTCACTGACTGCACTATAACAGCACTCTGACTCTGCAGGAGGGCTTTTACTTTAAGTACTTTGCATGTTCTCTGATACTACTTTTTTTTTTATTACTTAAGTAGAATTATTAGTTACAAATACTTTTTTGGTTATTGTTGCTCAGTGCCACTTTTCATGTATGAGTGCACAGGGCTGCACATGGGCCTGAAAATCATGCTGTACTTATTTCTAATAAAGTATTCTGATTTGCTCAGAGGCTCTCCCTTTATCCTGTGCAGCTCCATTAAAGAACATCTTGAAGACACTCCTGATCTGCTCAGACTATAGTTTGATTAATGAGATCCAGTCACAGTCCAGGCAGAATCAATAATAAACTTCATATGGGTGTAACACAAAGGCAGCAGAGCAGATGTCATTACACTGCATTTAGATGCATAAGAGTATGTTTGCATACCATCAGTTATTTTGGCTAAGTCCTAGAAAATAAAATGTATGTTTTATACTCGTCACTGCACCTGAGCAACTAGAAGACCCCGAAGAAACATGCAACATGCAAAACTGATCTAAATTCAACCCACCACCACAAACCTGCTGAAAAGCTTCCCCAGCGTTTATTTCTGATCATATGTTCTGATTTCCTCCAGCACCTCATTAAAGGTCTCCGTCTTATGGGACCTCAAACACCCACAGGGTGATTGGCTGTGGGGTGTAAACCAGATTTTAAACCTATGGGTGTGGATGTACTTGAGAATACTTACAGTTGTAGGGGCAGGGGGAGGTGGAGGGGCATAGGATGGTCTCTCTGTTATGGGGGAAAAAAATTAATAAAAAAAGAGAATCATTCCAATCCAATCTTACAACTTCCAAAAACAGTTTGTTTTCTACAGTAACCCAAATCAGACTGTGCAGTTATCTGTTACACTGGCAGTCCTGTGGTTATCTCACTTCTCGTGGACAACCTGAAGCAGATCTGATGCATTCAAACACCATCACCTACAAAGAGCTGAAGTACAGCTAACTGGCTCAAACACTCCGTGTCTTACTTGACATTTCTGCAGTGAGGAGGATGAATCAGTCTGTTCCAGTCATTGGATCTGCAATAAACACATTTTAGAGGAGGACAGCAACATATAACTATATATCCCAGTGATGAGACGTGACACTGAGGTTCAAGCAGAGAAAACAAAGAGATGCTGATGGTGATTCAAACAGGGCAGGCTAAAGTCCGCTAGCATCGGTGTTAGCTCGAGGCTAACTTAATGCTTCGAGATACTAGCGGATATATATTTAAAGCAATTTCACACTAGCAAAAATGAATAAATAAGTGGTATCAATGACAGGGCTGTGTGATTATGAAAATGTGGATATGATGGTAGGTGCAGAGCGTTAGGCTTCATCCTATAAACGAGCTGTAACTTAGCTAGCCAGCTAAATCTCTTGCTGTTAGCTATTCTGCGAAAAAACGTCGACCTGAAGTATAATTTCTGTTCGTGAGCTGACTTTAAGTGTGGCTGAGATAGTCCTAACGTTATGATAGTTGATATTTCTTGTAGTTTCGTGGTTCATTAGCTCGTTTGCTCTAAATAACCAGCCGGTTGACAGCTAGCTAGCTGCATAGCTGGTAGCTAAAGAGAATGACAACTATGATATATTATTAGCATGCAGCATCAAGCAAAGCCAACATGTCCACAGATATCCACGTACTGTGCAAGCAGGAGTACTAAAGTGATGGGCCAAAAAAAAAAAAACTCACCCTAAAACCTTTAGTCCCCACCACAGTGTGCAGGTTGTGGCTTTGGTAGGGAAGGCTAACCACCTAGCTTAGTCTCACAGTTCCCACAATAAAGCAGTGAAATGGGGTCCACTCGTATGATTCCTGCAGAATCTTCTAGAATTGCACCCCCACCCTCTCCTTATTACAGCTGTGCCTCGGCGTGATGCTGATGCTCATCGCTCTCAGCTGTCACCGCTGCAGCAGTGACAGCAGACACGTTTCTGCTCCAGCATTCAGAGGAATCAACACGGAGCTGCTGAGTGGGATTTCAGATTTTGCCTGCATGGCTTTAGATTTAAGCTGCAGGTGTGCATTGTTACAGCACGATGCGGTTTGCTTCTGGACTGTGAAAAGCTGACCTACATTGTCACCCCTGACTGCAAAATGTTTCATGTCAAAAATCTGCCATGTGAGTGCAGATGCTCTGCAGGTATCACCCATGCATCTTTCCATTCTTACAGGCAGTAAGCACACGTTTTTGCTATGTAGGAGGAAAAATGGGACGATTTCTTATGTCACCATACCATAAGTTGCATTATGGACGCTTCACAGGCTTATGAGCTTTGGAGAAACTCAAGGTTACCCCATTCACTGCTCCCTGTTGTTAGAACTGAAATACTTTGCATTCTTGTTCACATTGTTTGAGAGCCGCCCAGGTCAGTAGTTGTAATAGTGTGTTCCCTAAAGAAAACAATGAAAAGCCTGCAGGATTTAGCCCATTCAGCCTGAATAGTTCTTGTTTGGGATTTGTTAATTGATTGTGTTCATTGTGACCCTCCTTTCTGTTTACTCTGCACACTTGAGAGGTTATTTTACTTCTGCATGACCTGCCTCCTGCACAATATGCACTCAGACACTGATGTGAGCTCATCTGGTGTTTCACCTTCTTTTGACTCCCCAGGTCATAAAAGGCCAGAAAGCTGCACGGATGGGAGGGCAAGCAGATTCCAAAAAAGGCATGGCAAGGACCTTGTTTAACCTTGCACACCTGCAGTGGAGTGCATCTGGAGGTAGGGTGGAGATCAGATTTCCTCTAAGTTAGGCTATGGTGCAGGCTTAACGTGGGCATTTGTGCGGGGCCCTCCAGGTACAGCTGTGGGATTGTGGATGCCTGGGGGCAGAATAGCACATCTGACATTTTAAATGAATCCATGAAGCTCCTCTGGTAATGCAGAATCAGTTCTTAAGCCTGTAAAGCTCTCCAAAATAGACTCAGGCAGTGGAACTAAGCAGACGTGAAAGTTTACTCTGGTTGTAGATGGCAGAGATATTTTTAGAAGCTGCTAAACTCATATTATTATGATGTATCCTTCCAGAGGTGTTCCCTACAGACTGCCTTGAGTATTGTGATTAACATGTCAATTTAACAGATTTTCACTGCAGGCTGAGGGAAACGTACAGTGCTGGATTAAGATGTCAGAAAATAAATTCTCCTGGTTCATATATTTAGTTTTATGCTCTAAATATTTTCTACATTTGATCAGAAGGCAACAACTTGATTTTATTTATTTATTTATTTTTGCTGTAACTGTACCCATCTTCTGTTGCATCATGGAGCACTAAAGCTCCTTATGTAGTCACCCATCTGCAACTTTTTATTCAAAGGTGTGTAACCTGTTTAATTTTGTCACAGTGGCCCAGAATACACTCATCAGCCACTTTATTAGATACACCAGTTCAAAGGCTCCTTAATGCGAATATCTAATCAGGTATGCACATGGCAGCAACTCAATGCATTTAGGCACGTAGACACGGTCAAGGTGACCTGCTGAAGTTCAAGCCGACTATCAGAATGAGGAAGAAAGGTGATTTAAGTGACTTTAAATGTGGCATGGTTGTTGGCATCTGTACAGTTAACAGAAAATGGTCCGAAAAGAGAAAATATCCAGTGACTGTCAGCTCTCTGGCCAAAAATGCCTTGTTGATACCAGAGGTCAGAGGAGAACGGCCAGACTGTTTCATGCTGATAGGAAGGCAACAAAAACTCAAGGTATGCGGAAGAGCATCTCTGCCCATACGCGCTGAACCTCGAAGCAGATGGGCTGCAGCAGGAAAAGACCACACCGGGTGCCGCTCGGGTCAGCCAAGAGCGGGAAACTGAGGCTGAAATTCACACAAATTCACCAAAATTGTACCCTAGAAGACTGGAAAGATGTTGCCTGGTCTGCTCAGTCTCAGTTTCTGCTGTGACATGTGGATGGCAGGATCAGAATTTTGATGTAAACAGCATGAGAGCATGGATCCATCCTGCCTCATACGTTCAGGCTGCTCTGATGGCTGCATCCAGCAGGATAATGCACCGTATCCATCCATCCATCCATTCTCTTCCGCTTAACCTTTTCGGGGGGGGGGGGGGGGGCTATCCCAGCTAGCCCAGCTATCCCAGCTATCATTGGGCGAGAGGCAGGGTACACCCTGTACAGGTCGCCAACCTGTTGCAGGCCACTGTGTCACGGAGCTAAAATCCTCTCAGTCATTAAACATGCAGACAGCTTTTGTTTTCACTTGTTTTTAATTCAACAGTTTTGTCGCTGTGTTGCGGCTCTTTCTCTTTGCTGCTTGCTGTGTGTCACAGAAGAGAAGCAGCTCCACGATAAACTAGCACAGCATCATCCTCAGCAACCTGTCAGTGTTAAGTCGTTGCAGCTCAAGTTGATTATTCAGTCAACAGTATTTTAGCGCTTCTGCAGGAGTCACACAAGCAGCATGCCGAAGGAGGGCACTGACTGCGAGTGAGTCTTTGGGAAGTGCCCCTCATGTCTATTTGGAACTGAAAAGAGGTCATTCATCAGCTTGTGCAGCTTCACCATGTGGACAAAAGTAAATACACCTTTTAATCTTTGAAATCAGGTGTTTTCGGTCCCACGGCCGCAGGTGTAGCATGCAGTCTGCTTTTACAAACATTCAGTTTGGCCTTTTTTGTTTCCTCTTAGATATTTCACCATCAGCTCTAAGTCATGTTGCAAAGTGGAGGTGTTTAGGGTTAGCAGCTCAGCCACGAAGTGGAGTACAGAGCGGGGTCACTGAGGCAGGTAGTGACTAAACGCGGCCCGTTCTCTGCTGACTCAGTGACCGCAGAGCTGCAAACCTCCTCTGGCATCGATGGCGCGTCGTGGCTTTCGTGGCCGAGCAGCTCCTGTAGGTGTAAGGTGTAGGTGGCCCGGTATGTCTGTCCATACTGTTGTTTCAAAATCGTGATGTCACTCGGAAACTGTGAAACGAATGGAAATGTGTTAAAAATAATCTGCGCTCACAGCCCACTGTCCCCACGTGTGGCGCTCTCATTGATCCACTTCTGCACCTCGAGAACACGTCTCTTCCATTTGTCTCCTGATTTGTTTCTGCAATCTGAGATATTTTTCTATGACTGTGGCTACATTTCTTTATGATCACACTTTGTGCATGGCTGTAATTATGCAAACGGTTCAGGATGTGGCAGCTTGTCTAAAACTAAAGGGCGTATTAATTCTACACGACTGACTTTTGTAGGACTCTTTAAAAATGTCAATTTAACAGGTCTGTTTTGTGTGAGTGGAGGTACAGTTGCACTTTTTTGCTTTTGTTTATTTTATTTTTTATTGAATAGCAAAGTGAATTAAACCAAATGCGTTAAAGTTGGTTGTCCATCCAGGTCAGTATAGCTCTGACCCGTAAGGGCATGGGCAGGCCCCAGGAATTGGGCAGTGGATATTTTGGGCCCTGGGAGTCGGGGTGTGGGGCCTCCATGCAGCTGATCCCGCAGATGCTAATGTGAACATGTTAGCAGGAGGTTTATGTGTCAAAGTACTGATGAAGCCAGGAAACCAGGAACAAACAGCGACGATTGGATCTGAGTGGTCTGTTCTTTTTGTCTATTTTTACTCTAAATGGGACAAAGATTTAAAAACATAAACATCATGCTGCACTAAATCAAGCATGAAACTAGCATTTGAGATGGTAAAATCATAAAGAACGTGTTTATTGAGGTCATAAATGAAGTTAGTAGAAGGTTAATTTTCTCGTCAATCTCACTTCTTTTTGTAACCAGAGAAGTCGCCACCTGCTGGACATCAGAAAGAATGCAGGATTATGCCACTGCTGTGACTAATAATAACACCAGCTGCACTGTAGTTTCTAATGTGTTTTAATTGTTGTATTACAATGTGTACATTTTCATCAGGTAAACATTTAAAATGTAACTGATTATTTCATTGAAACTCTATATTTCAGTTCTTTGATCACTTCAGTGTTTAAGCATAAACAATCCTGTTCTGGAAACATACACGAGACCTCAGCCTTTTCCAACCCCAGTCCAACTGCATGCATGCAAACATTACTTCATACGTCCTACACATTAACAGATAATATCAAATGCAAACAGGAACAGTCTATTGTCGAGAAACGTAATTGCAGTTCGGTACAGCAAAGGACAAGCAACTTACTATAGCTTAAATACACCATTTATGTAGTTAGAAGGCCTTTACACAGTCAAAGCCAAAACCATTTTCCATCTCTGAAGGATTAAGATTGTTCTGACAGACAGATGTGTTTAGTAACACTTCATTAGTTGATGAATTATGAGATAAGATTTGCCGGAACAATCTTTGCGTGTTCACTGAATGAGAACTGGCGTCTTTGTTTTATTGTGCGCGTGGTGCTTGGAATGACTTTTAGCTTTGATTTCTCAAGCTGCAGCATTTATTCTCCACCCGTGCCCTCTTCTATCTGTGGTTAGGCGAACTACCTTTAGAGGCATCTCTTTTTTTGTTAACAAGTAACCCTGCATATCATGACGACGTGCACCGTTTTTTACAAATGCTCTAAACTATGCATTGACCTCAGTGATTCGATTACCATTGCTTGATTTATTTGGATTTTTGTTGTTACTTTTATACCCTGTAACCTAAAGTGTGGAAACAGACTCATATTCTATATGAGAGCAAAACTAGGCCAACACAGAGACAAGAAAAGAAGTTGAGTTTCATTATTGTTGCTTGAATTGTTTATTATGATTAAACATTACAAAGTTTATGGAAAATTGTAAAAAAACAAGACACTTATTATGTTTTTCCTTTTTTTTGTCATGTGTATATACAGACTGCTCTTAATGCTCTGTTGGTTTTTGCTTTTTGTTTGTTTTTTCCTCTTTCCTCTTAGCTTCATATACCTAGACTGTATATAAAAGATGGGCACACCCATGGTGACGAGGGTTATCGCATGACCATCTTAGCTTTTTGAAACCAGGCGTCACAAACGAGGGGGCGGGTCTGACTCAGAAACCGAGGGACGGTGCAGTCACGGTGTCAAATAAAAATCATAATGTATTGACTGAACCTATAAAGTCATATTGAGGTCGCAGAGCAAAAGAGCCGAGGGCTATTCTCCCTTTTTAAACAACTGGACTTGTTTTTGCAGTCCGAGGACTCGCCCCCTGCTGCCCATTAAAAACACAGGTTTAAGGCACTTCCATCTTTTATATGCAATCTATGGGATGGCGTCAAACAGAAGTCATATTTCTAATACGGTCATGTCAAAGACCCAGCTCTGGCTGTGTGCACAAAAGCCCTACCCACCCTTCTTTGAGCTCTTGTTTCCCATAGGCAGCCAATCAGAAGACGGTTGGCTTACAGGGAGAGGAAAGGTAGCTAAAATGACTAGAGCAGGGGTGTACAAACTTGCGGGCCACTTCCGGCCCCGCCTCCTACTTCCGGTCCGCGAATTATGTCAAACATAGCATACAATTTGGCCCTTTAAGTTACTTTTTTGACATTTTGCTTAATCCTCTTGATTGGAGGGGAAGGCGAAATGTCAAAACAGTAACTTAAAGGGCCAAATTGTATGTTATTTTTGACATAATTCGCGGACCGGAAGTGGCCCGCGTGCCACAGTTTGGACACCCCTGGACTAGAGGATAAATCGTGGGACTGCACCAAGGCCCAGCATACGATAACTGTTACTTTTGAACTATTTAAACTGTGAATCGTGTAAAGATGCTCTGGTGGATTCTAAGAATAAAAATAGAGCTGGAAATGAGCACAATAGGTCTCTTTTAAAATCCTTTTTTTTGAGTGAGTTGCATAAAGAGAAAATCAGAATAATATTGAGAATATCAGGAGCTGGGCTGAACGCCCCATCACTGCTTATATATTTTACCATCTTCCCTGATAAGCACATGAGAGAAGCACCATTGATTTTATATTTCTTTACTCAGACTCTATCTGTCCTCCGTCTGTCCATACTTTTATAAATTCAGATCCACTGTGGAAAAGTATGCAAAAACGAATCCTGCTAATAATCACTGTTTTCATGGCACGTTGTTTTAGTGTGGAGCTGAATGAACCTCTCCAAAGTGTTGGGTTTGGGTAAAATCAGTGTGGGCAGAAAGCAAAAAGAGACAAAATTCTAATATATGACAGAAGCTTTAAGCTCTTTTTCGTTTCAGCATATCTTAAATTGTACTCGTTAGGTTAATGTTAATGCTGCTCTATGTGGAAATGACCTGAAGCTCTTTTCTAGTGAAGCTCAGGCCCAAACTGCCGGGACACCAGCAGCAGTCTTTTCTTGAGTCTGTAACGAGCAGAGTGTCCCACGCAGCAGATGATGGGAAGCCGTGGCTCTTGCACTGGTAATAAACTCCTTTAATTATTATTGTAATACCCTACAGATGGCTGATAACTAGCAATATCAGATTAGCAGAGAAGTTTTTCCTTCCACATCATCACTATGTTATCTTTTCTGCTACGCCACAGTCGTCCATTCAAAGCGCCATCATTAAAGTTTATTACACTCTGCTTCTATATTTACAGCACCGACCGATGAGACATTGGGTCAGGCAGCTGCAGCGATGTGGGATTTTTATCATTTGACAGTAACACTGAAACCGTGCAGGAGAAGCCCTTTCAAATGAAGATGATCCTCACATTTGCTGATGCTAATGGCTCCGCTTTCCACTCCAATCTGAAACAATGCCCAAAAAGTGCAGAAACATTTTCTTTTTCTCTTTTTTGTATTTTGGCACAATCGATATGTAGCACCACTGAAAGTTCTGCCGCGCAGTCTGTTTGGAGAGAAATCCCCTACGTCGGAGCATATTCAGGCAAACACAAGAGTCCTACTGGCATCTTAGCACCAGCTGGAGAAACAAGATTATCCTATCAGCAGTGCACAGGGTTTCTAGCCCAGCTATGCTGCCAGTCCTTTATGCTAGAGAGAAAGAAGGAGGGGGTGCAGCGTTAACCACGGGGTGATGAAGCAAAACTATTCTGGGCTCTGTGAGATACAGATTTGCAGACTAATCTCACTTTTCACTTTGGTCTTTGTGGTGTGAAAAGCTATGGCTTATCGTTTTGGTAATTCAAGACGGGGTTGATGCATTCCTTTTCTTCCCCGTTTCTTTTCCCCCCGTTAGATCTGTTGTTCTCGTCCCATCTTTTATTGCTGCTCTGATGTCGTGGCTGAAGCAAACACATTTTATGGTTTGATTTCACTCGCTTACCAGGTGAGTGGGCTTTACAAAATAAAGAATAGTAGAATAAGCAACAAGCTACTTAAAAAAAAAAAAAAAAATTAAAGACTGGTACTCAGTCTTTTGAGAATCTTTCTGGATTGTCCAGAAATCCAGGCGATTAAGTGCTCCAGAAAGAAGAAAACAAAAGCTAAGAACTCCTGTTTGATCTCAGGTTTGATTGTTGGGTGGAGTGAATGCGTGTTTTTCCAGAATACTACACTAAACTAGAGAAAACAGCTCGCTCTGCATTCTCAAAGATCACAACTACAACTGTTATCTGGAAGTGTGTGTGCGCTTCTCTGCTGCCACCTGGTACTTTAAAGCATATGTGTCTGAAGACTATTGGCCTACAGTTCACACGAGATAAAGAAAACAGAACAAGTGCTCAAAGACTCGGATCACATACTCGCACACACAGAAACAAGATAGCAAAAGAACTCAATTCAATGGTTTCCTTTTTGTTGCGCGAGCTCCAGTACCGCTGGCCTCAGCTAGAGTGAGGCTTAAAAATGAAGTCCTTTAGTCATGTACTTCTAATAAGCACCAGTAGAATTCAGCTGGTCCTGCCCGGGGGGGGGGGGGGGGGGGGGGGGGGGGGGGGGG
>JAVDPK010000862.1:13733-32024 GCA_034780415.1 Cichlasoma orientale | reverse complement strand
CTGCTCCCCTCCTCTTCAATCCCTCAGGCTCGCAATTAACTGGTGGCAGTCCAGATCCCCTCTCAGTTCCAGCGGGCCCGGCAGCCTCAGGCCCGTCTTCTGATCCACGCACCAGCACTTTCCCCGCTGGCCGTCACGTGCAGGGTGGCACTGCAGGCATAAAGATAAAGACGTTATTCTAGCTGTATAACAGTGTTTTGATAGTTTTTCTGGATGAACTATGAAGCAAAGGAGTCACCGAACTCTGCAGGTCCTTCGTGGTGCTCTATATGTTTATTAAATGCACAAGTGCCAAAAACTGCAGTTCCTCCGATGGCCACTTGAGGCCGGTTCTAAAGCGAGCCCTTTACAGCATAAATAAACATGCTTTGGTCTCCATGGCTAGTTAGTCCTAATTAGTAACTGTATGCTCGGCCTCACTCGTGCTACTTCGAGTCTCTTAATGGGATCGTATTATGTTCTTGGTGCATTTTATTGCAATTATCTGACAATATGGCTTCTACTAAGATGAAGCCCATTATTTTTAATCTAGGAATGCAACCTGCTAACTGAGCTTGGTAGCCTTAGCACTCCACTCTCTTGTCCGATATGGTCACTTCTAGCTCCCAAACAAATGACGCGGTGGGGGTCTAAATGCTACCGTAGAAGCTTGAATGACATCGCGTTCACTACGGCCATCGTTCTTCTACAGTCTGTGCTCTGAAGCCTGAGCTGTGACTCACAGGAGTTACTTTTACATACACTGATTATCTCAACCTTTGGCCGTGTTTAGCATGAACATCAGTCGCAGTAACAATATAAATAGAAAATGATAAAAAGCTTCACAGGTCCACGTTACACAGTGACAGAGCTGAATCTGGAGGGATGTTTGGCAGCTGGAGTTATTTCACCAAGAAAAACAAAATGTGGGATTTGTGCACAGAAACAGGACCCAGTCTCGATGTTGCTCTGCTGTAGCTGAACATGCTCCGTAGACGGGGCCATATATTGATGCAAAGATGACCTCAGACCTGCACTTTAAAGACATTCTCGCTGTGCTGAAATGTAATATCGCGGCTCTGCATTAAGAAAATGTTCCTTTCTTAGTGTGTGATTCTGTGTTTAGCTAAGAAAATTATACCCAGTGGATGTAAACAGAGTGTGAGAAGTGTTTAAAGCAGTTTAATTATTTTGTTACCCCATAGCATTCTTTCTTTGAGCTTTTAACAGTTACTGTAATACTAAATTTATTGTGTGCGTTTGCACTTTTCCCATAATGATCTGGTTTCAAAAAAGCTTCCAACACAGACGAGTTAACAATCTCAGAGCAACCCTGCCATGAAATGATTCCCAGTTGTCCCTAATGACCTGTGCTTTACTTCCCAATACGTTTTATCACAGCGCAGTTTTAGTTAAACAGTAAACAGATGCCTGTGAATCTGAGCAGACAGAGATACTTCAGCCATGTTACACAATCGGCACAGCTCAGACTCGATGACGGGTGCCTCAGCAGAGCTCTGCTTTTATCACCGACTCTGCGTCTGCTGCTCTGATTGCATGTGCAGCTCAGAGCGGCCCTATCTCCTCTCATTCTCTCTCACTCTTATCTGCATGTTTGCCCAATCCTTCAAAAGCAAAAAAAAATCAACAACAAAACAAAAGTAACCGCATCCAAGAACTAATCGCATCCATCGCAGCAATAAAGTGATTACTGTCCAACAGTTTAGGGGAAACCGCTTTACACACAGTCGTGATTTCTGAGAGTAAATCACTTTCCGTGTGAGCGCAGTACAATAACGATCTTGGCATGACCGTGACAGTCTGCTTGGAGACACTTTTGTGTTGATCTTGAACTATTTAGACTGTATGTCATCAGCTGCAGGCATGTTTTGTGTCTTGGCCAGAAGATTGCTTATATAGTTTGAAAAGAACTCTTTGAACTATGAAGATAGGCGTTTTTATTGGGCTTGGCTTCGTGATTGAGATTCACAGTTCACCAGTTGACATGGCCAGACTGTGGTCTGCTCAGTATTTCAATAAAGTGCACGCTGAGTGTGTGCTTGAAATCACAGACCTGTTTAGCGTGGAAGTCTCCATTTTTGTCACAGTTGGGTATGGGGATTGTGAAGAGGTCATCGTGTGTGCGAGTATTCGATGCCAGCCTGTCCAGTGCTCTTTGAAGCTCTGCACGACATGGGGCCTGCAGGAGCAATAAGATTTAATTTGATATGTAAAGACCAGCTCTCCACCACAGATATAAACAGCCATTTGCGGTGACAGAAAAATGCAGTGCATGAAAAATTGTGTAAAATTGTTGCCTTTGCTCCTTAAAACTGGAAAAATCCTGAGAAACTTTAAAATATATTCAGGGTTCAAGCCAGCGCTGGGCTGAGAGCTTCGCCGGTTTGCTATCGCTATCACTGCAATTAGCAAGACGAGCGCGCTCCTCGCTCCCCGCCTCATGGCTGATACCAGACTCAGATTTTTTTCTCTGGCTAGATCACCACAATTTGCAGTCTACCACTGGGCAAGGCTAGTTTATTCACAGTGTGCATGTGGGACTGTTTTCGCGGGGCTACAGAAAGCAATATGGCGGCCAGCGTGAACGCAAAGTGGAAGAAGAGGGAAAGGGAGCGCAAAGGACAATTTCGGGCTTCATATCAAACATAAAATCCTAAAACTACAGTTCCCAGCAAAATGATGACACTTCCTGTTGTCATGATGACAACGCGATGACTGATATTCTAATGTAGGAAGTGCTGTTAGCGGCTGATCGGACCGATAAAACATCTGGATTATGATGTTTTTGTTGTCTGCAAACCCATCAGTGGAAGTGCTGATATGTAAGTGTAACTCTTCTGGTTTATATGCAAAAAGAATTATTAATCTAACTGTTCACCATCACTGCAATTAGCAAATCATTTAGCGTTTAACATTAGCATGCTAATTAGCATTATCGTGCTAATGCTACTCCCCCAACAATCACGTGATAGGCTGAAAATTTTTTTCTGGCTAGAACAATGATATTAAAATAAAATCACCATCTTAAGTTATGATTAAAAAGCTAAAACCTTGTTCGGCAGCTATCCTCTTCAAGGGTGATTCCTTATGCACCCGTGGACACCTTCTAGCACACCTGCTATATTTTGAACGTCCTGCGAAAGTCCCGTTTCCAGCTCTTAAATGTGCCCACCTGTGATTTCATCATAGACCATCAGCTTCTGTATCCCAACCATATCAAAGATCATCTCTGCATATGACTTTATACTAAAAAGTGTTGTTCCAGCCCGATGTCGGTGCATTGGGAGCATGCTTTTGTTTCTTAAATATTCAGAGGGTTGTGCACTGTGATATTTTTTTTATTCGGGTCAGACTGTCAATGCAGAGTTCAGCCGCACCAACACCGTTTCCCCATAACTGCCCACCCTGGATTTGGCTGCCTTGCCTCTTTCTCCTCTTTTCCCAAAATAAAATTAAGACTAAGTTAAAGCGTGGCCGAGACCCAACGTGGATCACAGACGCAGGAAGTGGTGCAAGTCGTCAGAGAAAAAAAATGGTGGCAGCTTGAAGCGGTCCAGACGTGCACACGGAGAAACCCTTGAACGGGACAGCATCCAAACTTTAATCAGGTGAAGTGTTTGCTTTTTGTGGTTGAAGTCACAAAACTTTATCTGTGGGTGAACACAAGCGACTGTGTAATTATGGTGACTATTGTTTGGAAAAAACTTCCTGCACCCAGCATCACACAGGTGTTAGTCTGACACTGGGGAACGTGAACTCCCTCATGCTGTTCGAATGGTCTGCACTGGCTACAGGGTAGCTGATAAGTGCATGTGAATGCATCATTCTGCCTGTTGTTGTTTTTTATTAATCTGCACAGTCTAAATCTATATGTGTTATTTCTATGTGAAGTAAATACAGTAAAAGTGCCTGTTACTGATTATAATCCAGCTTTTGCCTGCGTTTTAAAAAGCAAAGCATGCCAATGAAAATATGCACGTGAACTTTCATTCACAAGACCGAATGTTACAGCCTGTAAATAACTAATTTGTACAATTTATAACCTGACTGTTACACGCCTGTGACCTGGGAACTGTAAAACCTTAATGTAAAACACCTGCTGGACTGAGGCTTGTGCTGCGGTGGGGACTGCCTGGGTTTGTTGTTTTTCTGTGAAGCGTAAGAAATGCCCGAGGAGCTTTTCTCTCACCAGTATCGCCTTGGCGTCTTCTCTGGCATTGTTGCTTCTCAGGTTTGTGGATTTTGAAGGGTGCCGGGCCAGGGTCTTCTGTATGCACCGCTTGTCTTGTGGACTGCACCGGATATTGCTGTTGTTCGGGTGCTCGGGGGTCATCTCTTCCTGCCTGTCCATGGCTAAACAACAAGAAGTAATACTTTAGCTCTTCAGATTCAGCAAAGAGGTGAGCAATGTCCAAAATATTGTGCAACAATAACTTTGTTTTTTCCCCCATCTGCAGAGCTTTTGCTTCACGATCTCTGCGCATTAGCTGTATCTGGTGACCTGTCCGAGTGTCCCCCACCTTTCACAACCCTGAAATGATAAGAAAATGGATGGGATTGATGGACGGATGGATGAATTGCTTCATGATTGATTGTCACAAGGTAAATCGGTTTTTAGTCTATTTGCTCTTTTTGTTGTCTTTGTGAAAACTTTATACCTTGTAGAAAAAAGTAAGCTGTAACAGTTGTGCCAGCTTTAAGCCGCCACGTTCCAACGTTTTCATCCACAAAACCTGCGCTCGCTCCTCTTGGAGATAAAACAACATTTAGCTCCAGAAGGTCAAATTGTGCAAATTGTGTTTCTTGACAACTTCAAACGCCTCGTTCTGTCTCGCCAACAGTCCAAAATCCAAATAAATGTATTTTACTGTTATGCATGGCAAGAAAAACATCAAATACTGCAGTGTAGGGGTTTTTTTTTTTTACTTCGTGAATGTCAGGGCAGCCTAATAATTCCTCATCTGGATGATGATTTAGGGCAGCACCTATCCGTTCTGTTCCACTAGTCCTCCTCGTCCTTCAGCGTGGAGCCTGTGCAGCCAACAACGTGGTGAATGTAGGCTAAAAACGAGGCCATGCTAACCACAAGGACACACAGCCTTTTTCCTGCTTGTGTGTGTGTGTGTGTGTGTGTGTGTGTGTGTGTGTGTGCTGGAAGGGGGGGGGGGTGTTCTGCCACTATCTCTATGTTGTTGACTGTGCCACATTCACCTTTGCATCTCCATAATCCTGCAGTATGAGCCCTGCAGGCAACCAGCTGCTTCCTGAGGAAATGCCCCCCTGCCTCGTCACTCTCCACCCCTCTACAGCAACCTCAGTCCACACCAGATGGAGGTTGTTTGAGGGTATTTGCACTGTCACAAGCTTTTGGGGGTGGGGGTGGAGGGGGGGGGGCACAGGAAGGCTGAAACAAAGAATAAAATGTGAAGTCTCGGTTCTCATGGATCTTGCCTTTCACCTGTGGCGTCTCAGGCTTGGCAGCGCTTTGGACTTTGTGCTCATAAGCCATGGCTTTTTTTTACAAATTGGCAGTGGAATCAAAGCACTTTTAAACTGCAGTTTTACAATTTTTCAACTGTTCTTGCTCTGATCACTCAACCAGATCTGAGCTCTGGTTAATATCTAAGATCACTGCCAGGCATCCAGCTAACTGCTTCTGACAAAGAGACAGTGAAGAAAGGGTTTGTAACCTCCTTAATCTTGTGCAATGTGCAGCCTTTCCTCAGGTGCACGAAGGCGTACATACAGAAACCAAACTTTCCTTTGTAGTTCAGGCACTTAAACTTGTCCTGGAATGCTCTTTTCAGGATTCCGAGCCGCTTTCTGGTGATGATTAGAGGCTTTTGCAACCTGATCAGCGATTGGGTTTCTCTGAACTTCACCAAAGGTCATCTTGTTTTGTTTGTCTGGGGGGGGAAGTGTATCTCAGCTCTTTGTATTTTTAGCCTCTTTGCTGTTAAACCTTGCTCATCAGCACTTTCTTCCACAGTAGTCATCAGGGTTTCATCTATTTCCTAGTTGTTTTTTTTTCCCCTCTTTTGCCAGGTCAAACTTTTTCCAATTCCACGTTTTTTTTGTTCTCGCAGAGCGAGCCAAAGTGGGTCAGGGGTGGCATGTCCTGTTTGCTACCACTGCTGTTTTCCAGGAGGAAGTCACCACTTCTCTGCGTGGTTTCATTTGATTTGGATCGCCAGCTCTCGGCATCTAAAATATCATTCCTTCAGAGCGTCGTCGGGCCCACGCTGACACATTTGCAGTTCATTGTCAGGTGCACAGCAAAGAGAGGGGGAGTTTGGAGCGAGAACAAACAAAGACCTTCAGCTGGTTGTTAATGGGCTCATCATCAGCTAGTCGTTTTAATAATTTGGTGCAGGGATAACGCAGCTTCTGATTGGCTGCATTTAGCAGACAAATTTCAGATCTGTTACACAGTAAACTGCTCAGCCTGGCTCTTACATAAATATTTGCTGCATTGCTGCCAGCGTCTCCGTCACGGTGGGGATGACGTGCCGAAGGGCATCACGCAAGTTACACAAGTTCGTCTCTGTACGTGATTTAATCCTCATAACAAGTCCGGGCCGCATATGTATCCGATTGCATATTTGCCTTCTCTTTGCAGCCCGTGGAACAGTGACACGGAGAGGTCATCGGATTTCAGATTCCACTGTTAGTGGCTTTTAAGGCTGAGGCTGTAAAGCCCAAAGATAAATGTTCTCCCCAAATAAATATTTAGTTATGTTCAGAGTGCTTTCCACTGGTTTATACGTCTCCTAACTTGGAGCTCAGACGGCAGAGAGTCCATTATGTGAGACGTTTGTACAAAAACAGCACATGCAGCTTTTTACAAATTATTAATTTGTGCTCTGCTGGATACAGATGCTGTGAGGAGGGTGACAGAGCACTTATAAAGTGAGGAAGCTAGAATGGCCTTCAAGTTTGAAGCTGCTTTTTTAGCCAGCTGAAACCGCCTTTAGTCCTTAAGATCACTTTGGAGGCAGCATTTCCACAGCTGATGTGCTTTGGTGGGCACACCTTAAAGAGGAGCTGCGAGACAATTTATTTACTAGTTACAGACGACCACATCGCTGTTCACACTCCCCCGGTGCCCTCAACAAAAAGGCTTACTGGATTACTGCTGTACTTACACCATATGATACTTTCCCACAGTGTAAAAGCAGTCACAGAAAGACTCAAGTTAGCCATAAATGAACTACATTAAAATCACAAGCAATATCTGCTTGCGCCGTCTTGAATACAGAAGCACCATCAACATGTTAGCTGCTCTCATAGTGAAGATGGTGAAGAAAGAAAATGACAACAATGCTCTTGAATCCATCCGTCTCGTTTCTCCCGCCTTCCTGCCAAGTCTCGGTCGTGGCGGCAGCAGGGATGCACAGACCTTCCTCTCCCAGCCACCTCCAACAGGCCTCTGAGGGCATACTGAGGCATTCCCAAGCCAGCTGAAAGACACAGCCTCTCCAGCATGTTCTGAGTCTGCCCCATGGCCTCTTTCCAGTTGGACGTGCCCAAACCACCTCACCTCAGAGTCATCCAGGAGGCATCCGAACCTGCTCAACTGGCTCCTTTGGATGCAGAGGAGCAGCAGTTCCACACTGAGCCCCTCCTGAATGACTGAGCTTAAATTAACTCGTTCATTTAAAGGTCTTCTCTTCACTTAATGCTGGCCGGCTTTATCTCCACCGGTTTCTAACAGCTGATGGGAATGATTGAAATGGGGTGCCGTGATCCGCGAATGAATGTGGAGCGGGACGCCCTACCAAAACCAATCAAAAAGAGAAGCGTTTCTTCCCGGTGTGAAGGTATTCCATACTTTACATTCAGCACAAAAAGGAATAAGACTAAACTTTATGTCACAGTCAGAAAAATGTCCCCAAAATCTGATCTCACAGATCTGCTAAATTAACAAACGTCACAGGTTTTAAATGAAGTTTTATAGTCTGACGAGTCTGATGTTTGTCTGCTGTCGGGTTACAGCAGCTCCCTCAGCCTCGTGTTTTATTTACGCCCAGACCTTTAGGATTAGTTTGACTGTGACGTCGATCCATAAAACTCCAGATGATCGGACTTTCGTGACACTCGATAGAGCAGGTTACACTGCGCTGACGATGACTGATGTCTTTTTAAACAAATGGTCTTCGTTCCCAAATGTTTTGTGACACTTTTATGTGTTTTTTTTTTTTTTCCTGCAAGCGATTCTGGCAGCAAGCTCTGGACTCATCTAGGCTTACTACCAAAAGACTGCTCTTTTTGGTCAACACTGGAGGCTGCCAGAGTATCAGTATCAGACGCTCGGTTTCCAGGCAGAAGATTTCTTTGAATCTGTTAATCATCAGCTCAGATCTAACACAGCTCGAAGAACACTGTTCAGGGCTGCTGTCGGGGCCAATGAAAACGTTGGACCTCTCTACAGGGTAATTTGTCAAAGGAAAGGTTGAAAGAAAGTTAAATCAACACTAAATCACAAAGGCAGAAGCCTGCCGCTACTGCACCTCCTGCTGCTGCTCAGCGGATGTCAAAACAGACATCCCGGTCATTAGAAACCAATTAGCAGCACTAAATCTGTAAATGAAAAATGCCTACTTGATATGTTGCTCATCATTGGCGCTGCAGCTTTTTTTTTTTAAAGGCTTATTATTTATCCTCGAAGAAAAGTGTGCTCAAAGTATAACTGTTGTGCTCATTTCCAGGTTCAGGGCAGCTTTGCATGATTCACAGATGAAAGTAATTTGTTGTATACTGGGCCTTGTTGCAGACCTCACTTCATCCGTCTGAAACAAGCTGATTTAGCTCCTAATGCCAGATTTCTCTGATTGGCTGACCCTTGCAAACAGCAGATTTAAAGAGCAGGGGGCGGGGCTTCGATGCTCACAGCCAGAGGTGTGTGTCTGAGATTACTTTAAGGATATCCCCTCTCACTGACATCATACAGATCCCAGAAACACTGCCTGAAACGGGGCGTTCAGAGCAGGCTGAAGCCTGAGCTGTTGACTCACATGGTTTACTTTTACACACGCTGACCTCATTATTTGAAACTTTAACCATGTTTAGTGTGAGAATCCACCATTATAACAATGTGGACATGACAGAAAACAAGGAAAAGGATAGCAGGTCTCCTTTAATGCTTTGGAAATTGTCTAATACTTCGGCCTATGGCCTAAACCTTTTATAAGCCAGATATAACACGCACACAAAGGTGTGGATCAGAGAGAAAAACACGAGTAAAGGATAGGGCTGAACCTTTTCCAGATGGATCATCATCAGGATAAACATTATCCTTGAACCTGTGTCAAACTTTCGGATCAAAGCATTGTTCGGCGATGAAAATGGAGCTCGCTTTTTGGAAACAGGGGCTCGCCCCCTCCTCTGAGTTTCTTCTGTTGTCAGGAAGGAATTCTGTTTTTAATCGAGATGAAAACAGAACCTGAATGTGAATTCGTGTCTGTTATATAAACTCGGCCGATGCGGGTCTGTCAGTGAGATAGCTGTGGAGCCAGATTCTGTTGCTGCTTGTGTTGCAAATCATTTACTTACAGATTTGTGAGTAAATTCTGTCACAGAGAGGAGGAATCCGTGCTGGGTGGATGCACCGATAGTGCTCTGTGGTGAATGGAGGGAAACCTGCAGCTGCAGGGAACTAGGTCAAACTATTCTGGGTTACTCCATTAGCTTAATTCTAAGTTGAATATTCTTACGTGCAGAATCGGGTTTGATTCAAAGTGCAAAGAGAGGAAAATCGTAGCCTGGAATCAAACATGCATGTCAGTGATCTCTGCTTAGGAAGTGCACTTTGTACCCTCTCAATACTGCTGCTGACCTGTTTAGTGTTAGAGTCACATCCTCTCATGTATGCAGAACTTTCACCTGATCCTAAAGGAACTGTAGGGTCGGGATGCAGGAGGCTAAATTCCAGCGTAACCCCGACCCTAAACGGTGACCTGGTGGACGTTAAGAGGTGAAAATGCAGTTCTGCATACCTGCACCGGGGCTAACAAAAAATGTGTTTTTTATCAAGCTATGAAACCAAACGTCCAATTTTGTTCTGTCTCGAAGTGAAGAACCTTTCCAAAAATTCCTGGATCCAAATATGGATCGACTCCCAAATATTCCGCTTAACCTGAGCCAAGCTCTACCTGTGTTTAAAAAAGATCCATCCATAACTCTTCGAGCAGTCCTGCTAACAAACAGACGAATCAAACCAATCACACATCCTCCTTGGAGGATGTAAAAATGTCCATTTGTTCTCAGGAGTTGGAGCTGCAGTGTTGTTATTACTAAACTTCTGGCCGAGAGTTGAAATCCCAGCCCGTGAGGATTTCACTCCCCTCAGATTAAGGATGTGTCACGGCCAGGACAAAGTTGGAGTGTTTGTGTATCTCTCAGCTCCAACTCTGGAAGGGGGTCCCTGTCACACAGAGAACAGCAATTAGCTAATCACATTTACGGCTGCACAAAAGCCCCAGCTGTACAAATGCACCGCGCAGCCCAAAGAAAGCAAATATGAAAGGACATCTGCTGAAAGAGCTTCGAGAAAGCACATCCACAACTTTAATAACCAGTTCGGCGCTCCCGGATTGCGCTCAGGACGACAGGAAAAATCTAGGTTAGCATGCTGCTTTCATAAAGGCCCGTGTGCGTCACACTAAATTGGACATAGCTGAACAGAGTCTGGCTCCACCGACGGCTTCATTCATGCAGCTCCCATAGTGCCTGTAGGTGTAAGACGTCTCATATCTGACATCTGTATCAGTTTGTAAATAATATCCGTTTCGCCGTGAGAGGGAAGCATCTGAGTACCCGACACCGGGGCAGACCCGGCAGGAATGCGCCAACAGATGCCAACACACGCCTGATGACTTATTCTAAGTATTAAGATCGAGAGGGTTCCTAAGAAAGGAATATTAAGAAGCACTAAATCTGCCTCAGGCTTTGACATAAGACGCAGGATAGTGCCTGGTGTTGCTATGGAAATTCAGCTCAAGAATAGAGAAACAGGCAGATAGCTCGTAATTCTTGCCAGCCTGATTTAATATGTTACTTTTCCTAAACACGAGGCAGCACAGGCCAGCAGCCGCAGGGCTCCGACTGCCAGCCTGAACACCCTAAATTCATTTCAGTGGGCTGTTAGGATGCGCCTCCATCCCAGGGTCCTTTTATTATAAATTCTCTGGGTTTTTAACATCCCTCTTTCTATTTTTATCTGGCATGTTCACTGTTGCTAGGAGTGGGGCAGTGTCAGACATGTATTCTGGAGATGCACCCCCTTGTTTAATAATGCATAAGTACGGTGAATGCACCACAAAGGAGATCCAGAGCTTTTTTGCCTCCCCGGTGCCTTTCTGATTGTCTCTCCTCTGCCACGGTTTGCATTAAACATTCTCACACAGTGGATCGGCGCTGCTGCCCGGCAGAATTGATTCACAGCGAGATTTATTGGGCAGCGCTTCCCTGCTTTGTTATGACAGACTTCGGGGGTGAGAGGGAGTGTGGAGGCAAACGGAACCCAGCGCTTGGATTACACAAAAACAAAACTTTTCCAAAATGTTCCATTTGCCGCGAACCCGCCAACTCCCCTCGGTGCACTACGGCCCAGCCAATCAGACCACGCAGCATCAGAGAGATTCGGCAAGATAAACGGGTGTGGACCCAAACAGCTCTCCTTTTTTTTTTTTTTTTAAATCGAGCTCAACACAGCTTTCCTCTTCTTTCTGATTCCATTCAGTCACGCTATGTGCCGGCCTAACCTATGCTGGCCCTGCACAGAGAGCAGAAGGCTCTAATTTCAGCTCTGGCAGCAACAGTGCCGATGAGCTCATCCTCATGAAGGAGCTGGACACGGTGGGCGATGCGCTCGAGGGCTCATTCGGGCAGGGGAGGAGGTGGGGTGCTCCCAGGGCCAGGAGAAACAGATGCTGCAATGACAATGAGCATCCTGGGAGTTTTACACTGACTGAAGCCCATCCAGTAATTTGGCAGATTATCCTACTACTATTACCAGTAAATGTCCGGGAGCCTCTGTGTGACAGATAATCTGGAACAAATAGAAAGAACCACCACCTTATAACAGTTGTCTCATATGATATAATGGAAATCAACACCACTCCCTTTGTGGAGACAAGCAGTAGAGTCTAGTTAGGAAGAAGTTGATGTTAGAGCAGTGAACTGGAACTGAATATGCAGATCCAGCATTAGACATCCCACTGTGTGAAAGTGGAAACAGACTTTGGAAGAGGAATGCAATAACAAAAGAGCAGAGCTGGCCCAGAAGAGTGTGATAGAGACATCAGCAGTAGAAAAAGAGTTAGAGGTTTGCAGCAACAGCAGCAGCAGCAGGAGGAGGAGGAGGAGGAGGAAGAGGAGGAGGAGGAGGATCAGGGGTATCCATGAAAGAGCACCACGTAAATTACTGATTGCAGAGAGCTCTAATAGCTCCAGACTGGCCACACTCCATTACAGTCATTTCATACAGCAGCTTTTATTACCTCCTCCCATTACAAACACACACAGATTCACTGGGACACACACTCACACTCACACAGACACACACACACACACACACTGAGACTCTCACATTTCCAGCATCACCACAGTGCATTTCACTGCCTACACTTCACCTGCAGGACCTTGCTTAAACATGGCGTGCGCAAGTACTGCTGACAAGAAAAAATATGCAGGATTCCTCCACTAAACTTGATGCAGCGTGCAGCACACACATGCACACACACACCGGCCCCGGCGCTCTCTCTGAAGCCTGCTCTGCGTCTTTCAGCAGGGCTCCCTTTCACAGCGAGCGGCCGCAGGACAGCGGGGGGACTGTGTGTGCTCTCCCATCAGGAGCTGGTGCGTGTGCATGCTCTGCTTCAGGGCTTAGCTGAGATTAGGGTAAACAAGCAGCACATTGTCACCCCCCCAACTCTGCCCGGCTCAGGTAAAGGCCCGGGGAGCAGAGACAGAAAATATTCTGGTCTGCAGAGATGCCGCTTCAGGTTTGGACAGATCAGCTGTGCCTCACAATGAGCGAATGAGAGAAAAGGCTTTGCTGCTTCGGGTGTAACTAAATAAGAAAGAAGAAGATCCCAGTTTCTCTCTCACCTGAGTTCTCTTCCACCTCCCTCTCATCAGTGCAGATCCCCTGGCCATGCATCAGCGAGTGCAGCGGCCTCTCCACGCCCCTCGGCGGGTAGCAGCGGAGGCCCGTGCCACATCGGGGCGAGTAAACGCCACAGTGGGCTCCTTTAGGCAGGGCACAGGTGGGGCAGCAGCCGCAGCCGGGCTCCCGCACCGTTTCCTCACAGCCTTCCGGCAGACGGCAGCTGGCCAGCCTCTCCTCGGAGCACACGGGGCAGCGAATGGCCTGGTCTGACAAGCACAGCGCCGCCAGCGACAGGGCGCCAAACACCCACAGGCCCCAGCAGGACGGAGCTACTGCCACGCCACCTCCACGCACCATGGCAGTCCCGGCACCTGCACGCAGTCCTTTGCCCTTGCGTACGGTCCCTTTGGCCTCCTCCTCTTCTGAATGTGGTGCAGCTTTTAAGCACTTTGAGAGGAGGTTTGAGAGGAACGCTTTGTCCTGGAAATTCTTTGATATTTTCAGCTGGTTAGTGTTTCAGATGCAGGCACACAATGCCTCTGCTGTACTGCCTCTCCGTTCCTCTGATTCAATTTCACAGCACAGAAACTGGAGTCTGCTCTTGATGTGCTCAGCTGGCGAATGTCGTGGGTGATAAGAACTAGTTTTTTGTTGAGGTGGAATGAACAGGAAGGATATCCACCAGCGTGTTCAGGTGAGCTTTGCTCTGTCTTCGAGTCTGAGTCCTGAGGCTCGCCCGCCCTCCGCTGAAACGCCAAAAAATCTGGTCTGCAAGAGTCCAAATGCAAAGCAGGTCATCAAAAGGCCGTGTTTTAGGTAACAACTGCAGCTTCCTCCTCTTGCTGGTGTGCAGTGCAAAGGACCCGCTCCTGAGAATGGCTCAACACGAGTAGCTCTCCTTGGACTTTATACTGGTCCATGGACACGCCTCTTTCTACAGTGAGAGAGGAGCTGAAAGGCACAGCGGAGAAAAGCCAGGCTAAAGCTCTCTCCCTCTGTCTCCCTCTGCACTCAGACACACAAACTTATATACACTCTCCCTCACTTACTTGTCCTCTCTCAGTCCTGAGTGCCCTGAGAGGGAACCCCCCCCCCACAACCAGCCTTTTCACTTGTTCACACAGAGAATACCACTCAGTTTCCTCTCCCTGCAGCCCACCCTGATCTCACATATTGATTTCCATTTTTTAAAGATGAAACCGTTTGGTTCCAGGAAAAAGCCAACGAGCAACGTGTGAACGCCGGTCCGCTGTAATCAACCCCAAATGCCCCCAAACCCACACAAGAAAGCAGCCTCTGCTGCCTCCGCAGGGTCTCGCCGTGTGTTTGTCTGCATCCAGCGGTCAGTCCGGTCTGTGCCGTCGCCCCCCGCCCACCCACCTCCTCATTATCTCGGCTCCCAGATCTCCCTCTCCCTCTCTCCCCTAACTGGAGTGGGCAGCTATAAAAAGGCAAATGGACAGTCAAACCCCCCCCCCCCTTTTCCAGCTGCTGCCCTGCCCCCACCAGTCCTAAAAAAGCCTCCCACCAGTGGGATCGCACGATATGTTTTAACAATGCTGCAGTTTATTACGCACGTGTGTGTTTCTGATCAGGCCAGACTCTGTAAATCAGCGTGCTCCTTGCGTTTGTGTGCCCTCCGCCCAGCCCGTCAGGTTTTCAGTCACGGCTTTTATTGCTCTCTTTCCTTTTTTTTTAACCAGTGTTTCTTTGCCTCCATTTTGCCATGGAAACCCAGCATGCATTGTAACGCCTTTGTGAGTGTGCGTTCTTTCAGCTTTTTTCTACACTCTGGTGGCTGGTTGCCACCGGCGGGCCATGGGCAGCAGCCAAGCCTCTCGAGGCCGTGCACCACTCAGGTGGGTGCTGCAGCGTGTTGTTAGTTACGACACAGCGATGGCAGCCATTGGATATTTGACACTTTAAACGCACTTAAGACATGATTTTAAGTTGGTGAGGTTAAACATTTTTACTGAGCTTCAGTTCTTTTGGTTCTATTGACAGTAGAGAGTGGCAACGGGGGGGGGGGGGGGGCCCCCCCCCCCACGCAGTAAGGAGCGACAGGTCGGGACTCGAACCTGCGCTGCCTGCACTTCACTGCACACATGCTCGCCTGCTCTTCCACTGAGCCACCCGGGCGCCCCCGAGCTTCGGTTTAAAAGGAGAACACCACCCGCACACTAAAGTTTACAGACACGGAAAAAATTAGGTAGTCGTTTCTGGAGTTGCTCAACAGGCTCCGCACTCAGAACAGTGTTATTATGTGTCAGCTGTGAGGTGTTTGACTGTGTGTGTGTGTGTTTGTAGGATGCAGGGTGGTTACTCAGAGGCTAACCGTGGTCGCTGATGCTGCGACGTAAATGCCGGCTGTGCTAATGAGCAGCATGTGTTTTTGTAACTTGCAAATCGGCGCAAGAGACTGACGGGCAAGCCGTGCATGTAAATCCTTCTTCCAGTGCTTCGGCTTCATTTTAAATAAATATTATTTTGCCAGGGATGACAGGAAAAGGAGGGACAGATGGGAAATGATGTGTGACTAAAGACTCTGGCCGGAGGTGAATCACGCACATTTTTCAACAATATAAAACAAACAATCTGAAACAAACCAATGAAGTCAAAAAGCACAAGAACAACAAAACCTCCCCTCTCAATGAAACCATGGCCATCCAGATACTTCCACATCGAATCAGTCCCAGAAAAAAGAGGCTTGAAACAAAGTATCAGCTCCTATGGACACTGTGGCTCATGATCGGTGTGTTAAAGTTTATCATCTTTATCAAAATTACCATTTTTATCTCGCTGGTTATTCCAACAATAAGCAAAATATCAAAACCTCTGTTAATACCTACAAAATAAAAGCTTCTAATGCAGATCACAAAGTTGCCAAAAAAAGTCTGATTCACTGAAATGTAGAATATTTTCCACGTTAATCGTATATTTAAATATGAAAAAAGAGACCAGATGCAGTGACAGAGAGAGTAGGAATCAGCTGTCGAAGCCGAAACGAAAAATTTGAGCGCCTTAAAGCTTCATAAGGAGAAATGGGAGATATTTCCTGTACTGTGTGCGTCCGCTGTGAGAAATAAGGATATGCAGCATCTTTAGTGTTTGTCTGATGCTAATGTGAGACGTCAGCAGTCAAAGTTGATCCAATAAAGTGAATATTTACTGCACTGAGGATCAGTGAGAAACAAATAAGGATGACTTTGAACCGTTAATCATGCAAAGCTGCCTTCAGGACAGAAGAATAAGGAGGCGGAGCATGTCACAAACCATTTTTAAGCATAATTCTTTCTCTAAAGCGTACAGGGCCAGTGTTGGGCTAACACCGTGATGGGTCAGGTTTTAGCAGGGGCGATGCGCACTGATCTACCAGATGTAAAAGCTGATTTCCAGCTCTAACGTTGAAACTTGCATTTAATTGTACGAGCAATCCCCGAAGCACAGAAGGCAAAAATCAGTGATTTTGTGTGACTGTCGGCCTCGTTTTCAAGCTGCTTCTCGGATCTTTAAAGGTGCTGATTCCTCCTCCCCGTCTGCCTCCTCTGATGTTTTAGACCGAAGTTTCCCTGAACGCTTTCCTCTTATGGAAGCTCTGACCTCGGGGCAGCAGACCCACCTTAGGCGCAAACATAAAAGAAGAATTTTTTTATCCATCCTTTTCCTGCATCCGGACTTGTTTTTACATATGAAGTTATTGTTTTTGGGCATTTTTTTAAAGCTGGGTCTGTTCAAAACCGTTAAGTTAATGAGTGAAAAAAAAAAAGCCCCCCCCCCCCCCCACACACACACACACACACACACAGACACACTTTTGTCTCCTATTGTTTTTTCTCAGTTTGCGTCACTCGTGCCCTTTAGAGAAAAACCGAATTATGAAGCAGACGGTGGTTTTAGAGAACTGCTCGTTCAGTCAAACTCAGAGCGCACCTGGAGATCTGCTGTGGTTTTTTTTCATCAGCTGGAGAGGGGAAACTCCCCTGTGATGACCAGCTTTGGCTGTTTCTGCTCCTTCTGTAGGTTATTCGAGGAATTAAGGGCCAGCGTATTTAAAAGCTTTTCTCCAGATTCTCACAGAACTGAGGTGTAAGCATTCCCACAGCCGGGAATGAGACGGGAAGCACGATGGTGCAACAAAAAAGCTGCAGGAATCAGTTGTTTCCTCACCTGAAGGTTTTTCTTAAAAAAGAAACTTCACACAAGTTGGAAGCAGCTCTCAGGCTCGGCCACAAGATGGAGTCAGACCTCCTTCAAAGGAGAGTCGGGGGCCATGCGGACGCCCTGAAGTGACATCAAACCCAGAATCAGTTCTTTGTTTCACTCATAAATGATGTTGGCTCTGCGTCTTTAGGCTCGGTGAAGGAATGATTGCAGATTAAGACATAATCTAAATTGTTGCGAATCTCATTTGTGTCGCTGCTCCGCTGGATACAAATGGTCTGCTCTCTCGTTGCTCCACCTCGCTGAAAATGCGTTCCTGTTCCTTTAAGGAATTCACGGCGGTGACGTTGAGTATATTCCATATTCAGAGAAAGTCCAGCAGCGGAGTGTGGAATCTCCTCCTGTGAGAGCAGTTCTCCTCTGAGGTGCTGAGCAGCAAGCAGGTAAGATCACGTTTTCGTCACTTCTCCTCAGACTTGCCGTTAACTTCCAACAAAAACCAAAAGCAAAGACGTCTCCGGGCATCAGCAGCAGCAGTGCAGACATGTGCTTCTCAATTTCATTTTGACCATGTGAGAAAGTTTCCTATTGATGTGTTTTCAAGCAGCAGCTCGAGTTAAGAATGAAAACTGTACCAACCGTGGGCTTTTTAATATTCCTTAGAGTTGATGTGAATTTTAAATGCTTGGTTCACTCACTGAAAACTGAGAGGGGGCTTCTTTAAAAAGTGCACATCTAGATTTTTAAAATAAGTTTTCAGACTGTGCTGGAGTCTCTGTGGGTGCTGTTTCACGCCCGCTCCTGTGTACAGACCCAGCAGGAAATGCATGTACAGTGAACAGCATCTCTTTCTCATAAGGCTAAATGTAGAGACAGGGTCGAGCAATCAACCGTGGGCTTTTTTACCCACTCTTCTTTTTTTACTCTGTCCAACCAACAGGAACAAAGAGATGCAAGTGTTGCTTCTATTTCTTCACAGGCTTTGTAGAAATAGTAAAGGGGGGGGGGGGGGGGGGGTT
>JAVDPK010000862.1:0-13723 GCA_034780415.1 Cichlasoma orientale | reverse complement strand
GCTTTTATTAGCATTGAGAACATTTGAAACAGTTAAATTGTCTCAAAGGGTCAGGCATGTATGTGAATGTGAGCAGCAAAGCCGCCTGCCTCCTTTTAAGGTGCCAAAGGGAAGAATGTGGTTAGACCCTCACTAACCGAGTGTTGTGAATCCCTCCTCGCAGAACTTTTCCCTTCATCATGAGTGCAGAAAAACATCCGGAATTCACGTCCTCAGAGGCGGACGGGATGGGTGAGTATCCCCCTCCTCGTCTTTGTAGCGTGAAAGCGGACACGATAAGGATGCACACACTTTTCCACAGCTGCCTCCATCCCGCCCGAACTCACAGCGGAGGGAATGGTGCACGCTGCAGCTGAAGGCAGGTCACGGTTTGTCGGGGTCACGGCGGAGACTTCCTGCCGTTAATGAAACGATTTTTAATATTCCTTTGCTGCTGCAGAAAACAGAAAAAAAAACAAAAAGCGTCACCGGTTCTGAACGCGTCCACTCATCGTGTCACTTTCTCAGATGTTGCAGACGTGAAGTCGCAGGAGGAGGAAGAAGAGAAGGAGGATAACTCATTTAGTGAGAATGGAATTCAGTCCGCTGAAGGTGTCACAGATGCACGTACGTGTACCCACACACACTCTCACACAGATAGGGTGCATATATATATGTGTGTGTGTGTGTGTGTGTGTGCATATATTTCTTTCTTTTTATCTGCATCAGTTGTAGGAAACAGGTTAGGGATGCTGCTGCTACACACCCTGATGATCAATTCAATGAAAATAGATTTAAAATATCATCATTAACTTTGTCTGTCGCTCTGAATGCTTTTATATGTTTCTTGTCCTGAACCACTTCGGGGGGGGGGGGGCTCCAACAGCCACTAGCTGCTAACGAGAGCACGTGTCAAAATCAAGCCAAATCCGGTGCTTTGCAAACTCTAATCAGGCCGTATATTACTTTATGTGCTCGATACATTTTTTTTTTACTCACCCTGTGGTCATGCACCTCCACAGCACCTGCAAGCTAACAAGCTGGCTGACACAAAAAGCAACAAGCGGCATAATTTAGATGTTTGAATCCAGCGGAGATGTGGACTCAGACCGAAGCTTCAGAGAGTCGGAGTGCGGCCGCAGAGCAAAGTGTTTGGTTGAGTCTAATTTTAAAATGATGGAAACGTGAAGACTGGTTTCATTTTTATGTGCAGCCGGTTTCATGGCAGGTGGCTGGAATGTGTTACAGGTACCAGCATCAAAGAGTCTTACTTTGTTTTAAATGAAACTTCCCACACAGCTTCTCGCTCGTCATATTGAGCGGTTTGAGAAACTCACACTTAAGTGCAGAAATAACAAAACGATGGATTATTTAGTTTTTACATCAGGACTTTAATAAATGCGTGTCAGCAGCTGCCAAATTTAGGCCTCAATATTGGGCTGAATATTATTAATAAACAGTGTTGTTTACTAGTTGGTGGTTTTATGTGGATCGAATCATTATAAGCAGTATATGCTCATCTTCCAGGGTTTGACCCCCCCCCCCCCGAACTACATGGAGATTCTTATGATGGAGAGGTGCTTGATTTGAATTGTGACCCATTTCATGTGTCATTCAGCTGATCATGGTTTTGTTAATGTAGGAAGAAAGAGGGAGGGCTGCAAATAAAACAATGTAATGATCATGGATGATGTTTGTAATGACGGTTTATATTTGGAAACGTTGTTTTGCATCAGCCGGTGAGGTCGCATTTCTGGACACCAGCTGTGTTTGGGTTCATGCTTCTGCAGAACCCCAGTGTTTTCCCGCCATCGGCTCGGTTAACGCTGCCTATACGGGCCCAAGACGGTCTCGCAGAATAGACGCTAATCTCAAGAGGTTCACTTGTGTGGTTAAATTAACATCAAAAAATCAATCGCTGTTCATCTTTCTTGTTCTTCTAGAGAGAACATTTTGCAGACATAATAACAAAAAACATGACAGCAGGCAGAAGAAGGTAGTTGGAGTGCCAGTCAGAGGCTCCCTGTGGAGCGGAGGGTTCAGACCCTGCCTGTTATAAATGACCCAAAGCTTGGCCCGACTCATCCCTCCGATCCCACTGGCTGTTCTCAGACGGTCACCAACCTTCTCAGATACTGAGAGTTCATTTTGTAGCTGCAGCATCAACACAACATCCAAAACGAAGCCCGTTATCGAGAACAACGCCTGAGTGTGTTGGAAATGTTGGGAAGGTGAGTCTGCTGTTGGTGGCCAGAACATCAGAGCAGAAACGGACCGAAAGTTCTGTCTATGCTGCAGTCTGACAGCGTGAGAACTTAAGGACTGCACAAAAAACCAAAGGGCTGCACTTTCTTTATATATTCTTTTATATATTCTTCATTTTTTTACAGCTTTATTTGATAGTCAGCAGTGTAGAGAGACAGATGGGGGGGGGGGGGGGGAGACGCAGTGAATGGCGACAGGTCGGGATTCGAACCTGCGCCGTCACACGTTGTCGCCTGTTGAGCCGCTGAGCCACCCCGGTGCCCCAGTGCTGCACTTTCTGAGAGTCCGTATTAAAGCACCAAAGGACTGTTTGCAACACTGAAATCATTTGACCAAAGCCAAAATCTCTCCTCGTCTCGAGGTGTCATAAAACTCAGTGATGAGTTTAAGTTCACGTACGCAGTGAAGTTCAGTCACGTGAACGATGACGGCCAATAGGAGCTCAGCCAGTGTCGTCTCCACACTCATTTTTTTCCTCCTGTTTGGTCTCCATCACTCAACAGTTTTTCTTGTAAATTCCCACCAGGAGCATGATGGCAGATCTAAGAATATATCTAGTTTTAGTCTTTTATATCGAGAGCCTCCAAGCTGTATACGGCATGACTGTAAAAAGTGACTGAAGAAGCAGTGTCTTTAGATGTGAGAGGGCTTTTAAGTCTGCTGGTGTGTAGCAGGCAGGGTCTGGTTTTAGTTCTCACTGCAGGTTCATGCAGTCTGAGATGAAACTTTAATGCTGAGCGCTCTGCTCCTTCTCAGAAACTCCGCTGTGCACTCCACACATCGAGCCGTGACCGCTCTGTTTCACACCATATTTTTAATGCCGAATTGTTCTGACTTTGTCGTGCGGCCTTAAGTCTCTTATTTCTCACTTAGAAAAAAAAAAACATGGTGTTACAGGCAGCTCTCCTCTGTATTTCTGACTGCCACCCATCTGTCTACCCCACTGGGTGCACTTCCTAAAGCCCTGCTCTGCGTCTAATGCACAGCCTGCGGTTCACTGCTTTGAGACACTGGACTCTATATCGGGCCTCTCGGAGCTCTGTGTGTGCAAAGTTTCCATAGCACCTCTGAGCGCTTTCCACAATACAAGGCGCTGCTCTTCAGCTCATCATCAGTCACCGCCAAGACCACAGTGTGGTTTTTGGATGGAACTGAGTACGCTGGGGGGCTGGTTAACACTTGCGAGAGGTTAGGTGAGAGGTCCTGTAAACTGGGCCTTGGGACTCTGCATGTCAGCAGTTGTGGTGTTAATAAATAAAATTGCCAATTCCTGTGCGTATTAATAATTTGAAGTGTGATAGGTGAGGGCATGTGGCTCAGAAACAGAGCAAAAAAAACCAAACCCTGGGAAAAATCTTGCTTGGATGTGCGCTGGAATCGGTGCTCGGCTGGCTGAGCGGGAACTTGAAATGGCTTTGGTGCATTTTGGGACTTAATTTTGGATGTTTTGCAGCCTTCGTGACCAACGTGTTGAGCAGTGAGTGTGAAATGGCTTTTTAAAGGCAGATGAGGAATTGGTGGTGTCTGTCTGAGGCGCCTGCTCTCTCTCTCTCTCTCTCCTGCCCTGGTTCTAGTCGCTGTGCAGAGGAAATGCCTTCTCCTTATCTCAAGCACACATCTTTTGAATCTCTTTGTAAAACTATGCATCGGCTCAAATTAGGCTACCCACACTTTGGAGATGTGCTAGTGCTAATATCATGCTATCGACCTTAAATACAAATGTAGAAGTGAAGATGTGACCACACTTCACGTTCTGATTATAGCGGAGTCTCATCAAGTTCCTTATTTGGAAAATGCTCTGTGCATTCAAGTGAAATGTCTCCCCTAATGCAAATTTTGGTTCTCCCTTCCTTCCACTCAGGTGTGATAAAGACCGAGGCTGAGGAGGTCGAAGATCACGAGCAGTTTCTCAAGGCTGAAAAAGACCAAGAGATTGTGCCTAAAGAGGAAGCGGAGGGGTGCAGCGAGGACGGGATGGAGGAGGGCTTCGATGAGGAGAGGACGGAGGAGGAGAATGACGAGGAGAGGGACATGGAAGGGGAGGAGGAGGGAGATACCCTGAGCGAGCCGCAGGACCTGTCCCTGGCAGACTACTCGCGCTACGACGGCTCGGCCCTGCCCGACGACGGCGGGGCGGCGGCAGCCGTGGCCGCAGAGGACGCTTACGCACCTGGAGCCGCGCCGGCCCGCATCCAGCAGACAGGCAAGCTCAGCTGTGACATCTGCGGTTTGTCCTGCATCAGCATTAACGTGCTGCTGGTGCATAAGCGCAGCCACACGGGTAAGCAGAGGGACACTGACCTCAAACACAGCAGTTGTGCAATCAGCACCGAGTCTGCTTTTATTGACTGTGTCAAAGCGATTAAGAACACACACACACACACACACACACACACGTGTGCTAACTGACGGATTGTGAAATAGCCCCTATTGTTGTTCACGTATTCAGCACATACACTAACTGTGTGATGCGATCGCAGCAGCAGATAGGTCAGCACATCACAGTGCTGCTACGGTTATTGTTCCACGCTACACATTCTGTAGTAAACTGCAGATTTCTAAAGGTCTGAGTGATGACAGAGCAGAGTTATAGTGTGGAAAATAATATTCATCCCACATTACCCGCAAGAAACCCAGCTGCCTACCGCTGAATTATACCCTTATCAATGGCCACATCTGCACATTAGAAAATTACAGAAATGTGAAAGAAGGTCACAAATTCTCATTGCTTCATGTTAATTGTGGCAAAATGAGTCATGATGATTATTTTTGTCCTTTCTTCCATCAGTCTGACTAACAAAGCACGGTATAGTTCTAAGTCATCACTGATAACTATTATAATCCTTTGCTGTCAGATTATGTGATTTTATGTGATCGCGTCTTAGTTGCGATGGGTCGGGTGCTTCAGCCTCAAAGCAGCAGGAGATGTGAGGATATACATTTTAAAAGAAAACACACAATTATCCTAAAAAATTGCACAACAATTAAACCCAGAATTCAAAGACAGAAATATCCATCACGTAAACGCTTAGCCGGGGCAGACGTGTTACTCAGACGCTTCAGTGACTTCAGCTGAGGCGACAGAGTCGGAAAACCTCAGAGCAGAAGGCACAGCGTTCCGCGGGGCGAGTGCTGCAGCCTCCATCGCCCCGTGTCCTTGGGCGGGGGCGTGGAACAAACTGTAATTTTAGGTTGTCAGACCTCAGAGGGCGAGCTGGGGAGGGAGATTGAGGAAAGTCTGCTGCATGCGAGGAACCCTGATGGTTAAGAAGTGACAGCACTGAGGCAACCACGCTCCACCTTACTGTCTTACTTTAAAGGGTCAGCTGGCTCAGTGCTGTTTAATTCATGTATGTAAAACACAGGTGAGCAGAGCTTCGCAGGACTCTTCACTTGGCACCTGTGAGGCTGCTGCTGACATGGGAAGTCATGCACAATTTGCTTGGCAATTTTGTGGTGTGAGTTCTGTGTGAGAACGGCCTCTTCTAGGTTTGGACGCTGCTTTCTTCCCCTTTTAAAGATGGTGAATGATTCTGTGTTTTTTGCAACTCATCGTAGGAACAAGGAAACAGAGTCACAAAAAAAACCCAACAAATATCTGAGCTATTGCGAAATTCCTTCTCGAGAAGAGCGCGAGAATACCGCACTGTTTAAAGCGGCCTCGCGGCAGATGGTCCAAATCACAATAAGTTGTGTGATTAAAGAAGCCGTTGCCGTGTGAAAACGTGCACCCTTGTTTCTACGCTGTGTTTTTTCAGGCGAGAGGCCATTCCACTGCACTCAGTGTGGGGCCTCCTTCACCCAGAAGGGAAACCTGCTTCGCCACATCAAACTGCACTCCGGGGAGAAGCCTTTCAAATGCCCGATGTGCAGCTACGCCTGCCGACGACGCGACGCTCTGAGCGGGCACCTGCGCACCCATTCTGGTACCAGGCAGCTGCACACGCACGCACGCACGCACACGCGCTCGCTCACACTGATAAGCTCTGATACTGTATGCACCTGCGTACAGTATCGTGTTGGTTGGTTTCTCACTCCTTTTGAATCTGAGGTCTGCTGAGGCGGCATGGCTTTTCCAGTAACACCTTGCCATGCATTCTCATATGGTTACACACATCACATATGATATCTTACTCATTCACCTCTGGAAACTTACTCATTCACTTTCAGTTCACGTGTTTCACCTGCACGGCCTCCAATATGCACATCATCATCAGTTTTTTACGAAACCGCGCGCTTAACAAAATAATACTCGCCTCACCGTTTTGATGCCGCTGATGTGTTCGAGTGTCTAACTGAAACTTCTGCTCCGCAGTAGAAAAGCCCTACAAGTGCAACCATTGCAGTCGCAGCTACAAGCAGCGAAGTTCACTGGAGGAGCACAGAGAGAGGTGCCATGTGTACATTCAGAGCAAAGGTCCCGCCGAGAGAGGTGAGCAGCATCGCACGCGCCCTCTCACCGCCACGCTTATAAGAAAACTCCAACATGTCTCCACAGGACACTCAGTTCACACATGCACATATAGGTGTTAATGTTATCAGAACGTGTGCATTTCTGCACAAGCTGCAGAAGTGCACACGCTGCAGGTGCACACTTAAAAGATCCCGCTTTTATAGACCCATTAACATAACAAGCTTATGGCTATTACCGCACAATTACAGTTAAACGGGTTATTGCTGCTGTGGCGTGTAGGCTCAGCATGCAGAAGAGTGCTTTTCATCTCTGCACCGTCAAAGGGGAAGCCAAATAATGTAGGGCAAATGCTTCAGCCCAGCCACCCGACGCAAGCAGGAACACACACACCACCTTACCTCCCCCTTCCCTCCAAATTAAAAAAAAAAAGCCTTTATGTACTTGGAGGACAACTGCACGGTTGCAACACACATTAGATGCTCTGTTTCTGTGGTCACCGAATGTCGTAAGTTTATGCCTGATAGTGCCGTAGTGGTGAGGAAGTACATCCTCATCCTGTGGTCTCCCCTCTCCTGCACTGGTGAAGTAAAAAAGCAACCAGGAAGTGAGATCAAAGGAGTGTCTGCTCTCAAATTAATATCTCGTTCCTCCCAGTCTAACTGTACGTCGCCAGCTGCCGTTTGTCGACTTTTTTACTTTGCTTTATGACTTCAAAGGCTGATGGACAGCTGCAGCTCGGCGCACACATGACGCCGCCTGATCGAAAAGAGTCTTCATTTCCTTATCTCTCTCTCTCTCTCGCTCTCTCTCTCTCTGTCTGCTCTTCTGCTGCCAAGCAGAGGACAGCCACACGTCCCGGACTCAGATGGGTACTGAGCGTGCGCTTCTGCTCGACAGGCTCGCCAGCAACGTAGCCAAACGGAAGAGTTCAATGCCGCAGAAGTTTACAGGTAAGAGCAGCAGCGCACACGCACGGCGCCTCACGCTGACAAAAGCATTTAGATGTTTTTTTTAAAAAAAATGTAACTCGTGCTTTAAGGAATATTTACTGCCTGCAGCTTTTATATGTATGATGTATCATTTTGCTTTTTGCTGGGCGTTTATGCTGCACAGCACAGAATTTGGAGTTGTCTGTCTGAGCTACTTGTCTGTCTGTTTGTCTTTGCTGGCCTTCATCTCTTGCCAAACAGGAATTGAGGGCAGACCACCTGCCTCATACCTGCACACGTCACAGAGTGGTCCTCACTGCCCTAAATTCTCTGCAGGAATTGTGTCATCGGTGGGTATTGGTAACCATGCATGGTTAATAACAGATGCAGCGTCATGCACATGACTCCGCTCCGTTTAATTACTCACTTTTTTATGTTTTGATTTGATTTGGCGATAATCTGAGCTGATAATGATCAAAAGGAATCAGTTTCAGTAAACGGCTGACTTGCTGCAGCAATTTCCCAAACTTTATGGGCGTATATATATATGTACACACACACACACACACACACACGATTTTCAATAGCTGATTCTCACCTTTCTGGTTAAGACTAACACTGAGTTGTAGTTTCGCAATCAAGCTTCAAGCTGCTCGCAAAAAGCATGAGTGTTTTTGGCAATTAAAAAAAAAAAAAAAACCCTCCTACATCTCCATCGGGTTTACAAATGAAGTGAGATCTTTCAATATGACAACCACAGGAGGAAAAAGAGAAGTAACCACAGAGAGAAAACAAGGCGGGAGGCGAGAAACGTGAGCAGGTGTCTCTCTGTCATTACAGCAGCTGCACTACAGAGGCCTTCATCTGCGTTGTCTGCTTCCTCTGTGTCCTCAACTGCTGCCTCAGGATGCTCTCAGGCTTTAAAGCTGCTTTTGTCCCGTCAGTCTGGTGCCTTCCAGGTTTTGCTTTTTCTCGTCCTCAGGGGGCACGTTTTGCTCTCTGCCTCCACTCCGCAGCAAAGTAAGAACCCCCGTAAGGAGCCCTGTTAAATCTTTTCTATCTGTTGTAACCGCTGCCTGCCGCCTGCGTTGTTCCTCTGGCCATGCTGTTGGATAAAGTTTGCTGAAGCTCCTCTTGTTGAGCTCTTTCTCGTTGTGTTACCGGTCTAGGCGACAACGGCGTCTGCCTGGACCTGAGTTTTAACAGGGATCTGATCCACCGAACCGATGTCAAGGATCCTCAGCCGGGCTCCCCGGGGCCAGAGGCCCACCACCAGCAGCAGGCAATCCTCCAGGGCCCGGATGGTGACCAACCTGCTTCACACAGGCCCTACCCCATCCCACTAGGCCGCAACGACATCACCCCCATGGGCCTCAGCAATGGCCACAAGATGGGCATGTCGCTCATGGGCCTCTCTCATCCCTCCCAGCCTCCCCTTGGCATGGACAGTTTCCACAATGACAGCCCCCAGATGTCCCAGCCTGTCATGTTCAGCTTAGGCCACCTGCTGGGGGGCCTGAATCCCCAGAACGGCATGCCTCACCCGCACACTCAGCCCATCCCCCTGTCGCCTCTTGAGGCTTTGCGGGTGATGCGAGCTGACGGGGAGGCCGTGCCCGGGGCCGTGTACCCCTGTGCCCACTGCAGGGTGATCTTTCTGGACTATGTCATGTTCACCATCCACATGGGGTGCCACGGCTTCCGCGACCCGCTCGAGTGTAACGTGTGTGGCCACCGCAGTCGGGACCGCTACGAGTTTTCTTCCCACATAGCCCGCGGTGAGCACCGCCTAGAGTTGAAGTAGACTGCAGGTGCACCAGCACTGCATGAGAAAAAGCAGTTTAACTCATACGGAGTGTCAGAAATGAATTCATGAAGTAGCTATCACTCTCTCTGCCTTATGTGTGAGTGTGTGTGTGCGCGCGTGTGTGTGTGAGTGTGTGTGTGTGTGTGAGAAAGACGTTATACAAGTGTAACGGGTTTCAGAATGTTTTTAGTCATACCGTAGTCATCTGAGAAGATGGTCTGTAAAGTGTTAATGCAGGAGCAGTTCTACCTCCTTTTTCATGCATGTATTTGTACTTAATCGTCCCTGCTGTAGCCACTCTTTATATCCTGAGCCCCGATGCCATGTGTCCATTCAGATGTTCCAAAAAAAAGTCCAAGTTAATACATTTATTGTGTAAATGCATTTGTTTTGTTTTGTTCATCAGTGTAAAGATGTAAGTAATAAAAGACAGCACTTCCTTCATCACGCGCAGACTGCAGCGCACACACACTTTTAGCTTCTTTGAAAAACTCTTTCCAATTCAAGACTGCAGAAAAAAAAATCCTATTATCTAGAAGGTCACATGTCTCTTTTTTTTTACAGCTGTGGTTTTCTGAGTGCAGTTCACGGCTTCAAAGGACACACTTCACTTTGCTTCTCACTCCAGAATATTGTGCTCGTTTAGCGCTCCCCACAAGTTGCTTCACAGTTTTTCACAAGACTTTCAGTCGCGCCGAACACGAGCGTTCAATTACATCTCTCGCTTCGGTTTGAGTTCACTTCGCATTGTAAAGAAAAGGCCACACTGTAATATAGAGGTTCCATTTGTTACGTGTAACCCTTGGAAAGTATCAAACTGCACTACATCTGTGGGGGACGGTGGAAATGGGAATTAAGGTGGGTCTAAATGAAATCTAAAGTCAGGCCTCGAAGTGATTAAAGCCGTCAGGTTCCAATAAATCTGGGAAAGAAGAGGCTGAGCACATTTCACGCGCAGTGTGTGTTGACATGTTCTGGAAATGATGAAATGTATGGATGTCTGAAATTGCCAGAACCAAATTTAATAAATAAATAAGTAAATGGCTCAATTAATGGAATTAATTTGTCGTTAAATTCACCAAAATGTTGTTAAAAATAAATGATTTTTTTTAAACCTGCAACTTAATTTTTTATTTCTGCTTTAAGTTGTTTGTGAATTGCTTCTGTATTATTTTCCCTTTGCCTTCCCCCTCCTGTTCACGTCCTCCATTGTGTTTATTTCTGTGTTTTCTTTCATGGTGGGTGTCAGATCCACAGCAGGCGGGCTCCTGCAGTCTGCACGGGCCGAGCTGCTCCAGCTAACAGCATTATTTATTTAGAAACAAACTTTTACTTTGATGCTTTCGTTTGTTACATTAAAAAATGGTGCATGTAGTGAGATATTAATCTGTTTCAGGTTAGGTTTGTTTGTTGTTTCCCACGAGAGAACCAATAAAACACACACACCATATCAGCACTCTTAAGTGAACACAGAGTTTAAAAACCTACAGTTGTATCAGAGTCCACCTTCTGCTCTGTCTAATCTGAATTTATACTCTTTTGTATTTTGTTACTCATCTTTGATTTTGGCAGTTTTGGCCCTCCGTAGCCGGAGGGGAGACGGAAGTGTTGTCGCCTGATTTAGATCGTACTGTTTATGAAGAAAATGAATGTCAGTGGGTCACGTTTCTCTTCACACCTGTGTCCATCTGTGGGGAGAGTGCGTGTCATACTTGGTGATGATGAATTAGACATCTGTGTGCGTCGCCGCTGTGTGAAAGTGCTCTTGTTGGACAGAGGCTGAAGGGGATTTCAAGCAAAAATGAACAATAGCTTAATTTCAATACTTCTTTAACCAGAAAAGAATGAGAGAATATGCAAAGGAGGAAAAAAAACCCACTTCCCACTTCTCTCTCACTTCACCCACAGCATGGGGAGTAACAAATTATGCATGCCAGTAAAACTCCCAGATATGGGATGTCAAAGGTGCAAAAATGTATGCAAAGTTTGTGGGAATTTCTTGATGACAAACTTTAGGAGACTCCTCTTACGGCTAAATCTGTCTTTCCTGTGAGTGCTGGGGAAGTTTTTGGCGAGCACACAAATTGAGTTCTGACTAGCTAACTTATTATATGAGTGCAGGAGGGGCTCTGTGTGTGTGTGTGTGTGTGTGTGTGCGCAAATGTGGATGCACTTCGCCCCCACATGTCACTGCAGGAACTTGGCTACGCCTTGCTGCCTTCAGATCAGAGGAGGGTGTTAGCTTCATCCAGCTGCCACCTCGCTATCTGTCCCCTCCATCAGCGCCAGTTCCCTTTTCTGTCTTTGGGTTTGAAGAGAAATGACACTTGTTAGGCAAACTGTCATCGCAGCTTTGTGTCCGTATGTCGGTACAAAAAGCCCAGTCATCCATTTCAAAAGTACAACTGGTTCTCTTTTTCCTATTATAAGACACTGACTGAGCAGCATTACATTGGTGTCGGGTAAAGACTGTGGCTGAGAGGCATGTCAGGTTGTGATGATGTAGGAGGATACAAGTGTTTTCCGACGCATCACTTCTGAGCAAAAATGAAATGTGGGAAAACAGGAATGAGGCTGGTGTCTAGAAAACTTCTGCGCAGACGAGTGTGTGCGCGCTTGTGTGCATCTGAGGTCACCTTTTCACCTTAAAAACTGTCCTGTAAGACGGAATTACTCAACCAGACGGGACGGGAGTCATAAAGCAGCCGAGACCAGTCAAAATGAGATGTTTTTGGTGACATCTGCTGACTGAGTTACAGGAGTTAAACTTGTTGGCGTAAGTGGAACGACAGCCAGTAAAGTTTGAGTCATGAAACCTCAGCGCGTCTCAGATGGACAAACTGGATTTAAATTTAAATCTAGTATCTGCTTACTACTTTTTAGTTGCGTTTCCACCCACACCCAGATCACAAGAATCGAGTGTCTCATTTTAGCTCAGGGACCACAAACAGCCCAGTTTGGTCTCAACTGGGTTAGACTGCAAACACTATTACATAATAACCTATATGGAAAAAACCCACCCATCTCAGTTCATCTAATAAGTGTAAAGCAATGCACTGAGTCATCCATTCACTACAGCGTGATGAGCACACGGATGTCGCTGTACTTCAACAATACCCCTCAGTGTTTCCATATTGGGTGAGGCTGCCGCATCATATCTACAATTTACAGATCACAGCGGATCTCTAACGGAAAACATGAACTCATAAATAAATAAGAAAAAAGAGAAGCGAGGCTGAGATGGTTTGGACGTGTGCGGAGGACGGGTGCTGAAGAAGAAGTCGCCGGGCGGGAGGAAGACGGGAAGGCCACAGAGAAGGTTCATGGATGTAGTGAAGGAGGACGTGCAGACGGTTGGTGTGATGGAGGAGGATGCTGGGGTGAGATGGAGGCCGATGACCCGCTGTGGCGCCCCCTAAAGGGAGCAGCGGGAAGAAGAAGTGTTTCACGTCTTTGTGATTTTTAACTTTTTTCTAGATCAGAGGTGTTAAACTAATTTCAGTTCCTAGCTGCATACAGCCCAATTAGATCTAGTCAAACGATTCCATAATAATCCACCTCTCTAAAGTTAAGAACGGGCCGGATCAGGCCCTTTGGCCACATGTTTGACACCCGGCATCTATTAATGTGCAAAGAAAGAGTGAAACACTTCTTTATGGATACTCTGAATTCATTCAGACCAAACTGAATATATTCAAATATATTATGAATAATATGGAAAACATAGACTACCACGTAAAAAATAAAGCACACTCTTTCAATTCTGAAGTTTTACATATCAGCCAGAAATAATCAGGCCCTTAGCATGTCGTAGAATGAAGCCGAAATCCAGAAACATTGTGTCAAAAATTAAGCACATCCTTACTTCCGTATAAATTAAGAGGGAAGGTGGCAGCCAGGTGCAGTGGAAATATGTTAAGAGGTCATCAGCGGGTGTGAGCGCCTCTATAAAAGTAGGTATGTGTTAACACGGTACCACTACAGCACAACAGCACAACAGCAGTGGTCTTACAGAAGCAGTTGTTGCTCATCAGCACAGGTGGCAAAAGTACTGGCATTCTGTACTTAAGTAGAAGTACAAGTACTTGTGTTAAAAACTACTCTGTTAAAATGTGAAGTACTGGTTCAACTTCTTTACTCAAGTAAAAGTCAAAAAGTACAGGCTCTGAAATGTACTCAAAGTAAGAAAGTAAAAGTAGTTATTTGGAGGACGTTTCTACCAGCGATTTTTGTGTAAAGCTAACTGAACCTCATTATATATTATTGTAATAATATAAAATAATAATACATGAGAATACAAGTTATTCCAATCTAAATTTTAATCCCAAT
>JAVDPK010000861.1:148829-161624 GCA_034780415.1 Cichlasoma orientale | reverse complement strand
CACAGGCTCAGTCTGGAGACTGATTCGCTTTGTGTGTGTGTGTGTGTGTGTGTGTGTGTGTGTGTGTGTGTGTGTGTGTGTGTGTGTGTGTGTGTGTGTTTTGGCAGCTCCCTGTCCCAGCAGGAGTGCTTGTGTTGATGTACCATGAGAGATTGCTGCCTTGCTCCAAAAGCAGTCCACGTCTGCTTGACGCAGACTCCGGCACCGGCCCCAGCGGGGACACCGACCAAGGTAACGCACACGTGTGTTTGTGTGACCACTCTGCTGAGATGAAACTGCAGACCTCTGAGTGTGACTGTCTCCCCAGGGCATGGGAGTGTTTTTGTGTGCTGTAATGCTGCCAAACTCCGGGATCACCCTGCAACGTTCTTCATCATCCACGCTCTAGGAGGAGCTATCCTCTTCATCACTGATGGGATTATAGTGAGGCTTCTGGCTAACACTACTCACAATTACACATGAACATTTTACACTTTTACTATAGTGTTTGAGGTGAGAAGGGCAGGGTGAACACCTGAGTCCTTACACATGGTGGCCTTAATTAAAGCAGTTGAAATAATTGAAACTTTACGATGTCACGGGGTTCTCTCCAGAAAAAAACTATTTACAGTGATGCCAAGGCAGGAAAAATACAAAGTAAATAATTTTAGAAGAAAAAATAAGGTCTTTTACAGGTTATTGGGAACTTCACTTCCCCAACTCTGTCACAACAGTCTGCCGCAACAACCAGGTTACCTTTACTGCAACCATCAGCAGACTGACTCTTTGCATTATTGAGTCCTCTTTTAAACCCGTTGCCCCTCCCACTAGGTGTTAATTCAGACATTTTTCCCCACTAGACAGTATGTCTTCATGTTTATGATATAAAATAATTAAACGAAGAAAACATATTAACATAAATATTTACCTGTAACTTAAGCAGGTGAGTTTAAAGTAACAAAAAGGAAAAATAACCAAAAACAAAATGATGCAGTTCACGTGACCCCAAATGTGCGCGCAAACCTACTATTTAACCACCAGAAACTCTGAGCCTCGTCTTGCGCTTCCAACTCCCCGAACCGAGGCACCCGGCAGACTACGCACACCATCCTGACGACCCGTAAGCAAACAAAAGAAAAAGGGCCACTCACTGTCGGCTTCGGTAGTGGAGAGTGAAGATGTGTTTACTGTTCTACTTCTCTATCCCGGCGTTTACCAAATTTCTGCAATATCCTCTTCATCAATATTATCAATATCCTCTTTCCACCAAGCCATCTATCTGGGGGTGGTCAGGTGACGTCTTGATTGCCGAGATGCCTAGTTGGTTGTGGAAGAGCTGCATCAACTTGGAGATAAAGTTTGTTCCTTAGTCTGTGAGAATCTGATCCGGTATTCCCACCCTGGAGAACAACTGGATCAGTGCACGCAGAACACTGAGTGCAGTGATGGGCCGCAGTGGGAAAGCTTCTGGGAAGCGAGTTGCATAGTCACAGACAACCAAGATGTATTGATGACCCCTGCTGCTTTTCACCAGAGGTCCTACAGTGTCCATAGCTATCCGGCGGAATGGAGTGGAGATGATGGGGAGTGGTTGCAGAAGGCCACGGTCTGACTTACGGGCAGGGCATGTTTTCTGACATGTTGGGCAGGTACTACAATATTTCTGTATGTCTGTGTACATGGAAGGCCAAAAGAAACATGAACTAACCCGCATGTAGGTTTTTTGCCGGCCGAGGTGCCCGGCCCAGGGGAGTGTGTGGGCTGCATGCATGATAAGGTTTCTACAGCTAGCTGGGATCACAAGGCGTTGGTGGTCACCATCATCTTTATCAACAATAAACATTTCATTTCCCAGGACACCTCCCAGTTCCCCATCATTAACTTTAGCAAACAAGCTTTTCAATGTGTCATCCTCCCTTTGTAACACTGAAATATTATCAGGTACCTCCCACATGGAACTTTTTCTGTCAGGTCCCGCCGTCCACAGCTGCTTTTCAAAGCGCCGTTGGTGTCGGGATTTTCTTGGCCACTTGGTGCCACCCTCACACAGTCGTCACTGGGCCAGAAGCAGTCATTACATCATTCCCCCCCCCTTCTCCAAATCAGTTTCTTTTTGCAGCAAGTCTGGGAGTACCGGTACATCCATTCCCAGGATGACATCTACGGGCAAGTTCTGAACTACCCCAACCAACAAAATGTAGGGTTGTTCATCAACAGTCACTGTTAACTCCGCTTTGGGGTACACATGCTTATCACCATGAACACACAAGATTTCCTCCTGTCTACCATAGTCCACACTGTTCACTGGTACCAGACTATGCTTGACTAAGGACAGGAAGCTACCAGAGTCCGACAAAGCAGCTACTTGCTGACCACTGACTTCTCTATCCCGGCGTTCTCCAGCTGCCGACGTCACTAAACTGCAAAATGTGTGAATGCGGGTGGATGCGCTTTCATGTCCGCTGCCCCTAATCAGTGACTGCGGTGGCGCGCCGTCACATACGACTACAGTTTGCTTCACAAATATCACTCTGAGGATAAAGAATGGAAAGGCTGTTGGTCCAGATGACATACCTGTGGAGGTGTGGAGGGCAGTGAACGTTTTTACCAAATTATTTAACACAATCACAAGAGGTGGAGGTATGCTCTGGAGAGAAGAAGAATGAAAGTCGGTGAAAGTGAGACAGAATGCATGTGTGAATGAGAGGGAGACAGGTAGAAAGGTGAAGCAGCAAGGAGTAGACGTAGTGAAGGTGAGATGAGTTTAAATACCTGGGGTCAGCCATCTAAAGCCACAGACTGTGCACGAGAGGGGTGAAGAAGAGAGTGGAGACAGGGTGGAGTGGGTGGAGACGAGTATCAGGGGTGATTTATGACAGAAGGAGAGCAGAACGAGTAAAGGAGAAGATTTACAAGGTGGCAGTGAGACCTGCTATGATGCATAGTTTGGAGATGGTAGCACTGGCAAAAAAGACAGGAGGCTGAGCTGCAGGTGGCAGAGCTGAAGATGCTGAGATTTTCAGTGGGAGTGACCAGGATGGACAGGATTAGAAATGAGTACGTCACATTTGCTTCATTTTGCAGATGATTTCAGTATCAGGAGCTAAAAATTTGAACATTCTTTTTCCATATTTTTACGAGTTTTAAGGACTAAAGACAATAACTGGTCCATTTTTTTCATGGCTGTGATGGATTTTTGTATTCAGCTCAGAGCCCTGGCCCATAGCGTGGTTTTGACTTCGCAGTAAGTTTAGTTTTGTCAGCGTTTAGTGAACGCAGCCTGGTCAGGAGTCAGCACAAAGCAGTGCATCGATGTACAGTCAGCATAAAAAAAAAGAAAGTTTGCACTTGTGACATCATGACCTTTATTATACAGTATTATATTCTATATTATATTGCTCCCATGTTGTATTTACGGGGATAATATCCTGTCTGAGGAAATTGCCTCCATAAAAGCACATCCATAAATGAGCTAAGAAAACGAGTGCAAACAGGCAATATAAAGCTTAAAAAAATGTTATTGTGTGCTTCTTTTTCCATCCAGCAGAGCATTATTGGATCTGATTATTCATTACCTGTGAAAACAGAAAAAAGTGTGAGTGACAAAGTTGCTGGTTGCCAGCCCTGATCTATGTGACCTCCTGTCCTGCAGGGCTCCTACGCCGGCTTCGTCTACACCTACGCCGTCTCTCCTCCTCTGCTGATGGGCCATAAGATGGCAGGCTGTCTAGACAGTGTATTCTGGGCCGCGATCACCGCAGGAAGGCTGGCTTCAATGTACTTCTCCTACAGATACCGAGCACCCAGGCTGCTCACCATCAGTCTGGTATGCGCACACACGTAAAGAACAAATCCACCCTGAACGAACACGGAGCAGCAAAAGTAGAGCTCAACAGGTGATCGCCAGGGTCAGGCTCGTTAAAGTGATAAGACAGTTGTCTTCCAGCAGTTCAAACCAAATATTTGAACTGGGTGGGAATGCAAATGATCCGATCAGCTCGAGCCACTGATTGTTGTCTGAGTGGGTACACAAAGTCTCTTTGAGCTAAACTGGTTGTCGTACTTGACAGTTGATTAAGTCATGAGGGCAGCGCGACAGTGTAACAGGACATGTTTATCTCCAGCTGTGTTCATCTCATCCACTCGCTCATGTTTCCACATCATTGTAGTCATTCCACTCGGTCTGTCCTGCCCTGGTTGCTATGGTACTTTAGAAAACCTTTCAGGTGTAATTTACACAGAACAATTAATTTGTACATGTAGTGTTTTTTTTTCTTCAAGCAGTTCTTGAATTATGTTGTCATTTTATTCGTAACCATAATCTCACACTCGTGTGCCAGAAAGACTGAGTTTGACTGTGGCTTCAGGACATGTGACCTTAATCTTTGCTGACTCCAAATCACAAGTTAACAGTGGTGTTCTAATGTAACCAGTCATTCAGAGTGATGCTAGACCATTATTGGCTGATTGAAGTGTGCGTGCGTACGTGCGTGCGTGCGTGCGTGCGTGCGTGCGTGTGTTTCTCTCAGGTGGGGGTCATCCTGGTTCAGTGCCTGTTGCTGATCTTCTACAACAGCTCTATGTTTCTCTTCATCGGTACCTGTGTGCTGGGACTGAGCATCAGCAGTGTGTTCCCCTCCATCTTAGCCTTCACAGAGGACATATTGGACTACAAAGGTAAACACACCATCTCTCTCTCTCTCTCTCTCACACTCACACACACACACACACACACACACACACACACACACACACACACACACACACACACACACTGCTGTGAAAAAGTATTTGCCTCCTTCTTGATTTCTTGTTTTGTTTTTTGCATATTTGTCACACTTAAACGTTTCAGGTCATCAAACAAATTTTCATATTCGATAAAGATATAACTGAAATAAATACAAAATGCAGTTTTTAAATAGCGATTTCATTTATTAAGGGGAAAAAAGGTATCCAAGTCAGCTTTGTGGAAATTGAGTTCAATTTCAGTAGCCACACCCAGGCCTGATTACTGCCAGAGCTGTTGAATCAATAAATCACTTAACTTCACTGTGTCAGACAGGTTCTATTAGGTTTAGGGGGCAATTACTTTTCCACACAGGGTCAGGTAGGTTTGGATCGTTTTCTTTTTTTTTCCTTTAATAAATGAAATCATCATTTAAAAGCTGCATTTTGTGTTTACTCAGATTATCTCTGTCTAACATTAAAAAGTATTTGTAAAGTATTATATAAATTCCCATAAACACTCCTAAACCTTGTGGAAAGCCTTCCCAAAAGAGCTGAAGCTGTTATAGCGGCAAAGGGTGGGCTGACATATTAAACCCTGTGGATTAAGAATAGGATGTCACTCATATTCATATGTACGCAAAGGCAGATGATCGAATACTTTTGGTAATATAAACTATGTGCTTATTTTGAATTTCACACCAACAAGGCTAAGTTTGGTTTATAATACATGAAATAAAAGCAAAGAATATAGATCCATGCAGACAGAGACTTGTTTTGCAATAGTACTAATAATGGAGTATGAGGACACAGTGAATTACAATGTGTAGTGTTGGTGAAAAACTTAATATTTAAAAATAAAATGATGCGTTTATAATATACGTGTAATAATATAAATATCAATGTAATTGTTGCTTCTCTAAAAAGTGTGTACAGTTCTGGTTAGATTCTTTGTCCGTGTCATTAATTTACCAAAAAGAGTGTAGTAATGCCACAGCTAAGGTTGAGGAAACACACTTGAGGCTGGAATTCTCTTCACCCGATGTGCAGTTTATTTACAAGTGAGCTGTTCACGAAGCAGGTCAGGCTGTAATATGACCAAAAGAAAGAGATACAAACTATACAAAAAAAACTTAAAACTGTTCAAAAGAATTCAAAAATTAACCCTATGACTAGGCCCATGGCTTATTGGGCCCAGCCAACACTCTCGGCCTGCTATGCCACCCTCTCTCCCTCTCAGGAGCGCTGACTCTGGCTTATCAAATCTAAGCCCCTCCCCCAGAATAAACCACATGAGAGTTCACCAATTATCTCCTTCAATTAGCGATTTCTCTACCTATGAGCAAAACAAAACATTCCAATTACCACTTCTCAAGCTTTGACAAAAGATCATGAATACATTAGCTTGTTTAAAGTATATCAAAAGACCACGTCAAAAGAAAAGTGGTAAATTCCGCCTCTGCAATCCTACTCGCATAGTGAGGCCCAAATCTCCCCTTACTACAAAGAGATTTGGAAACTTCCACATCCTGTTTGGCAGTCCGGCTCTCCAAGATGGTGACAGCATGGAACAGAGCATTCAACAACATTTTGGTAACATTTATACCTGATGATAATAAATGGGTTTGAATATGTGGGCCCATTGTACTTTAGTTTCCTATGGCATGGAAATAATGAGAATGGTAATGCTTAGAAAAAAATACCAAAAATCTGGATACTATTGAATTTAAAATAAGCCAATGAAGGACTGGACCACAGTAGCATTGGCCTCACAGTTACTACTAAACAACCTCTATTTTGCCGGCAAGATGTTATGATAGAAGTCATTGCAGTCTGTTATTGGCCATTACCACACTTAGACCTGCAGGGCACGGGTTACCCCGTGACAAAGAGACAAAGTAAAAGATGAGTTTCAAAGATGGCAAAATAAATATTAATGTTCTGCAAAGAGTTTTTTATGACTTTCTTGTAAAAAAAAAAAAAAAAAAGTTAACATTTATTCATTTTTGAATTATTATTAATTAATTATTTATTCTTTTTATTCATATGCATTGATTAACTTTTTCTAGTTCACCTACACTTTTATATATTTAAAGTTTGCAGCTTTTGTGCGTAGCTTTAGATTATTTCTGTGTGCGTGTTGTGCGTTAAAGGTTGTGCCACCACAGTGCTGGTGACGAGTGCCAGCACGGGAGAGATGCTGCTGCAGCTGCTCGTGGGATCGGTAAGAAATGACTGTTCTGTCTTCTCTGCTTATTTCAGTCGCACAAAATTGTTCCCCATTCAGTTTTCCAAATCTTTTTAAGGTTTTTTTTCTCTATGTATTTCTTGTTACTTTCTGAAACACTTGCATTACGGTATTGTAATCAGGCCGGCCCCATCATTGGGGAACAGGCTTTGTGGTCACTGTTGAGCTTTCGTGTGGTGAGTGTGGCCTGCTGTGTCTAAATAAATTAGGCTAAAGTGCCTTAATAACATTGCTCTGTGGCTGCATTGCTTTCCAGGGTTGACCGCTGAGATGCTTGTGATTAAAACCTCAATCTGTGTGTGTGTGTGTGTGTGTGTGTGTGTGCGTGTGTGACTTCTGCAGGTGATCCACAGTCAGGGTAGCTACTCCTTCCTGCTGTGCTGTGCAGTAGCATCCTTTATCGGCTTCTGCCTGTTCCTGCTGCTCCTCTATGTTCAGCATATCCACAGAGATCACCATACAGGTAAGCACATGCTGAGAGACTGAACGGTGTGCCAAAACACTGCGGACGTTATCTGAAAATAGAAAAAAGTCTGTGTTCTGCAAAACTGATGTCACACAGGAACAGATATGTGAAATCTATGATCCATTTCCACACTTCATCAGCAGGGAGGGACCGGCAGCTAGCAGAAGCATCACAAGCACATCCTACACATCCTTATGTATACGCATGCCTGTGTACATAAAGTGAGTCAGGGTGTGAAGATTCACTGAGAGATGTTTGCCAGCGTAACGAGATTCTCTCTTCTTTCATTTCAAGGATTGTTTAAACTATTGGCTCCAAAGACATCCACCGCTTCAAACGGAGTAGGGCTGCATTCTAGTGGCATGCTGAGCAAGCACAGTTTCAGAAACTAGAAGATGTTAACTTTCACATCAAGTCTCTTACATCGTTCTTACATTTCTTCTAAGAGTTCCATTTAGCTATTGCAGAGATGGGAAAATTCAATAGAACGCTGTCGATGAAAACCTAACCCTGCTAACCATAGACAGGACATTGGCTGATGGGTGGATGTGAAGAGGTTAACTCTATGAGCTCTAAGTCATCAGCGGTGACCCCAAGCCTAGCCCTGAACCCTGACCTTATGTTTTGGAGAAAAGCAAACAAAAATAATACTTTTTGATGTGCTTCAATTAGATGAATTGATTTATTTTTACCCTGATGCCAAAACTTTGGAGAAGCCGGTGTTTGGGAAGACCAATCCAGAAGCTTAATGTTAGCCTTCTTTATCCATTCCAAAACCAGTTCTGATGTGTGTTTGGGATCATTGTCCTGTTGGAACACCCAGGTGTGTCTGTGTTTCAGCCACCTAGCTGTTTGAGGCAAAGGTAGTCATCCTTCTTCATTATTCCAGCCACTTTATGTACCAGTACCACTGGCATCAAAGGCATTGATCTTGGTCTTTTCAAGTTAAAAGGCGCCGTAGAACCTTCAGCACCACTTAGTAAAGATGTAAGTGTATGTATATATTTGAGCCTGTATGAATGCTTTTGATCCTAATTCAAACTTGCTGGACAATCATTCCACCCAGGAAAAAGAACAGTTCAGGGAAGTGACCAAACAAAATTACAATGACATTCATGCCAATGATGAGCGGATGGAAACGTCTGACCAAGACTGTAGGTACAAATTCTATAGGGGTAGACGTGAGCCTAATCCTACCTCTGTTTGGGATAACTGTGAAAGCACAAGCAATCCAATGTTTTGGCATAAATGGAGAGGTTGCAAGTGCATCAGCTTGTTGAATAAAAAGGAAAAATAAAACGTGCGCTCCTGGATGCGATCGTTATCAGTCCTCAGGGAGATGATGCAGGCTAGTTGGAGCTAATCAGCGTCTCTGTGAACACAGGCGCAAATAAAACAGATCCGCTATGAAGTTAGACAAAATGCTTGTCACACTGAGATTCGTTGCTCATCTCGCTTCTGCCTGTAATCAGTTCTGAAATAAATAAAAAAGCGACACCCCGAGGACGATGATGTGATTTAAACAACAGGAGCGTTTAGCTTACTGTCCCTGAGATTAAGTCCTCGCTGCTGCATCAGGCTGTGGACGTTCCACTCAAATGGACTGAAGAGCTCAAGATCCAAACAGATGAGTTATTTTAAAAAAAATCATCCACTTTGTAGTTATGGAGGAAGAAAGGGAGCAAAACCGCTTTTTGTATCATGCTGCAAAAATGCACTCAAAGCATTTTTTACTGTTAGACGACCCGCTCCACGTCCTGAGCCACAGCCGCTCCAATTAATGCTGCTTAGGTGGTCATTTTACCATGGGAGTCTATGGGGATGGACTATCTTTTGGAATCAGCCTCAAATGGCCATTAGAGAAACTGCAACTTTGGCACTTCTGCTTCAGCGTCATTTTTCCACCCTGGAGGTTGTTACTCGGGCTCACAGCATGCGCTATTTTTAAACCCTAACTCTGACACTTCGTTCTGGCTCCATCTGTGCGCACAGATAGTGAGACAATATTAAAAACATTAGTTTCGAACAAGTACCGAATTATCATAAGTCACAGCACAGCTGGGCGCTCCTTAATGAGGACTGTGAAAATGCAACATCTTTGTGTTTTCCTTCACCAACACATTCTTTTTACCTCTCAGATTTGTCTCAAAGCATCGACATGAAAGAGAAGCCAAAGGCAGGAGAGCCGTGACGCGCCGGTCCCCAGACGAGCGAGGACACAGCAAAGGGAGGAACACCTCAGGAAGAGGCCGACGCTCCTACACGCTTCCCCGGAGTGGAGGGTTCACGAACACGGTCGCACTCCTGCATCGTGGAAATCGTACACTAAATGATTATTTGCAGCCTACTTTAAAAGCCTAAAGATCAGCAATCAGCCCAACAAATGATCAGTCAATCACCTCTTTCAGCACATTAAATGCTGCTGCCGCTTGATTCAAAGACACTTTGTTGATTTAAGTGTGGCCTTTTCAGTATGAATGTGAACGGACTCCTCAGATTCTTTGTGCGTTTGTGTGTGCGCAGTGGTTTCGTGGCGGACATTAAAGACACACACTATGTAAGATGCAGTCAGAGATTGTTTGTTATTGGTCCCACCGAACTCTTCTAATAAACACATCAATACTCCACATAAGACAAGCAGCTGGTAAACATCTGAAAAAGCATCAGACAGTTAGAGAACCGGACCGTGAGAAGGGGCTCATTTCTTTCCAAACAAGGTTTTATATTTGAAGTAGAAATGAATGTTTTTTTTTCATTGTTTACTGAAAGAAAACGCAGCATTGCTTAGCAGTTATATTGGGCTCTAGTATAAATTCTACTGACAGCAGGAGCACTGCAAGCAAATCCTGCGCGTGTACATGAGGTGAGTCACGGTGTGCTGGTGTCTCGAGATTCTCGCCATTCATTTTAATAATTGTTTAGCTGATTGTGGCTGGAATGCAGCCCTTCACTTTTGACGTGGTAAATGTTAAGTGCTAAGCACGGTTTCTGATACTAGATGTTATCTTTCAAATCTCTTATATGCATTTTGACATCACATTTGGGGATACCAAGGATGTGAAAAATCTATATAAAAGTGTAAGATGAATCTAACTATCTGTGCTGCAAACTGACGAATGGGTGGAAGTGAAGAGGTCAACCCTGTGAAGTCTACATCATCATCAGAGATGGCCCCCGTCCTGACCCTAACCTTATGTTTTGGAGAAAAGTAATAAGGACTTTAATGGAAATAGTTTTGATGTGAAGGGTTACTGACAGCTCAGACCTCAAAGGGTGTCCTTTAGGTGTTGTATCTGTTTACTGTCACCAGGGGGCAGTGTCAAAAATATGTGGAACAACTGGTTGTGCTTTGCTGTCACTGGTCCATCACCCAGCCATGCAGGACACTGAAGTTCTAACACACAAGTAGCTGAAGTGAGTGTTAAAAACAATGAAAATTGTCCACTGCAGCCACTTAGTGTACCTTTCCTGTTTAGACCGACTTTTCAAATCAGCATTTGACCGCACACAATTATCCCCATCAGGCATGTCTGCATAGGTTGCATACCCATAATCCTTCATTCTGCTTAGCCAAGTACTTACACGAACAGATTCAAACAGCATCATGAATCCTGTCAGTCTAACGCTTTCTACCTTCAGGTCATCTCAAATTTGCAGTAGCCCTCAGGTGGAATCAGTTAATGGGATTATCGGTTAACTGGTTTTGAAAGGTTAGACTAAATTGCCACACGAAAGTCCTATTTGAGGTTTACTGTGAAATAAACTCCCCAAAACACGCTCCATTTGTCAAAACCTGGGACTGAAGAGGATAAAAACAGTCTCCCAAATAAAGTATTTCAGCTCATAACCATGGTGACCAGGTGACCAAAAAGCACAAAACAGATCAAAATCTTCAATACAACTGCAGCTTCTCAGACACAGGGATATGATGGGGGTTTCTTTTGTTTGTGTGTGTGTGTATATATATATATATATATATATATATATATATGTGTGTGTTCCGATTACCACGGGCACCACTGTTACCTTCATCATCCACATCCTTTCCAGCTCCTCTCTGAGCCCTTGGTATTTATCGACCTTCTCGTGTTCCTTCTTGATGTTGCCATCACTTGGTATTGCAACAACTATCACTACGACCTTCTTCCTTTGTTTGTCCACCACTACGATGTCCGGTTGGTTAGCCATCACCACTTTGTCGGTCTGTATCTGGAAGTCCCACAGGATCTTAGCTTTGTTGATCTCAACCACCCTTGGGGGCGTATCCCATTTTGACCTCTGGACTTCCAGGTCATCCTTGGCACAGATGTTCCTGTATACTACGCCGGCCACTTGGTTATGGCGTTCGCCTGCCTGCTAGCATGAAACATTATTAGACACTCTCCTAGACCCAAAATGAAAAAAATGCATTTCATTTTTACATAATTCTTTTAATAACAATAACTCAAGGTCTGCAGCTCTTGTTAAAATGGAACGGGAGGAGGAACTTATTAAAGGAACAATGGGATGCTGCCATGAATTTAATTCACAAGTCTTCAATCTGTGCCTGACATGTGTTGATCCAGTGCAAAATATTCTATAGTGCATTACACAAACTCAAAATTAGCAAAAATTTACTCAACAGTTAGTGATGCTTGAAATAGGTGTGACAGTCACCGACTAATCATACCCACATGTTTTGGGTTTGCCCTAAGTTAAGTGGGTTTTTGGGGTAACCTCTTTAAAACACTTAAACATGTTTGTTTAAATTGAGACCTCGGCTGCACTAAGAGCATCTGGCTAGCTGATCTCAGTGCTCTTTTAGGGTTATATAGATTGAGCAGCTTAGTTAGGTAGCTGGATGCCATTATATTTAAAACTTTAAAAGTAAGTAAAAGAATCTTAAAATCAATACGAAATTTAATTTATCTATGCACTGGTAACATTTATCTATGCATTGGTAACAATTGTCTATGCACTGGTAACATTTATGTGTGCACTGGCAACATTTATTGATGCATTTGTAACATTTATCTATGCACTGGTAACATTTATCTATGCACTGGTAACATTTATCTATGCATTGGTAACATTTTTCTGTGCACTGGTAACATTTATCTATGCACTGGTAACATTTATCTATGCATTGGTAACATTTTTCTGTGCTCAAGCCAGTTTGCCCACATTGGTGGTTTTCTCCACACATACCCCTTAGAATTAACATCAAAAAGTTCAATCTTTGTCTCATCAGACCAGAGAATCTTATTTCTCATAGTCTGGGAGTCCTTCATGTGTTTTTTGGCAAACTCTGACATGCACTTTGAGCTGTGAGCTCTTATATAGACAGGTGTGTGCCTTTCCTAATCAAGTCCAATCAGTTTAATTAAACACAGCTGGA
>JAVDPK010000861.1:130802-146519 GCA_034780415.1 Cichlasoma orientale | reverse complement strand
ATATAAAAATAATGTGTGTGTGTGTGTGTATGTTACGGCTGCGTGCCGTTATGCCTTTTATTAGTGCCTCTCTCTCTCTCCGCAGTGGGGCGTCTCCTCCAAATCAAGGCTACCGGATATAAGGAGGTGGTGGAGGAGGTGGCACAGGTTTGGAGTGGAGTGAGTGGTGGTGACAGGTGCAGCTCGCATCCTGTGTTACTAGAGAGAGGACGTTGGTACTCCCGTGGTGGAGTCACTGATCTGGGGTTAGACCTCGGCTGTGCTCTGGGGTTCCAGAGAGTTTTGGTATTGCTGTGTTTGCGGTTTTCTCCCTTGGCAGAACAGGTGTCGTCTCCTGGTAGGAGACTGTTTTGTGTTTTCCCATTTATGGCCTTCTCGTCTCCCGTTTGGAGACTGTTTTGTGTTGTCGCTCCTTTTGGGGCTTTTTCTTTTGCAAATAAACATTCATTTCATTAACGCCGTTGTTTCTGGGTGTCCCTGATCTAACACACCTGAATCGAATGGCTGAATTACCTCCTCAGTAAGCAGTCAAGTTCTCCAGAGTCCTGCTAATGACTTCTATATTTGACTCAGGCGTGTTCAAGCAGGGATACATCTAAGACCTGCAGGGCACTGTCTCTCGAGGCCTGGAGTCGGCCAACCCTGCGTTAGTTGAACCTCAGATTAGGGAGGAGCAAAGTTTTCATCCTGGATGTGGAACACTGCACCAGCTCTTCAACCTCTCAAGGTTGTGTAAGGGAGCATGAGAGTTTGCCCTAAAAGTTTACATGTGTTTTCTGGACTTGGAGAAGGCATTCAAGTGCATCTCATGGAGCATCCTGTGGACAGTCCTCTGGGAATATGGGCGACTGGCCCATTGCTGCAGGCCATTCAGTTTCTGGACAACTGTAGCAAAAGCTTGGTCCGCATTGCTGGCAGGTGGTCAGACTTCCTCCTGCTGAGAGTTGGATTCTGCTGGGGTGGCCCTTTGTCACTGATTCTGTTTGTAACTTTTATGGATAAGTGGCGGAGGGTCTCTTTGGTGGCTTTATGATCACATCCCTGCTCTTCAGTTCTCTAGACCTCTTTGGCAGTTTGCACTAGGGTGGTCTGCAGCCAAGTGTCGAATGGCAGGAATGAGTATCAGCACCTCCAAGTCTGAGACCATGGTTCTCAGCCAGAAAAGGGTGGAGTGCTCAATCAGGGTCAGGGATGGGTAGTTGCCACAAGTGGAGGAGATGAATAAAGATGTGAACTTAAACCTGGGTAGTGATTGAAAGAATGAGATCACAGACACAAGCGGTGGAAATGAGATTCCTCTGAAGGGTGGCTGGCCTCTCCCTTAAAGAAAGGGTGAGGAGTGCAGCCATCTGGGAGGGGCTCAGAGTAGAGCTCCTGTTCTTCCACACTGAAAGGAGCTAGAGGAGGTGGTTTGAGAATCTGACTAGGATGCCTCCTGGGCACCTCTTGGGTGAGGTGTTCCGAGCGTGTCCTACCAGGACAAGGCCTCAGGGCACACCCAGGACACCCTGAAGAGATTATATCTCTTGGCTGGCCTGGGAATACCTCGGTGTTCCACTGGATAAGCTGGAGGAGGTGGATGGGGAGAGAGGGGTCTGAGTGTGCTTAGGCTGCTGTCCCCGTGACCCGACCCCGAATGGATGGATGGAACAGTTGTCTTCACTTTTTCAACATTTAATCTATGTCCATCCTTTTTCTTTTTTTTAAACCGCCTGTGAACACAACACAGCTCAACACTTCTTTCTGATTGAGGTCCGTCTTTCTTTGTTGCATGTCAACATCTGGATGTCTTTTCTCTGGCGTTTTCCTTCACTAATGAATATTGTTTATGGCTCAGATTTGTCTCGAAACATTGACATGGAAGAGAAGCCAAGGAGACTTAATGTGCAGGTGAGAGCACAGGACACAGCAACAGGAGAAACGCCTCAGGAAGAGGGTGACGCTCCTACACGTTTCACTACACTGGGGAGTTCACAGTCACACTCCTACGTCTTGGAAATCACACACTGAATGATTTATTTGCATCCTGCTGTCGATGCCTGATGATCAACAAACAGCTCAACAGACGGTTCCCATCGCTGTGAGTTTATGGACATTAATGACAGGATGTAAAATGCAGTCAGTTAGAGATCTTTTATTATTGGTCTCACCTAACTCTTCTGATATAAACACGTCCTCACACATCAATACGCCACTTAAGACAAGCAGCTTGTAAACATTTGAAAAAGCATTAAACAGTTGGAGGACTGGACATAAAGCAAGGGGCTCATTTCTTTTAAAACAAGGTTTTACATTTCAAGAAAAAGTGGAGGGGAAAAAAAAAATCAGGATACAAAAAAATATGTCAATGAGTTAAAGGCCAAGAGGAAACTTTAAATGGAGTTGAGGTCACTTTCCAGCTATTTTATAGTTTCTTTTTTTTTTTTCTATTAAAGTTACTGCAAAAATATGCAATATAGCTTACCAATTCTATTGGGCTCTAGTATAAATTCTTATAAATAAATATTAAGTGCCTAATTACAAATTATTGTAAAGTTTTTTGATACACTGTAAAAGATTAAACTCGTTTGCCATAGAAAATACCAAGTGCATAATTGTATCCTCCCTTTGGGAAAATAGACGTTTGTCAGTAAGCAAACAACATTTCAAAGAGCATCTCTGAGGCATAGAAAAGTGACAGAATCCAATACTACAGGAACCCCGAAGATTTAAGTGCAAACGTTTCATCACAACATCTGCATTTACAATATCAACACTATTATCAAAACACATAACATACAAAATGCAGATTTAGATTTCTCCCTATAAGGCTTTGATCCCCCCCCCCCCCAGTAAAGAGCAAGCGTCACCACGGGGCTGCCGCTCCTCCAGAATCCACAAGAGGAAACACATGCACAGAGAGAACCATTAAAATCAGGAAACCCAAAACAGGAGACATCTAACTACTTGGCCATTACAAAAATAGAAATCAATCTTAAAATTCTATTTGTGTTACAGGAAAATAAGAGGAGATTACAGAAGGAAAAAAGCTTAAACAGGTCTTCTATATATATATATTCATATACTTTCTGAGTAGAACATTTAGAAGCAGGCTGGAAACAGACATGGCTGCCAACTTTAAAACACGGCCTGATTGAATTTTACATGCTGTGCATGTTGCTGTCCATATGTACAATAAAGCATCCAGAAGGGCACTGCGGCACATTTGAGCTGCAGTGTGCTTGTGCACGAAACATCCCTGGTGAAGTTTTTACTCAGAACTTCTGGGGTTTGGTCTAAGATATGGCATAAAAACAAAGAGGAGAGCTGTCACATACTGCTCCATCACTTTAACTCCATCCATATTGGGAGAAACCTGTGGTAAGGCACCGTATATCACTCTGATGGAGTATGGGGCTGAGGGGGGAGATGTCTGGTTGGTGAGTAGAAATGAACATTAAGTTTCCCCCCTCCCCTACATCCATTCCTGGATTGGAAAGTGACACTCTGGTAAACACACACACACACTTTCATGTGTTTTAGCTAAGTATCATGTAAACACGTGATGTACATTTTCCATGTTTAGCATAGAAAGGTGGGATTTATCTCTTCAGTCTGTCTCAGACGTATGGCTTTAAAATCTGTTGCAAAAAAGGTGCAAACCTCTCACGGCAGATCATCCATTAGGGGTTTCTAACAGGGCAGAAAACGTTCTACAGATGAGCCAAAACACGATGACCACTCAGATGAAGAAAGAATAATCTCTAACAACTGTGTGTGTCAGGATCTTGGGTGTATTTAAAAGGTACAGTACCAGTCAAACATCTGGACACAACTGGTACTGCAAATGAACGGTACATTCTCAGATTCTACATGCTAAATATTGGAGAAACAAGTAGATACCTCTTACAATCTCCAGCTAGAACATGTCTATGAAACACCAAGGCTGGCTTGTGGGGTAGTAACCAAATATAGGCGGTAACCTATGAAGCCACAAATGCGGGTACCTTCAGATGTCTGCTATAATCCACAACACAGCAGGTTAGAGCTGTGGCACATGAAGCATATTAGGCAGGGGTGACCATAGATGCTTTGGCTCGTCACTGCATGTTCAGATGACTAAAGCCATCCAGGGGCTCAAGGCTAGGATGGCAGGATGGAGTCTAACCAACAGCACTGATACTCCAAGCAACAAGTCACCAAAGCCTGAAACAAAGGTGAACCTGTAAAAGCAGCTGGACCTTTGTTTCATGGGAAAACATTATCTCTGGTTTTAGTTCCCACTGAAATGAAAGGACGACACTGGCTCAAAGAGTAACAAAAACCATTCTGCCTTTAAAAACAACTTCAGCTCACAGAACAACACGTTATACATGTTTGTCATTTTTACTCTACTTTTGGCATGTTAAATGATGATTGCTAGGGAATCTGTGGAGATCACAGGCTGTATCGAAAAGATGGACATAGGTCCATGACATCACCAGTTGGTTTTGGACTTCACATTTTGGGGCTTCAATGTTAGGAAACTAACCACAGAAGCCAAAACTGTCTGTTCCAGGCTGTATCCATACATTTTAATGCTGTAAAGTTTGGCATTTTAACTCGGCTTGCTTTTGAAGCCAGCCTAAAGTGACACCCAGAGGAACTGCAGTTTTTGGCACCTCCACACTTCATTTCTCGACCCTTGATTTTGCCGATTAGTGGAGACTTCATTAAATCACCTCATCAGATAATGATGAACTTGTGTTCACACATTTGCCCTTTCATCCACAGTAAACTAAGCTGTTATAACTGAGCTTTAGTGAATCACTGAGCTTTAGCAGCTTCCACTAGTAGAGTTACCGCAATCTTCTCATCTACCTCATAGCAATGGAGTCCTTTGTTTAGCCAAATCTTAAATCTTAACTGATCCATAAGAACTCACCTTTTCTCTTACATAGTTTGAGACACTTAAAATAAGAGCCTTTAAGGTGATATCTGAATTACAGAAAGTTACCAACACTACTGCAGAGAATTCATCGTTGCTTGGAGAATCGATGCACAGAAAAGAGTTATGGCTTCGCTTTCTTTCATTCCCACGCGAAAGCTTTACCAACCAGAGGCAGAACAGGCTATGCTGGCTTTCAGACCTACTGGAGACACACTGTACACTAGAACTGATACACTGAGGCAAAGTTCAGCTTGGATTATGGCCACATGTCACGATAAGACAGAGCAGCTGAGGCAAGGCTTGACATTTAAATTCATGTTCAGAGCCGAACAAAAGATAGAGGAGCTGCAGGTAAACATGCAGGTTGAAGTAAAACCTTTAAACAAGAGGAAAAGTTAAGGACTGAGCACAAAAACAAAATCACCGTCAGCAGGCCAGGTGAAACCTGTCGTGTTTGGCAAGAACACTTTAGCATAAGAGAAGAAGATGCTCTATAAAAGGAAAGATTCAGCTGCTCCGTGTGTCCAGGTATGAAGCAGACTGTGGCTGCTGAGGGTTCAGTCCACATGTGGATCTGCTTCCATTTATAAAATAAAATTAAAAAAAAAAAAAAAACTTCCCTCCTTTCAACATTTGTAACTCAAGGGACCCAAAAAAGCCAGACACCATGTTAAGTATGTTATTATTAGGATAATGGTGATAATGACCATGGACGAGTACAGCAAAGCAGCAGTCACAAAGCAGGCCTGCCGACACTTCTCCACACACCTGAGTGTAGTGTGAATCCTGCGGCAGAGAACTTCAAAGCACCAGAGCAAAGTGAAAAACACTCAGCTCTCACATCATTGTCCTGGATGTGGGAGGAGAAGGTGGAGCAGGAGTGGGTGAAGGGTGGGTGTCTGGCTTTCTGGGTACAAATGTGTTGGCGCTGAGGGCAGGAGGACACGCCCTACTCCTATGTTTTCTGAGGGTCTGGTGAAATGGGGCCAGGTGTGTTGGTCCCATCCACGCTGTGCACTGGGATCTGGAACTGGGGGGTGACAACTGACGGAAACTGGAAGAGATTGTAAAGGAGTATGTTAGATGCACTGATAGATACCGAGAGACTGAATGAAAACAGAGAGGAGCGATATTATTATGGACTGACTTGGAACAGGTGGCCTCCCTGGCGTCGTGTGGCTGGGCTGAGTGGAGCAACTGGACTGAGTGTGCTCCAGAAGTGGATGTTGGAGAGAAGTGGGCTGGGCGTCAGCAGAAGAGTTGGAGTCTGAGGAAGACAAAAGAAGACCCATAGTCAAACTAGACTGTCCAAAGATATTTCTGTATTAGATTAAAAATAAACGTTCAGTCCAGACTTTCTGGCCATCATGCCACACAGAGGTGTCAGGTCATTTGCATGGCCCAGACAGTTTGCTTCTAGTCTAACTGCTAGGCTCAAAATGCTTTAATTTGATTTCAGTGTTGACAGGAAGCAGCAGCAGCATGTAACGTCTATTCTTGGATGAACCCTGAGATTGCAATCTGAACACACTGATGGACCTCATCAAGGCCTGGGAAGTATGGCGCTAAGGTGCTGCAGCACCCCCTGGTGGATCAGAGAGGATCTGCACATCCACAACTGCTTAAACAAATAAATACACATATGATAATCTGAGAATGCACAATTAAAAATTTCATCAACGTGAATCCCAAATAAAAACACTCAGTATTAGGGTAGAATTTTTTTTTCATGCTCTCCCACCACAGAGTTGGTGTCGCAGCACTTTCAGCTGTTATTAACAGTTGGATTGGTAAAAGTGGTTTTGAGTGCTCAGTGAAAGTAGTGACTATATTATTAATACCAGCCCATCACAGTAAGAATCCTTGCAGATGTAGTACTTTATTTGATAGCACTTAGATAAAATCTTGCATTTTGACATGTTAGTTTCACAACAACCAATTAAAATACAATACACAGAACATACAATAATAAATAACTGAGGCAAAAGTTGGCAAATAAGTCCCACGGTGTGTGAGGTTAGAAATAGGTCGGAGTTCATGAGTCGAAATTTTGAGTTTTCTCAAAATTTTGAGTTAATAACTCGAAATTTCATGTTAGCTCTGCCAATCAGGAAGCTGTGTGAAGGTACATTATGTCCTTGTTACCTGAAGCTGAAGGCATCAGCTGTCCAACAGTTCAACATGAAAACACTTGATTCCTTACCTTTTATGCAGCTCTGATTCGCTAAAAGGCGTTCAATGATCAGAAACCTGCTATACATTGTTAGATAACTGATACTGTCGCTACTCGATTTTGAGTGTGCATGCACTGGTGCCATCTGCTTCCAGGTAACAAGGAAAGGACCTCTTTCATGGAGCTTCATGATTCCCAGAGCTAACTCAAAATTTCAAGTTATGGATAGCAAAAAATAAATAAATTTCAGTGACAGAAACAAGCTTCATATGAATGAAAACTGTTAACACAGTAAAACTGATTTTATTTTAAACATCAGAAAAAGTAAAATGCTTTTTACCAAGTTTCCTGAAAACTTAAGATATTTCAGACAGAAACTAACATAACACTTTAGAAATAACGCTTTCAATTGTTATTAAAAGTCCACCCATTTTCTTCCGCTTAGCTGGGCCTGAGTTGTGGGGGCAGCAGCCCAAGAAGAGAAACTCAGATCTCTCTCTCCCCAGCCACCTTCTCCAGCTTATCCGGAGGAACACTGAAACGTTCCCAGGCCAGCCGAGATATTATCTCTCCAGCTCTCCAACACCACCTCACCCAAGTAGATTCCCCTCTCAAATAACTGCACTGGCCCCACTAAGGGTTAGGCCAGCCACCCTTTGGAGGAAGCTCATTTCCGCTGCATGTATCCTCAATCTTGTTCTTTTGGTCACTACCCAAAGCTCGTGACCATAGTTGAGGGTACAGACACAGATCGACCGGTAAATTGTCAGCTTTGCTTTTATGCTCAGCTCTCTCTTCACCACGATGGACCGGTGCAGCGTCCGCATCACTGTAGCCACAGCCCAAATCCATCTGTCAATCTCCCGCTTCCCTCTCCCCTCACTCATGAGCAAGACCCTGAGATACTTAAACTCCTCCACTTGGGGCAGCGACTCGTCCCTGACCCGGAGTGGGTACTCCATGTCCTCAGACATGAAGGTGCTAATTCTCATACCCACTGTTTCACACTCGGCTACAAACAGCTCCAGTGCAAGCTGAAAGCAACCACGCGATGAAGCCAACAGGAACACATCAACCGTAAAAGCAGAGATGAGAATCTGAGGTTACCAAGGCGGAAGCCTTCCGCCAGACACAACATACTTCTGCAGCACTCCCCATAGGATACCCCGAGGGATGAGGTCAAAACACATGTAGACTGGATGGGCACACTTGAATATCCTTGAGAGGATAAAGAGCTGGTCCAGCATTCCACAACCAGGACAAAAACCGCATTGTTCCTCCTGAATCTGAGGTTTGACTAACGAATAAACTCTCAGTTCCAGCACCCTGGCATAGACCTTCCAAGGGAGGCTGAGGGGTGTGATCCCCCTATAGTTGGAGCATACCCTCCGGTCCCCTTTGTTGAAGACTGGAACCATCACCCCCAGTCTGCCAATCCAGAGGCAGAGCCCCAGATTGCAGAGCTGCGCCATCTAAGACAGCCCTACAACATCCAGAGCCTTCAGGAAATCTGTGAATCTCATCCACCCCAGGGGCCCTACCACCAAGGAGTTGTTTAACTATCTCAGTGACCTCACCCCCAGTGATGGGCGAGTCCACCGCTTCCACTGCCCTACTACATCCTCAGATGTAGTCAGCAGTGCCCCACCTGCACTATACAGTGTGTGAGTAGAGCACCATTTTCCCCTCCTGAGTTGACTGATGATTGGCCAGAATCGTTTCAACACAAACCCCTCCACCACGATAAGGTGTTGATTCACGGAGAGGGTTATTAAATGTCCTTGTGACATTTCACACATTGCTTTAGTTGGAAAAATACTGATATTTATTGTGTATCACAATTCAGTCTAAAAAAAAAAAAAAAAAATCTGGTTTTAATTTTGATCTGGCTTTACAGGAAGACAGGAAATACCAGGATGGATCACTGTATGCTAATAATTAACTACTCAGCTGAAGCCTGCTATGCTACAAGTGCAGCTTCGAGTCCATATGAGGCAGTGAAAACAGAAAAAAATAACTCATCGAGAGTCTGAGCTGGATCTCATGGCCAGACCTGACCAGCTAGGGGGGAGACAGGGAACCAACAACATGATTAGATCTAATAGACTGTGACATTCTTTACTGCGGCACACCCAATCATGTGACCTAGAAACAACATGACCAGGAAGACCGATGCCACAACAAGGCTAGAAAGCCCCACATCTGTTATTCCTGCAATGCTGCTGTCCCCTGCTGGACAGATCACAACCTCTTGGAGCTGTTTCTGTATCTAACTGCATAACTCAGATCATATGGTGGAAAAGGAGGGCTTTAAGAGGCTGGCTAAAAACCCCAACCCAAGATACCAGGTAAAAAATATTGTGCAGGCTCTTGAGGTTAAGTTACTTTAGTTATTGCTAAAGTGTTAAGCAGCCATACCTCTTCTAAAAATTTACAGGAAAAACACCACCTAAGCCACTTTTGTGCTTACATTTGACTTTGTGTCACTGGATGTTCTGCTACATCGCTACTATTGCACTAGAAAGTTGCTGCTGCTGGTGCCTTGTTTCAATAGATTCACACTTCAAATAAGGAAGTGTGTCATCAATGACAGCAGCACTCTCCAAAAGGGGGATGGAAAATGCCCCTCATTTACTTACACATATAAATGCTGCTGCGGACAAGCGCCAATAAAATGTTCAACATTTTTTCTATGCCATCGATCGATATTATCACCAAATTTTCCTGAAATATTGTGGTATAATTTTCCCGCCCCTAATTACAATAAACTGATCTGCTTACATTTCTTTCTGTTATTCTAACAGCTGACGAGTACAATTCAACCCTTTTCATTCATCCTCAAGTACAGTATAATGGGCTATGTGACTGCCCAGCATTTAAAAATTCAGCATTAAGTATCAGAGCAGAATGACTGCTGAGTTTCGTCCATGTGACTGCTCCATCTTAACCCCTTCGGTCACTGTGTACATAATTATGTATATCACTTTTTATAGTTATATATTCTGCTGTAATATTCATTTTCTGACATCTACCTAAAAAGATTATGTAGGCAGAATTTGAATTTTTTTTCCCCACCAAAATTCCTGTACTGTGACCAAAGGGGCTAAATACCTTTCAAATTCTGTCTCAGGGAAAAGATTAGACCATGGCTTCACCTGTAGCATTGCTGGTGTGAGAGAGGCAGTAGGCAGTGAGGGGCTGCAGAGGTTCATGGGGGAGAAGTCAGAGGCAGTGACCAGCAGAGCTGGCGGGTTGATCTGCAGGATTTTGGGGGGCTTGCGTGCCTTTCCTGAGTTCTGGGTGCTGACTGTGGTGCTGCTGCTCACTGAGGATGAACTGGTTTCAGCATCCAACATGCTGGTCTCATCTCCAGACAGGACAATGCTGGTCTCCACCTGCTGGGCACAAACAGGTTGTTTTGGTTTTTACTCTGACATATTAAAACTCTTAATATGCGGCTCAATATGTGGCTTAATATGACAGGTACCCCAAACAGAACTCAAACAGAAATCCATAGTGACTGAGTGGGTTTGCTCACTCCACTTAACTTTTGTTTTAAAATGTCTAGTTTTAAATTTAGTTTTTATTGGTTTCAATATTAGTTTTAAGTTTAATAATATGGGGGGTATATAGTTGAGAAGACAGCTGATTCTCCAGCATCCTAGTTTCTATAAACAAAGGCTGGCTGTCTTCACAAGTTCAATCAAACTGACAAAAACTAAAACATTTCCTGCACATTTTCATTTTATTTTATGACTATACATATACATTGGTTCAGACTAAAGTCTAGTTTTCATTTTATTTCAGTTAGCCAACACTTTTTTTCCACACCTCGTTTTAGTTCTTAGTTTAGTTCTGCTTAACTATAATAATTATAATAACAGCACTGAGAAGAGATTAAAGGACTGAAGCTCTAATTTCAAGTCAGACTTTGATAGGACAGTAAACATTATGGAGTAATCCAGTCAGTTATTAAATTTTATAGCCAGTTTTTACAGTATCACAAAAAGAAGCTGCAGAATTCTAATTACATTTGATATTCATTTTAAACATCGTGGTATATTGCTGTTGTTACTCTGAATAAGACAAGCATTTGGTGAGAAGTCCCACATTTTTAACTTAATCAGATATCCTGTATTATAAATAAAGTTTATAGTTTATGATATACAGTACTGTACAAAGGTCTTGAGCCACCCCTGATTTCCAAGGAGCCAGACTTTCTTTTAAGTTTCGCAAGTGCAAGGTCTTTCAAAGTTTTCTTTGGACATTGGCTTCTTTTTCACTCATTTTCAGTCCAGTCCTTGTACCTGAACATTTTCAGAGGAATGTTTTATTTTTTTTAAGCCACTTAACACTGACCTATGAATCATTCAAGCACAAAAAAGGAAAAAGAAAAAAAAAAAAGGAGCCTAACACAAGTATTGCATCTACACAAAACAGAAAACTTAGCATTCCCATTTCATTAATTGAATTTACAGAAAAAGGCCAAAGATAACTGTTTTAGAAGCTTTCTGCACAGGCAAGGTGATTCCCAAACAGCTATTAGCCCGAAATCTTGGCAGTGTGTCCTTAAAAAAAAAAAAAATACAAATAAAATCTGAGCTAACCGGACAAGTAGAGGACAAAAGAAGTGGCAGGCCTAAAAAACATTTACAGCAGATTAACAGTATCTGAAGGTCATGTCCTTCGGAGGACAAAACCCAGCAAAAGATCTGACACAGGAGAGGTACAACAGTGAGAGTCTAGAGTCTCTAAAACATGGCTGAGACTCTGTCATGGTTTGGGGCTGCATTTCGGCCCGTGGTGTCGGGGATATTGTCAAAATTGATGTTAATTATTTATAATAATATTTGTAATAATTTTTAATCCACCATGCAATACCATCTGGAAAGTGTTTAAATGGCAGCAGCTTCATTTTTCAGCATGGCAATGATCCCAAACACACTTCCAATGTAACAAAATCATACCTGACTAGAAAATGGGACACTATCAGGCATGGACTGAACTCCCCTGAGCCCGGACCTCAACATTACTGAAGCAGTGTGTGATCATCTTGACAGAACAGAACAAAAGGCAGCCAACATCCTTTGCAATGTCCTTCAAGAAGTCTGGAGAATTATTCCTGAAGACTACTTAAATTACAAGAAAGCTTGGATAAGAGAGGTCAGGCTATATTGAAGAATAAAGGAGGCCATACCAAATGTTGAATATCAAACTCTTTAGAACAAACTCGGTTTTTGCCTTATATAAACATTTATTGTATGTTTGAACATGTTTCAATAAATTACTGGACCTATTTCCCATTTCCCTAGCAAAATATAATGAAATGAGGGGTGGCTCAAGACTCCTCCACCTTACTGTAGTATGATGAGGTTTCATTGTTTAACGCTCTGCATCCATAGACATACATGCATTAGTAGGTCCAGCTTCCCCTGAGCAATATGACAGCTGCAGTGAATCATCATATCTACATTTACATATCTATGTGTCTGGATGTACACTTGCCTTCTCCTGTGCCTGAGAATTTGTGGGCTCCAGTGCCTGAGCGTCTGTGGTCTGAGAAGATCCAGATTCAATGTCGCTGTCAATCACCAGCTCCTGGGAGGAGTCTGGCACTAGGTTTGGGGAAGGGCTGGTTGAGGTCAGGTCTGGGAGGCTGAAGGTTGTTTCTGATGGGCGGATGTGATCGAACGAGTACATGGTCTGTGATGGCAGGGAGGAGTGTATGTTGATGTCTTCAGCCCTGTGGGAAGTAGCTTGGAGAGAATCCAGTGGGCTGGGCATGAGGCTGGCCTCTATAGAAACCTGAGGGGGAGGTGCTGGTGCTGGTTTTTGAGGGGTGTTTCCAAACTTGATGACCGAGGGCAAAGCAGTGGGTTGCTGTGTTTGAGGCAGTGTCTCCTGGCTCTGTGAAGCGGCAGTGACAGCCCTCTTGTCAGCCATCTTCTCTGCTGGATTCTCTATTTTGATGGACTTAAAGAGCTGCCGTCCATTTTGCAGTGAGTTGAGCGTGAAGGACGTGTACATGCCAGAGTGAATGTAGTCATTACGGTTTGACTGCTTTGTGTTGGAGGCCAGAGATGCTGCACCTCCTCCCACCTTGGCTCTGTCACCAGACTCCCCCTCCTGTAGAATGTCGTCTCCCCTCTTCAATAGTGGAGTGGTACCCCCAGCGCCCACATCCCCGCCCTCTGTTCGAGTGACAACATCTCCTTTGAGGATGTCAGGATAGGACACAAAGCGATAGACAAACTTCTGACCATTCACCTTCTTTATGATGTTCTAAAAAACAGAAACACAGTGTGATAATTATGTAGGCACACAGTGAGAGTAGTGTTAGACTGTGATAGTATGTCTCTAGGAAAAAAATAGACAAGTCAGACCACAGAAAAGCTTTGTGCGTGGGACAGATCCGTCCTTCCTGTCTGTACCAATCTAGCAGCCACGAATGCTGCAGCCAAACATACCAGAGCAGCCCTGCCCTGAACACCCACAGGGTCAGCTTGTGCCTCAGCCAAACTGCAAGCAGAGTGGGAGACAGACAGTGATCGCCTTCTCTTCCACATGTCACTGAGAAATGGGTTATGAAGCCCCCTCCATTCAAAATTGTGTTTAACTCTTCCTGTGGATAACCACGTCTGGTACTTGAAGGGGGGGGGGTGTTATTCTGTGATATTAAAACTATTTTAAAGCCAATCATGGTGACATATGTGCCACAAATTACTATTGAAAGTAGTTCTCCTGTGTAATTATTCTTTAATAGTTCCTTTTTGATGCAGCTGTTTGGAGGAAATGGAGTCTCCAGTTGCTGCTTCAAAACACGTGGTTATCCAACATAAGCATCATGTAATTAGTTTAAATTATGGCTTAACAATGGAACATCTGATTTCACATATATAGGGGGACATGTGATCAAATTCATAATCTATGTTTTGGAATGCGAGCGTAGAGGAAAAATGTTAGATTGCTTAAAGCAGATCTGTGCCCAGTTCTTTCACTCAGTGGAAATGTTAATAAGTGTTCTTCAAAGTTGGCAGGAGTGTTCTGTAAATTTGATGCAGCATTTCTTCATCTAGCTAAACGGTTTGTAAATGACATGCCTGTGGGGGTCTCAGCTCTATCCAAAGGGGGATGCAAACCCAGTGCCAGAATCTTCTACAACTTTATTTTCTTTTGTTTCCTCTGAACTTAAGGGTTTTTTGGAAATTCTAAAATCAAGTAAGTAAGTGTAGATGAGATAGATACTTTATTGATCCCCAAGTAAATTAGGGCAGGTGCAGGTGATGAATCATTGATTAACTGTGCTATTGTCACAATGTTATTCTATTTCTAAAGCTGAACAGTCATCAGTGTCTAGCAAACAATGCTAAAAGACTGTATTGCACATTTCCTGGCAACTATAACTGTGACAGCTAAAAAGACCTTGGTTGTCTTCTTAGCATTATAATGACAAACTACAGAAAAACTGCACTAAAGACGGGGATTATCTGATCCGAAGCTTTCAGTCTGCAGTTGCTGTACCTGTGCTAATGCTATACGTTCAGCCTAAGGTGCACCCTCCTCTGGGACTAAATGAAGTTAACATGAATGAACTGCAGTTCCTCTAAAGGCCTGGCTGGAAAAGTGAAGAGATCCCCCAAAAACTCCCAGTTTAGCACGCTCAACTTTATAGCATGTGATTTTTCTTTTTTTTAACTGCTCATCTGTTTGGATTTTACTGTGGCTTAAAGTTAGGGGTGTGGCTGCTTTGATTGACAGATGCAGTTACACAGGCTACTGCAGCGGATAGGTGCCTGCTAGGCCTCAACTCTGCTAACTGGAGTCAAAGAACTGGACCTCTTGACCAGGTTTGTGCCTTTGGGAGCATTTTTTTATTTATTTATTTTTTTTTAAAAATGGCATTATATGACAAATATGTTCTGCTGTGAGGCAAAACCCATCCAATAAATCCGTGCTTCAGTTTACATGGGTGAAATTCAGGTATTTTATTGGTCTGTTACCACTAATTAGCAGAACTGCAGGTCAATTTATGGATGCAGTTTGCTAACCAAGATTGATAGTGTTAGCTATTAACTCCACTCTCTTACCCAAATATAGTCAGTTTTGGCTCCAAAGTGCAAATGTTTCAAAATGCGGAGTCCAAAAACCATATTGGGTGTGTGTGTGTATTTTTTTATATAAAAAAAAATTCTTCACCCTTTGCCTCAATTACCTATTAAAAGCTAAGTCTGTTGCACCAATCAACTTAAGTGGGACAACCAGTAACAGATCATTTTATTTAACAGATTATTAGAGATGCACTGACTGCAATTTTCTTGTGCAATCTGTCAATACAGATTCAAGCCATTTCCAGTTTTCTTTCTAAAACTATAATTGACAGAATATACAAAAAGAAATTTCTTCAAAATTATGAAAAGTTTTATTTTCACAATAACAGAAATTATTAAACCTTACAATTTCCCCCAAACTTCAGTTATAAGCTCATCTCTCACTGAAAATAAAGTGCTCTGCTGCTGTTAAGAGGTAAAAATAAATACCGTAAATTCCGGACTATTGAGCGCACCTGAATATAAGCCGCAGGTGTCCAGGTGTTGTAACATGAGATATTTACAAAGAAAGATGGTACACAGAAGGA